>NMRA01000307.1:132686-300541 GCA_002633005.1 Phoronis australis | reverse complement strand
GGGGGGGGGGCACGGAGGTATTTCATTTCAGGGTTGCGGCGGCTTACGGACGGTTTTAAATTTGAGAAGACTGGGTGTGACTCTCTATCTTAGTGAAGACTGGCAGGGATAGGGTAACCTACTGCATTTAATTCCGACGCGGCCAGGTGCGTGTTTACGATGCGGTGGGAGAGGTTGAAGCGCTGCAGATAACTTTTCCGTCGCGCAGTGAAATGATGCGATCTCAACATGGATTTGGTAAATGTATCGTGGTTGATAATTCATCAATATTCCTTCTTCATATTATTTTCAGAATGCAAGTACGCATTCATTTTTCTGTATTCATAAAAAAATGTTTTGGGAGCTGCTCACTTTCGTATGCGCAAGAAACCCAAACAGTTTAAGTGTGTTGATACCTGGGCGTTGTTCTCAATATCATTACAAGTTACGCTTCTGCATCTAAACCAAAAATGTATTTTTGCATATGGAAGTATAAAAATTACACCTCAGCCCGAAATTCCATATATTTTCAGGGTAGTTAACCTTCGGAGTTGTGAACCTTCGGAGTAATGCCTTCGGAATAGTGGGATGTTCACATTTCCCGTATCGCTATGAGCAAGTTTTAAAAGCAAGTAACCTGGCAAAAATTTCTTCAAGACATTCTTTGACTAAATGTTTCCGTCCAAGTATGTGATGGAGTATAATCACTCATTTTTAAAAGCACGCATAGTTCGAAAGTTGAGGGTAACGCTCAGTAATGCTGAAAGAGAACTAGTTGTGGACCACATCTGAATTTCGGTCCCGTTTTTTGCGAGTAATCGTCATGGCATCCTCATTTCTGGGAATAAGCCTACCACCAGGTCCTAAATTCGGAACATTTTCCGAAACTACGCGTATGATCGTGCGCTTGGAAAGCGGCAACTGTTTACGGGGATTACCGGATGTATTTTCCCGAATTTGAAGGTAGTCTATTTATTCCCAATTCTTGATTTTACGTTCAAGCGCCACACGAAATGCAAAGGAAGTGTAGCAGTCAGTGGCGGATTTATTGGTGGGGGGGTATTCAATAGCTTAAATGACCTCTTTGGCAAAACAATCAGCATAACATTGGCGGACGAAGCGGACTCTCTGAACGTGACCAAAATAAAAACACCGTGAACTACGTGGGTAAGTCATTTTTAGCACAAACGTGGGTCCTTTGGAAATTTGGATTGTGTCCGCCTTAGCGAAATGCTTGTTCAGGACCTATTGCTATGATGTAACCTTGAAACGAGCGAGAAAGCCCCGTCGAAAATAATCGTTGGCTACATCCGGCACCGTCAGTTGGACTTTTCTGGATAAATCTATCACTCCATGTACAAATCTTACAGAGAAAATATGGCAATTGTTTTTTTACACTATTACGTACCATTCTGCTGGAGTGTAAAAATCAAGAAATTTCCACAATCACGATGATCTAATCTAGAATCAGGCTCCGTTAAACTTGTCAAGCAAGCCTTTTGTGTTGGTTCACAATACTGTGGTCTGAGCTCACGCACACGCAACGGAATAAACAGATGAAAGTTAAGTCTAATTTCTTTGAAAGTCAGCCGTTTTTCTCCACTCGAAAATTTTTTGGTGAAAGTGTTTTATGCAAAACACATAACAGCTTCTTATTTAATTTGAACTTTTCTTATGTAGTAAAATTTTGCTTTTCATGGACAAAAATGGGGACACCCACATGAATATATGTGTTTCCACATAAAATATGATTACAGGTGAGTACACCTGTCTGTAAAGGTTGATGAGCGAAGTCTCTCTCTGTAACTGGGTACACCAAAGACTGGATGGGTCCATCTATATAAATATAACTGGACCCGTTGTGATGGGTCTAGTTATATTTACATAGATAGACCCATGCCGGCGGGTCAACCTATATATGTATAAATAACTGGAGCCATCACAACGGGTCCAGTTATATTTATATAGATAGACCCGCCGGGATGAGTCAACCGATGGGTCTGTCTATATAAATATAACTGGACCCGTCGCGATGGGTCCAGTTATATACATATAGGTTGACCAGCCAGGATGGGTCTGTCTATATAAATATAACTGGACCCATCGTAACGGGTCCAGTTATATACATATAGGTGACCCATTACACATTTGGTGTACCCAGTTACAAACAGAGATTTCGCTGATCAACCTTTACTGACAGGTGTACCCACCTGTAATCATATTTTATGTGGAAACACATATATTTATGTGGGTGTCCCCATTTTTGTCCCTGAAAAGCGAACTTTTATTAGATAAGAAAAGTTCAAATTAAATAAGAAGCTGTTACATCTGCTTCACGGCATTTGTTGAAAGACGTTTGCAAAGAGTATTTTTAGCGTTAGGCGCACTTTTTACAACATAATTGCTGAATTACGTGACTTTATCAGATGAAAGCGGACAATGAGACACGGGCGGCGCATCATAGGGGGCTGGGGGGGGGGGTGGGGCTATAGCCTCCCCATTTTTTTCAGTTCTGCGCCACCCATGTGAGGGGGATGGATTGTGTAAACATTGGTTTGCAACTGTCAAAACTCAGTGATAACGGTACGGCCGTATCCCGCGACTAGCCGATCAGTCAGTCGGGATACTCATTCTACAGCGCGGGTGCGTATTTAGGACTTTTTTTACTGAAAAGTCTCCGGGCCCGGAGGAAATACTTTGACTCTCAATAACATGCAACCTGATTGCCCCGTTGACAGGAGCACTGACATGTATCTCGCTCAGATTGTGCAGATTACCTCGCTGTCTCATGCGCCACCAACCAACTCCTCTGCTTATATTCGGTTGATGTTAAGCTGCTGGCCCACAAACGCACCCTTGAGCAGACTTCGTCCCAACTGGCTGAGTTCAATGATGGTAGCCGACTGCTCGAAGCGGGTATTATTTATGGCCATGTTGCTATAAGTCACAAGAAGAGCCGTGCCCGAGTGGTGTCAAATCAGATGCTTACAGGCGCTGGAGTTCTGCGCCTTCTGCTGTCACGGGGATGGTCTGGGGAGGGGATTAATGCACCAGCATATCCCAACGATCCTGTCCGTGACGGGTATTACAGGTATTTACAGGTA
This sequence comes from Phoronis australis, assembly GCA_002633005.1. Lineage (NCBI taxonomy): Eukaryota > Metazoa > Phoronida > Phoronidae > Phoronis > Phoronis australis. The sequence goes on along the minus strand of NMRA01000307.1, from coordinate 297,458 downwards.
TGTATCTCGCTCAATCTCTAATAGGGTGGTTTCGAAAGCCATACCACACAAAATGTCGCATTTTAAGTTGCATTTCGTCCTGTTTAGCTGCCAAAAAAAAACACCAAAATTGGGCTCACCATCTGATATTAATAATTACATCTACAGGTTTCCACTTTTTTCCAGCAACAACTTCAAACTCAGTGAACCAGTGATTCAAGAAAACGCATCAGTTATTGGGGTTTCGAATTGGAAAATGGCGCACTGTCTGTGACTTGAGATGCCGAATAAGTTCGGCAATAATTCAAGACTAAACTAGCGTGGTAATGTTTTTAAACCCCAAAGCTCTTCGGTTAAGAATTCGAAATCGGATCGAAATGCAACTTTACGGGTTCAAGTGAAACAACTTGTACACTCCTTCCCTGCACGGTACTTCTGTAGGGGTATAGGTAGCGCTGTGACAAAGAGTAATCCAACCTGGTTCCTAGGACTAACTCTCACGTCTGGGATAGCGTGTGAAGGATCCCAGCAAATCTAGACTCTAGAGGGCTGTGCAGGAGACAAACCCACTCCAAGTCAGGCACTCGGCCGCACATTAATCTGGTTCCCGGGCCTCACACGCTGACGTCACGGATAGCCAATCCAGAGAGTCTGTGCACTGAGGAGGACGCCCATGGTTCTAGGGTCGACCACATGGTAATGAGGAATTCGATTTTTTAAAAAATCAAATTCTTCATTATCATGTGGTCTTAAAAGACCTCATACACATTGCGAGAGAAAAGGCTTCTCCGACTGATGCATCTCATTGAAAATCAGGTCAAGCGAGCTGAAAAAATCAATGGTTTTGGCTTTTAAAACCGTGCATTTCGCTCTGTTTAGCTGACCATAATACGAAAATCGAACAAGGACTTTGGGTCTTATAAAGTTAGCCTTGGCCCCAACAAAGTTGAACGTCGAAACCATCCGCGACCAACTCAAAAGCCGCTTCCGAATATTGGGGAATAGTGGCCAAACCTAACCTGGCACTTCGAACTAAATGATGTAGGTTATTTCCCGTGCCTTGGCATCAATTCAAGATCGGGTGAGCGTGATAATGAATTTTATGCGAAGCTTCTTGCCTGGTTAAATTGAAGATATTCAACAGCGGCGAAATGCCCCTATCAGCGAAACTCCGTAGGCTGCGACACGGTTTTCAGTGTTTAGATTTCTTTAAAAACATGACAGATACTTTTTAGTTGCGCAATATTCAAACTGACTTCGTGGGCACAGACTAAGTTCGTGGTTTACTCTTGTACTCATTTCAAGCCTGGTGGCCTGCATAGTCACTGGCACAAAGCGCCGTCTTCGCTGACTAAACAATAACAAAGTCATCACGTGCTTGCATGACCTTTGAACTTAAACTGACAGACTATTCCACTACTGTAGGTAAATGGCATTGTAATACCCAACTCTCCAAATATGTATGTATTCACCTTGATTTAATATATCTATCAAATTTCACTTTAGTAAAAGCAGTTACAATGAAATCAAGAATCGTGAGATTACCAGTAATTGTTAGCTAGCTTACTTTTACAGCCTTCGACCCCTTATTTAAAGTGTCGCGGTTTAACAAAGAAGGCAGAATCAATAGTGGACCAGCTGACTGTTGAATAAATTATTTTGGTGAGCTCGGAGCTGTGAAGAGCTGGGAGAATATAGATTTTCTTATTCAAAATGGCCACTGCAGACCTCGAGTCTGTGCACATAGAAGAGTTTGTAAATTCTGGGATACGACTGTCAACGATACCCATTCGTGAGACAGATATTCTGGATTCTACCTTCGGCAGTCGCGCTGAGTCTTTCGAGGAACTCGCCGTTGGAGGCGATAATGGTGATGACGGTCAAAGTTGTTCAGCATCTGAGCCGCTGCGAAAGATCTCAAATGTTGTCAACAGTTCTATGTTCGTAAAGTTACAGAAGCACAAAGCTGTTGATTTGGAATTTAAGGACCTAGCTTACTCCGTTTCTGAAGGCTGTATTCGCAATAAAGGTAAGGCTCTAGGTATTTAACCTCATCTTTTCTTAGTCTGTCTCAGTTAGTGTTTTGATTAAGACAAGTCAATGAACCATAATTAATTGACGTCGAGTGTGCAAGGTCCCTATTGTTTTATGACTTTTATGCCACAACTAGCAATACATTTATGAAACATGAAACCCGTCAGTAGTCTGTTGTATTATTGCAACCTCATGTATAGTCCTGAATAAGAGCGACACGTATTTTCTTTGTCCTTTTGCACATTCTTTGTCCCTATTCAATATTCTCCTTCACTTCCATTGTATACCGTAGTCTCTATCACAAATGGTTCTAGTCACTTACATCATCTGTTCTCTGTGTTCTATGAATGTGGGAATTTCCAAATGTTTCAGGTGGTGTTCAGCTTGTTTAGTTTAATTAAACTAATGACCCAGTTGCTGCTTTAAGGAGAACTTTTTCTTATCAAAGACCTACACAATACTACTTCTAGGGACAAGCTGAAATTGCACACTTCAATATGGAATAAATGAAACTAGTGGGTGTGAATCAGTCAATGAAGTCAATTCGGTCTATGGTTTTATTGTGTGTAATTATTTTGTCATATTTAAATACAAACAAAAGTGTTCCACAGCTTCCACCCCAAAACATGAACAAATTTATTTATTTATTTATTATTGTGATATTTAAAATGAGGATGGCCTCTTCAGTGATAGCACTGCTTTCCAAGAGGGCCCTCAAAAACAATGGGCTTCAAGATGATAACCCTACATGGGGCTTCAAAATACAAAATCATGAAATAGGCTGATTAACCCTAGATACGAAACTGGTCTGAATATATACTGTGCCCTTGGAGAATTTGGTTTCTATCATGAAAATGGGTTGAAAGATATCCTGAGGATCTGGTTTGGTAGGGATGGAAATTATTTTTATCATAGTTTGACGGGATTTGAAACATGATTTGTTTGGTTGAGTATGACAGAATCTCACCAGTTTAGAACAAAATATGATTTGTTTGGTTGAGTACGACAGAATCTCACCAGTTTAGAACAAAACATGATTTGTTTGGTTGAGTACGACAGAATATCACAATTTTAGAACAAAACATGATTTGTTTGGTTGAGTACAACAGAATTTCACCAGTTTAGAACAAAACATGGTTTGTTTGGTTGAGTACGACAGAATCTCACCAGTTTTGAACAAAATATGATTTGTTTGGTTGAGTACGACAGAATCTCACCAGTTTAGAACAAAACATGATTTGTTTGGTTGAGTACGACAGAATCTCACCAGTTTAGAACAAAATATGATTTGTTTGGTTGAGTACGACAGAATTTCAGCAGTTTAGAACAAAATAAGTTAGACCAGTAAGAATTTATTTCTTCAGCTTTTCACAAAAACTAATAAATACAGGGCACTCAATTCCTCACTTTTGGGGCCAAATATCGGCCCCATTCCCCTTTGAAAAATCTCGCAAAATTCCCAAAAAATTCCCCTCAAGTTTCGAATCACTTGTAACTCAAACTGGTGACAATTCGAAAGAGCGCAATGTTAGTTTTGGGTACTTGAGGCTGAGCCTATGAAGGCTTGCAACAGGGTGGGAGGGGGGGTTACTATTGATGGTGACCGGGAAGTAGAATTTTGCCCTCACCCCAAAAAATTCTCCTGTCGGAAGGCACAGGTACCTTTTCCCTGGGATGAACAAGAGCCCTGAAATGCTGAACATCGTTTACAAGTTTTGTATCTTAGCTGCCATCCAAAGGCATTCAGGGGATGCAACCCTATTGAAAAAATATAGATGTCAAAATCATTTCATGTTCGTCTTTTATTTCAATGGTCAAATTTAATCACAAAAAAGCACCTTGCCATCTTCATACAGGAACATGGCGCATCAGTTTTGAGGATTTGGCGTCATTCAACAATGTTGTAACGGAAAGCCTTTTGAATATGAAAACAATGACTTCCAATTTTGGCAAAGATTCTGTTCGAAATGTGGAGAATATTGTATCATTACGGCATTTACAGATGATATTATGAATCAAACTTCAAAACAGGATTTTAAGTTTATTAATTTCTGGAGATAAATGTCAAAATAGCCTGTCAAGCATAAAAAGATGTTCCAGATGATCTGTGCAGTGGGCCCACCACAGCGGCATGCACATGTCTAGTACAATATGTGATCTGTGCAATGGGCCACCTGGGGGCCCCACATGTCTGGTACAACATGTTATCTGTGCAATCGGCCCATCTGAGGGGCCCCACATGTCTGGTACAACATGTTATCTGTGAAACCGGCCCATCTGAGGGGCCCCACATGTCTGGTACAACATGTTATCTATGCAATCGGCCCATCTGAGGGACCCCACATGTCTGGTACAACATGTTATCTGTGCAATCGGCCCACCTGAGGGGCCCCACATGTCTGGTACAACATGTGATCTGTGCAATCGGCCCACCTGAAGGGCCCCACATGTCTGGTACAACATGTGATCTGTGCAATCGGCCCACCTGAGGGGCCCGCACATGTGTGCTACAACATGTGATCTGTGCAATCGGCCCACCTGAGGGGCCCGCACATGTGTGCTACAACGTGATCTTTGCAATGGGCCCACCTGAGAGGCTTGCGCATGTCTGGTACAACATGTGTTCTGTGCAATGGGCCCACTCTAGGCTTGCGCTAGGTATTAGCCAAAATGGCTAAAGCATCTGAAAACTAAGCCATTTTCAAAAATTATGAGACAAATACTTTCTCTTTTCGCAACCCCCGCAATTGATAAAAATACACTTACACATGTTATGCACAGGTCCTTTTCATAATGTACTATAATATATGACGTTTGCCTTTTGAAAAAAAAAACGTATGATCAACATTTCAGGTCTTATAGCAACCTAATAATTTGGAGGGGATGTCAGCCAACATGGGTTTTATTATGACCTAAAAAGTTTGGGCAGAGGTTCCCCCTATATCCGGGTTACTATGTGGGTACACTGGCCTAATTGGCATTTAAATGACGTTGACTTCAAAAAAATTGGGTTGGCCACCTCTGTTCCCAGGTTATGGCGGCAGGGTGGTATGCCAGCCACATGGTCATTTTGATGAGCAAGACATTTCCATCCAAAAACATTAACATAACTTGTGGCTTGCAAAATAAAGCTAAATCGTGCAGAGTAGGTAATTTCGAACTCATTAAATTACAAACTGACATTTACTTTAATTTGCTTTCGGCCCGCCACCAAGTTAGTAATGAATTAGGAAATATTCACGTAATTTGAAAAGGAATTTAAATCTTGAGTTCTAATTGCATGTTTGAGACAGCTCAACTCAGTCCGATATTATCCCTTGTTTAATTTAATAGGGCCTACTGTGGGACCTGCTAACACCATTTTGCATGTGTAAAAAGTTATTCTATTGGTTATTTTGACATTGTGACTTGCAGATGACATTAGGCTGATCACCTACACGAGATCTTGCTTTGAAGTGAGAAATCGCCATTACCAAGATCGCTGACCCCCCTACACAGTTGAACATTTCGTTGCAGTAAAAGAGTGATTTCAAGGGTAGTGACGACATAAAATGGAATATTCACTTGCTATTTTAAGGACTCGGAATTGAAGTTGAATGTTGTTCGCGGCACCACTTGGTTCGAATAGAGTAGGTTTCCCAAAATTTATTTTTTTGACAAGTTGCGAAAGCATTTGCCAAATTAGCGAATGGACTTAATTAGCTCTACCATCACCAGTGCCGCTCAGAATTCGCCAATAGTGAGCTTGCGAGTGGCTAGCGCGAGCCTAGCCACTTGAGGGGCTGGGGCTGGGTCTCATACAACATGTACTATGCTGGTTGCAATTATTTTTTTGATTAATACTGTTACTTGCTGTAATCCTACCACCTGCATGCCTGTTTTAGAGAATTAGCATATAATCCACCTGCATTTGACTGCCCTTCATGCCATGTCCTCAATACTCATATTAAGTGATACAGTTATTACTATTACTAAGTGGGTGTTGTGTGTTATTAGTACAGAACAGTGTGATCACACAGTCACCATCATACAGTTACCAAGTAGCTAGAGGCCATTGAACACAGATATACATACCTGTATTGGTGTTATCATAATTACTCATATACTAAGCTGTTGAATTTGTAGATACAGAATAAGTACATTATGGGATAGTTTTAATATAAAAATTGTTGTACTTGTCTGCAGTGCAGTATTCTAAACTACAGGATAAGCCCCTATCATTAATCAATTACCGTTAGCTATTTACAAGTACATAACCATGTAATTAGAGTATATTGCTACCAGAGGTGCAGTCTGTAAGGCCTTTGTCACTGATGTTGATGCTTCGGTGTTTAGGGTAGTGTTGGTCAGTGAGCACACTGAAATACAGTCTTGGGTGGATGGTAACGGCTCAATGACGATAGCGCCACCTAGCTATAACTTTGATGTGTGCTAACTACCGAATCTCAGTGTTTAAGTTAACTTCGCGGTTTACACCTATGTTTCACTGGTATTTAACTTGATGGGAAAAGGCCTTAGGTCTAAGTTTATTTTTGTCTCCTTGTCCTTGCCAAGATCAGTCACTTGCTTTAGATCTCTTTTTATGACTGAAAAAGAGTGCAGTCTGGCAGATTTTTTTGTGATGCGTTATGGTTGTACAGACCACGAGTCAGGACACGTTGCATACACAACACTAGAGTTTTATTGGTGAGAACCCTTCTATTGCCGATTTAGTCTTCATATTCTTCATGAAAGAAAATTTCAAGTCTGTTGTTTTGTTCCAAGAAGAAAGAAGTTGTTGGGCAGATGTAGCACCTAATTAGGGCCAAACAAGGGCTTCCTGAGTACCATCATTGGTCATGGGCAAAACATAATATAAAGTATATATGGTATAATAACTAGTTGAAATTAGGTTTGTCCTACCATCCTCCTCCCCACATTAATTTGTGCATTCTAGGAGCTTGCGAGCCTCGGTGCTTCAAGAATTTTTAATGATCAGAAGCTCAGTCCTTTAAAAAGTAGTACTTGGAAGAAGTGTGTAAAAGAGGTGAATCCGTTTTTGGCAACCATTATCTTGCCAAAGGTGGTTAAATTTCTTTTTGATCAATTTTTAATACCTTTTCTAACCTCGTTCAATTTTACATCGTAGTTTAAGTGAATCATGTCCTGTAAGTTGACAGAGAAGGTAATTCCAAGAGATGTGAACTGGGAACTTTCCCATTTTAAATCTTTTTCACAACAAAGCCTATCACCACAACATATCTTAGAACCAATCCATATACAAACAGTTTTATCGATATTGGGTGTCAAACCAGAATACTTAGCAAACTGATCAAGAAGGTTAAGTGAAGAAAAAGAGGCCTCTGAACCATCTAGAAAGAGAACCGTGTCGTCTGCATATTGCATTAATTTATACTCTAAAGAGCCTACTTTTATGCCTTTAACATTCTCGCATTGCCTCAACATAGATGCCATAATTTCGGCACACAACAAAAAAGATAAGGTGAAAGGGGATCCCCTTGTCTGCAACCTCGGCAAATGTTAAAGTAGTTAGATGTAAAGCCATGCTGAATGACCGAAAGTTGGACACTTTCATTGAGTATTGTGAACCAACGGATAATATTATCCGCTAAATTGAAATAGTGTTGAACTTTCTTATGAAATCCCCAGGACACAGACTATGGTAAGTTATTGTGCAAACTTTACTGTACTTGTTAAGTATGGTAGTTTATAATGACTTTACTGTACTTGTTAATGGAGCATGCCACCCAAAAAACAACCTAATTTTATCAATTTAGATCGAGTAGTTCTACTCCATAAGGGCATGTATGGTTGCGTTACTTGACACCTGACGGCAGACGGAGGTGTTGAAATTATCCAATGACGTCATCGGTTTCACACGCAGTCTGTTCAGCAGTTCACAACACGGGTTACTGGTGTCAGCTTATCGCTTGAAGTCATCGTTTAACACCAATAAATCATCTAACTTCGATGTAAAACCCGAGTTCTTATAAAAACGTGTTGTTTTATTTCGCTCTTACGGATTTATTGGTATTTGGACACACCGTAGCCTACAAAGTTCGGCAGGCCAATAAGGTCCGTAGCAGGAGTTTGGGGTGTGTTCGGAGATAATTTCGAAGTATTTTCCGTGAGATACAGACAGGAGAACCTAGATCTGTGTTGTGTAGACTTGTGATTTTTTGAGTTCTAAACACAAAACGCTTGTTATCCTGGCCAGTGGCTCGGAGCCCGATCAGGCCCGTCGCGGCCGCCCGGATTGACGGCGTTATCCCGGCCAGTGGTTTGGAAACTTATCAGAGATTAGGAACATAAACCAGCCAAAGTTCAGTGGAAACTAAACTTCCAGTCAAGAAAATACTATACTAGTGAGCCAAAGTAATGTGATTATGTTGGTGATGAGCCACGAAACTGCAAATCTACTTACTCGTTGGGGACCGTGAATTCAGGTTCCGCTCTGGCCACAGCACCGGCAGGGCAGAAGTTGTACATTGACAATCATAGTGAGTAATGTAAATGTAAATAAAGATTCCTTTAACACCTGGCCGTGAGATGGAAATCGAGTTGTTTCACAACAGTTTCTGCCAGCAAACACTAAATTAGCATGAGCTCACACGGCCTCGGTATCCCGTCAATTAGTTTTATTGCACCTAAAGCCGGTCACAACGCCGTGATTTCTTCATTGCTGGCTTTTCAAATCACTTGCACTCACGAACACTCCAAAGGCATTACAAATTGCATCTAATGAGACAGACTTTGTTTCAGTTTTATATAAGTATTGGTTAGGGTGAGAATAATTCATTTTGAAACAGAACGCTCAGTAATAAATGCCAATATGGCAGCCGTCGCAATCCCGACTTAGGACGAGCTGGAGCTCATCAGTCCCGACTTCGCAGGTGGATCGTTAAGTTTTACAGGCTATCAAATCGAACAGGAATACAGTGATGAAGAAATACTAGAGAGGCGCCGTGAACAAGCTCAGACAACATGGAGTTATTTGGTAAGCCGGCATTCGTCAGGCAGATGTTTCACGGCCTCATACTTGCTATTTACAGCATACTTTTCATTCTTCACTACCATGAGCCACTTCCTAAGCATTTCGGACTCTTGAGGATGTAAAAAAAAACGATATACCCGCTATCCTCACAGCTGCTTAGTTCGTACAAGCGGGAACGATGTACCGCAACATAGCGTCATTCTCTGCATATGAACCACTGCCGTCGCTAGCGTCGTTTCTTACCTTCCTCACAGGCTAACGCGACACCTCTTGGCACGGTAAGGCCGTATGCGAGGCGATGTAGATATAGACCGATTAAGACGGCAAAAAAGACTAATTAAATCGGGTGGCATTCTCCTTTAAGTATGGTAGGTTATTATGCAAACTTTACTGCACATTTTACTTCGGTAAGTTATTATGCAAACTTTACTGTACTTACTATGGTAGGTTATTATGCAAACTCTACTGTGCCTGTGACTATGGTAGGTTATTATGCAAACTTTACTGCGCATGTTACTATGGTAGGTTATAATGCAAACTTCACAGTACGTTTTACTATGTTAGGTTATTATGCAAACTCTACTGTACTTGTTACTTTACTGCACCTGTTACTTTGCTGAATAACAGGCATCAAACTGGTTCTCAAAATACGGGCTTATTATATTCGACTATTCCCCGACAAAGTAAGTATATAGATATCCTTGCCCACTAAAACCAATTCAATCCCAACTGAATCTACACAAAATCTTGACAGGTGTTGTTCCACGAACTTTGCCAACAACTTAACATACATAACAAGTCCATTCATAAATAATCAATTGTCACTGGGAAGTGTTTTTTGTTGTGACAAAAGTTGGACTACACTAGCAGATAATTCTGGTAAGAATTAAGTTCATCCAGGGCATGCCAGAGTCTGACCGAGTTTTGGCTTTCTAATTGATTTTGATAACTCATAAGTATGGCAGAATTTTCATTTGTTTGAGGGATGCCTTACTAACATGGACTAAAAATCTGACTATTGATTTCCTTGAGATATTTTTGTCTGTTGATCATTGATCGTGTTGGGTGGTAAATGTCGTCATAGTTGACTTTATTGTGTTCAGTCATTACTGCATTTGTCTGGTTGTGTGTGGAGAATCAGTAAATCATTTTGGTGTTCTTTTGCCACCAAATTTAATGTGGTGCTAGTGAAACATTGATGTAAACTGCAAAGGTATCTTAAGCTTTCCAATTAGCTTTGGAAGTTAACAGACATCGGAGTTTTCGCTAGGTGACGGCATCGTCTTAAAAGTTATCTCAAGGTGAGGTAATATGACCTTCACCATTGTCACAGTGACCCCTGGTAATAACTTCGATGAACACCAAAGTTGAGCATTCCCACTGTAGTGATGCACCCACATTTTACTGTTATATCCACCTGTTTACTTTGAAATGAACTTGAGCTGTAAACTTTAATCCATGACCAAATGACCGAATATAAGCGTTTCCACTGATGTATGCTCTCCCAAGCACAGAAGCATCATTGCTAGTGGGAAAGGGAGGTTTAAGAAACAATTCCTGCGATGTTATGGTTGTATTGGTGCATTGTTTGATTCATATTCTATTGTTTACAATTTATGTTTTGTCTGAGAATGAGATATAGTGCTTTTATGCCTGAGAACAATGTCCAAGAATTAGCGTCATAAATCATGTCCAGTTGGAAAGTTGCCATGGTAACAGTGTGTAAATTCTAAAAAAATACTTTAGAGGTCTGTTTGAAAGGAATTGAATATTCTAAATTACATGATATTGGGCAAGATTTGGATCAAACAACACTGCTTCACTTCACCATTATGTCTTCATGTTCCCTTGCTACAAATGTCTTCAACTGACAATCCACTCACTAGACTGGGTAGTAAACAAAAGGTAATTACCCATAGGATTCCCTTGTATCTCCAGTTGTAAATACTACTTATTTCTCTGATGAATGCCTTTTGAGCGCATTGTTCAAAAGGAGACAGAATACCATTCACTAAGTTTGCACTGACTCTGTGGCTGTTTCATAAATGTGTGACTTGTGATGTAGTGTAAGTATGACTAGTGGTGTAGCGTAAGTATGACTTGTGATGTAGTGCAAGCATGACTAGTGATGTAGTGCAAGCATGACTAGTGATGTAGTGCAAGCATGACTAGTGATGTAGTGCAAGCATGACTACTGATGTAGTGCAAGCATGACTAGTGATGTAGTGCAAGCATGACTAGTGATGTATTGTAAAGGCCTTTTCATACTGACTTAACTCCGGTCTGAGCAGAACGTCGACATAAACTGCAAAGTTAACTAAACCATTCATACTGCATGGCTTCGGTAGTTAATGGACATCGAAGAAAACAATTGGGTGACGCTGTTGCCATTGAAGTATTGCAAGGTAGCGCTGCACGCTAAAGTTTTTTAAATGTGACAATTTGAGAACATTTACATGTGCTAATTGACATAAAACTTATTTTCATTTCGGTTGGTGATTATTCAAGCAAAATATAATAACTATTAGTGACTACACTACCCTTTAATTGTGGACGATAACAGTGGCACCTCGCGATAACTTCGATGGGACTGAAGTTGACCGTTCATACTGACCGCAACTCCCCAAAACATCGACGTGTCAACGTTAAGGCCCATAAGACAGAAATGCTCACACTTCACAATTGCTGAATTCTAATAAAGGTTAAGTCAAGTAATTATGAGCACATCTCAGTCTAGATATAAGTTGTAGAAATTAGCAAACACTAGCCATTATTTTTATATATATTCTCAGAGACTTTGCACTTTAGCTCTACATTAGCTCTTATACTTGTGTTTCAGAAATGGTTGTGTAGAGTACAAGAACAAATTTCTGACTGAATCTTAAGTCAATTTCATGCAATGGACCTGTCCTAATTAATATCAGAAATTTCAGCATGTGGTTATATGCACAGAAAGCTAATTGTTAAAATGTTCAAAGGAAGGTTGACTCTTTTTATGGAAGTATCAGTGTGTCTGAATGTTTGGTATGAGTCATGAGAACTGATATGTCTGGGTTTGTGACCGTTTCACCTTTGTACTTTGGCACTTTTCAGTATGCTTCATCATTTTGGTGTGAATTTCATTGGTGCTACCATAGTTTAGTTTTAATTTGACTTCCATAAATAGAAAATATAAACCTTTGGCCTGGCTGTGTTTCATAGTTGAAGAGATCCTTTCTCCATATGGTTAACTTCACTACTACTGCTGCCAGGACATCTGTTCATATGCCTTGCTGTTTTTGTCAGTGCTTGCCATCAAAAACGGCAAGGACCTCTCTCTCTCCCCAGATGGAACTAGAATGTTTACTTCACAAGGCGGTCAATGGTTGTCACGTTGGGACTGACTATAACATAATGAAAAAATTTGAATCTGGAGCAGGCTAACAGCTGATCCACACAAATGCAGTATAGCGTGGTAATGTGCACTTCATGTTCAGTGGTTTTTTTAATGTAAAGAATCCAGCTAATACATATGAAAGAGAATGCTTATACTTCCAAAATATTTAGATCAAAATATTAACAATAATTGTAATCAGTCACCTCGTGCTGTTGGCAAAAGCAGGTAGTGACCCCTGCCGATAACTCTGATAGCCTCAAAGTTAAATATTCCCGCTGTTAAATCTTCCTCTTTATTTCGTAGTTAACTCGCGCTGTTGAAACTTTGATTCATGAGTGTTCACATTGACTGCAGCTTTGGCAATGCCGAAGTCAGTGGAAAAGGCTTTTTAGTTAAACACACATTGCCGTTTTTGTAGCTGAAAACACATTTTTTGATTGTTGTTGAGTGTAATAGACTTCTTGAATTCATTAGCTTTGACCAGAGCTATAAAACAACAAAATCCGGTGTCTTTTTGTGATTTTATTACAAATTGTTGATTCTTGCTGTTGTCTGTTAGACATTTGCTGAAATAGAGGATGGTTTCTTTACTATCAAAATACACCCTGCTATTTAACACATGGGGTTTGACATTGTGTCAGAGCATTTGGCTGTTTTAGTGGAAGTAATGATCAGAGCTGCATTTACACGAGAGAGAGCTCTGACATGGTGCAGCTAACATGGAACAACTGATCGAGTAAAAGTTTGTGTGTAATCATGACTGACACACTGACACAGAGCAAGTGACACCGCGGTGGCCATTTTTGACACTGGTTTGAAGGTTTGAAATGTAGAACGAGTTGCACTGGATCAGTTGCTCCAGTTTCAACTACACGTTTAAACATAGCTGAGGTAGGACTTTTTTTAAATACATTTTATTTCTAAATACATTAATATTTACAAACAATAAGATGAGGTAGGACAGAAAGGGTCATCTTTCAATGGGCTTGCGCAATAGTATATATTCGCTGATCAGCTCGCATTCCACGGTGTGGACATTTGCTATTGCTTATCTGAGCATGGGCAGACAGTTTGTGTAAGTGACTCGTGCAGATCCAGTTTGGGATCTATTGTGGTGTAAATGCGACTAAAGTGGAGCAAGTCGCGCCGTTACAACTGACACAGTGACAACTGTCTCTGGTGTAAAAGCGGCTTTTAATTTTGTACTACTGCTATATTATGTAAAATTAGTTTTGTCATCAAGAATGTCCCTTTAACGTAATGGGTCATTTGTTACCTACGAGGGTGTAAATGTAAAAATCATCAAATTTCTTTGTCAAACAAAAGAGTTTCAAGGGCTTAATTTCTTTTCATGATATGAATTGGTTTTTACCATCAAGAGAACACCTGTCATCGTAACCAAACAAACTAATTTGGCCAACCGCCACTTGTCAATAAACTTTTTTCTTGTTGATGTGGTGAATTATCCTTGTGAATGTTATATCTCCTATATAGCTGTATGCAACTTTTAATGCACATTTTCTATCATTATCAATAACGATGTCGTCGGTGCACTCTTTGCCAGTTTCTGTTACTCCTGATAACGCAGTTTCGGCAGCTATACTGCTCAAGATCATCCAGATCAGATTCCAACCTGTGTATTTGAGAGACACTTTCCTGCTTTAGCTTATTAATTTTCAAATGATGTTATCTTTTTGTCCTTTTCCGCCATCTTTTTATCATATTGTAGCTTAGTGCTTTGTACATTTCAGGCGAACTAGTGTCAGTTAAGTGCTTTATCATANGTCTACTTTTTGAGTTATTTGAGATTTACTGATAACGCTGTTCCTTTGTTGAACGCTCTTGCTGCATTCAGGTTGGTTTAGCTTCAATTGAACTAGACTGCAGCCTATTTCTTAATGATTTATGACATCTAAATTCGTCATATGAATGTTGTGATGTTGTTCATCATCGCCACCAACATCATCATATTCGTCATCATCGTCATCATCTTCGTCATCATCTCCGTCTTTTCCTTAATTTCGCCAAGTGTCGCTCAAGACTAGCCTTTTTCTTACTGATTTCGGACTCCTACGTTCGTCATGTGTATGTTATTAACTTCTTTTGTTCATCCTCACCACCATCTTCGTCATATTCGTCATCTTCGTCATCATCTTTATCGTCATCTTTTTGGTTAATTTCGCCAAGGTTCGCTCCTCGGAGCGCTTTCATTTTTTCATTGTTCCAAACTGAAGGTTTTTTCACAGGTCATTCATACCATACGTTTTTTCTGCCTCTGTGACAGAAAGTGGTTGATGCTATTAAACTTTTACTACTGAATTGTGTGTTCCAAAGGTGACATAAAAATTGGCAAGCTGGTGTACGTATGACTGTTATTCTGTCTCATCACAGAGACAGTTAGTGGCCTACAATGTATTTTTATCCTTCTGTGGGAGAAGAGAGTTGAATTGGAGATGTGACTATAGTGGATTATTCCACTCACTACTCTATTATTATGCTTGTTATTGTTTTTATAAATAGTCAATGAAAATGTCGATATTTGTACTCTGTTATCGTGATTGCTGATAATTGTCTTTAATTAGATTGACTAGGTGTGGAAAGTAAAAACTGCATCGATGATTTAATGTCAGCATGTATGTGTGCTAGTTATTGACTAATTTCTCACAAAAGTAAGCACAATATTTGTCACTTTTCTACTTTTTGAAGACTTTTCTTTCTTAAAAATAATGTAAACTTTACAAATAGTTGTTTTATGACATCTGCATGCTAAAAACCAAACTGACAACATGCAAAAATTCTCGGGACATTTGGTTTTGCTGAAAATTTTCACAAAATGATATTTCACTTGCCAGCGATATAGTTTGCTTTAGAAATCGGTGAAGAATTAAAAGACAAAAATGCGTTGAATTAAGCGTCAGTGTGTAAGATTATGTATTCGTAGGTAATGTCAAGCAGTCATGCCTAATACATGACTTGCATGATATGCTTACGCACACAAATTTCAATGGCTAATTAAGGGAAGACTAAATGAAATTTTTCAAAAGTAGGGAATGAAATTCATTAAGGAGAGTATAATGATGGATTACAAATCAAGTTTAGAGACAAAATGTTGATAATTTCTATTGTAATATTGCATTACAGTTTAGGACAAAATTGGAAAGTCTCTTTTTAAATGGAAAGGGTACAGCACACTTCATTTGTTGTCACCTATAGTCTTACAATCATCGAACAGTTGTGGTGCTACAATTCAATGACTTGTCACCAACTTTTGTCGTTTAAAAAACATCAAATCAAAATTGATTCCAAAATGGTACAATCGATTTTGTGATCTCATCTTCTCAGCCATACACAAATCTTATTCTGGTATTGCTATTGGGTTCATATGTACGGTCAGAATCATTGAAATTTCTAATATACAGCATAGTACTGGTCTGTAGGAAGGTTAAAGTGAGTACTGGCCTTTAGGAAGGTTAAAGTGAGTACTGGCCTTTAGGAAGGTTAAAGTGAGTACTGGCCTGTGGGAAGGTTAAAGTGAGTACTGGCCTGTGGGACGGTTAAAGTGAGTACTAGCCTGTGGGAAGGTTAAAGTGAGTACTGGCATGAAGGAAGGTTAAAGTGGTACTGGCCTGTAGCAAGGTTAAAGTGCCTGAAACCTGATTTTCCCATATTGCCAGGTGCCAAAACACATCTAAATGAAATCTGTTTTTTGAGTAGGCAACTTTTAATAAAACTTTATGTCAAAATTGCCATTTTTCATATCCAATGCTTTTTAAAGACATGAATGTCCACAATTATTGAACATTTGCTATTATGGTAGCTGTGGTATGTAACGTGGTAATCAATAGTTTTCATGAACAAAAGGGGAAAAAATCTTCTTTTCATCCACATTGTTTAAAGCAGTGAATTTGGTGACATTTTACATCACTGTTTTCTGCCAAACATGTGTGGTGACTGTGTAATTTAAACTCCAGGGGTGCCAGCATGTCCTTTTCTCCTACTGGTCAGACATATAAAAGGTTCAGGTAAGACCTTTATCACCTAGGAAATAATTAGTCCAAAGAAAGACACTAATGGTACCTGTAGTGTTAATACAAGAGAGCTGACATTTATTAACACCTGCCACATAGGAGAGGCTTATTAACACCAAACTCAAGACTGTTGGTGAAGGTCACTTTTGGCATTATAACTGTGAATGCAGTTGCTTTTTACATTCCTGTTCAAGAAATGGGAAAACCATATTTTTATATCAAGGCTTCTTAACATTTTTGTTTACAAAATCCTAAAGTATTTTGTATGTAAATGTGTGCTTTTTAAAAGTATTAAAATAGAATTTAGTCGGTCAGTAGACAAATGATGTTTCCAGTTAATTTTGCATTGGACTGTGAGCTAGTGTGACTTCTTACATGTGCTTAGAGTTTCTATGCTGATCTCATGTCGCGGTGAGTCGTAATCAGGTTGTTTGAGTGATGGGTCCGGCCTTGCGGCCTAAACATGCCTGATGTGCCCAAAAGACATCAGGCCACCTGCACTCTTTTTATACCATTAAAATGATTACTAGAACAAAATATTGACAAATAGTAACTAGTCACTGCCCACTGTTGGCAAACGCAGGCTGAGAAATCCGATATCGTCAAAGTTAAGTGTTCGGAGGCAGTGGGAAAGGCTTGAAGTGACCAATACGTTAAGTATTGCTCAGGCAGCAATTCAACTTAGAGAGACCAACGGTCAATACAATTTCACTTGACAACCATCCTCTGTGTTTAAGTTAGTTAAGTCTGTTAATCTAGACAGTGTTAATAAAGTTGTTCAAAGTCTTTAATTGTTTCATCTTTGAAGTCAGTGAGTACTGTTTGCCACTAAACCCATGTTTGTTGATTACTTGTTTCACACATCACTCTCAAATGTAATTATTTGAGTGGTCAAGTGGTTCAAGATGTCAAATGAATTTGTTCATTTTTAACAATGTTGTAAGTTTTTGAAGAATGGAATAACGGCAAGTTTTTAAATTATTTTTGTTCGAATTTGAGGACAGTTTACCGTAGCGGATTTCTGGTAATTTTCTTAGTATATTATAGTGTATCGTAAACTGATATGATTTTGACTGTGACATTAATAGTTATCAGCTGTACACTAGGGTTCATTTGCTAAACTGCTACATAATGGCACTGATGCATATTTAAGCTACAGCACAGAATGGCACGTGTCACTGTACAAGTTCTTAACATTACCGTCTGAATTTTCATCCACATGTAACATTTATGGGAAATTGTTCTTTGATTTTGGATCACAGCCAAAGACTATTGTTACATGCTGTGGATAAAACAAAGCAATGTTCATTGTTGATCCAGCGGCGTAGCCTTGGACGTCCAATTCTGTTCACAAACCTCGTAAAATCTCATTTTTGTGAAAATGAATTGTTAAATTGTTAAGGTTATCTCAAACCTTTATTCACAAAAATTTCAGTTTTTACAATACATGTACCGGTAGTGTCCAGCAAAATATCTTGTTTTCATTCTCGGGGTAGTAAAAATACAAAACGTATACCGTGTAGCAAGTAAAAAAGATGTAGCAGAACCATCTTAGAACCGTATAATGATGTGAAAATTTGTTTACAATTTATCTGAGGTCAAAGGTTACAGTGCGGTGTGTCAAATCGAGTCTGCCGGCAGGCATAGAGCAGTTCCATATGTACCGTCAGCCCTTTCATTCGCCGAGAATGAATGTACTGAGTCCGAGACGCTACACCACTTCTGTGACTTTGTATTCGCAAACACAGCAAGTTGTGAAAAGAGATAGTTCGTCACCCAAATTCCTTAATTCAGGTAATTTGACATGTGGTTGTTTTGATCTCATGGTCACCATGTGCTTTAACCACCGACCCAATTTCTGTAACTATTTTGTACTTTGTTTTCATATCAGTGTCCTAGCGCCATGTGTGTCTAACAATGAACTGTTGACCTACTTTAAAGTGCACCACAATGCGCCAGCTTGACCCACTTCATATCAGGGCTTGGAATTTTCCGCGGAAACGCAGATTTCCGCTTTTTTCAAATGTTCTGTCCGCGTATTTTATTATATTTCGCGTTTCCGCGTAAAAAAAATCGGATTTGACATAAAATTTCCGCGGCAAATTTCTTTCTTACCGCCGTGTTGCCGATGACTTTCACCTCAAAAAGCGGAAGTTGCTCTTTATGGAACGTAAATTGTCAACATTGCCGGGGCATCTGGGATAGCGTGGTGGATTTCCTCAATGGTGGCTCGTGTGATTGTAAACCGCGGCGACAAATACTACGACTCTGCAGCCAAAAATGTTTGGAGGCAGGAGTGGCGAACGAGCTAAGACAGACGCACGCTGCCGGAGGTGATACCGTTTTTTTTGTTTTTTTTAGTCTCTATTTTTGTCGGCAAAAGATCCACACCGACTTTTTCAAGGCTGCCTACGCGCATGTTTCGGGCCGTAAAAATTTCCGCTT
Source organism: Phoronis australis (assembly GCA_002633005.1). Classification (NCBI taxonomy): domain Eukaryota; kingdom Metazoa; phylum Phoronida; family Phoronidae; genus Phoronis; species Phoronis australis. The sequence continues at coordinate 278,602 of NMRA01000307.1, read as the reverse complement.
TTTTCGCCATTTGCCATTCCAAGCCCTGTCATATGCTGGCTCCGCCTGTGACAAGATCGACTTGGTTCAAATGAAAAGTTTTTTGTGATAATTAAGTTAATTACGCGCTGCAAATTCAGATGACATTGTGCGTGAATGTTGAAATAATGAATGTGTAAAAGGTTATATGCTCCCTTATCTTTTTTCTTCCGGAAAATATGTGCTTTTACTTGTTGACAAAGCCTAGTTTTTGATATACCAGTTAGAATGGAGGCCCCTAACCAGGGTTAGTTATAACCTCAATAAACCACTTGTTCACTTGTGAATATGCTGTGGTCTGTGTGATATGTGTGGATGATAAATAGAGCATATTGTTTACAATAATACCCAGGTATTTGAACTGACTAGTTTTCCTATTATAGCAGGGTGTCCACCAGTCTAGTTGCTGCAATCCTTTGAATCCTAGTGATATATTGAATCAGTGGATAACTTTCTCACTGACCAAAACCTCTTCATCAAACATCAACAAATCTGTGTATCTGATGTTATTGGATAATTGAGTTCCATGCGTGAGTTGTCATCTGGAACCCTTCCTATATATATGTGGGTTCACCTGGTTTGGTTTCCATGTGAGAATTGATTTCTCATTCAGTGTTGTCTTTGGAGTTTATCCGATATGAAAAGATGAAGCAATGGTTAGTGAGACTGAAGTAATGTAGTTTTGTTGCCAATATTTATTTTGGTCACAGACTAAGACATGTCTACTAATTAGTATTTTACAGTTTGTCCTGTTGTTACCAATTAGTCCCAAGTTATTATGCTTCTTGTGCTGCAACACATGCTGCACGTTGCTTCACTATTTTAGATCAAAATTGTTTTGCTATCTGTTGCCATTCTTATGCCAATAAAGTTCTACGGTGGTAGGCCTACAGCGGTGGCAGGCCTGCAGCGGTGGCAGGCCTACAGCGGTGACAGTGTGGCAGGCCTGCAATGGTGGCAGGCCTGCAGCGGTGACAGTGTGGCAGGCCTGCAATGGTGGCAGGCCTGCAGCGGTGGTAGGCCTACAGCGTCAGTTGCAATGCTGACATGAAAAATTGAAGAGCTGAGCTGCACGTGAGAAATTGTAATTATCTGATACTTGTCTGGCTTAGCTCAACACTACATTGTGGATCCGACTTTGGAAAGGATCAGTTAGTTATTTAGTTTAGATCATTAAAAAGTTAACTCTAAACTAATAAAAAATGATAAAATAATAAAGATGTACCCTATTGTAGGCCTCCGTTTATTTCTGAAAATTGCTGTCCCTTTGTTGGGGTTTTATGTAAATGTTTACCATTTTGTATTTTCAAGTAAAATTAACTTCTGTGCTGTTGTGAGAATTAGTAATTTATTTATATTTTCATTGCAGTGCATTTTTTTGCTGGGAATTCCATGTCTATAAATTAGAGTGCTCCCAGGGGTGTGATTAATACTGGAGTGTTTCTGTACCTTTAGTAGGCTTGTATATCTTCAAATAACAATTTACCATTATTCATGCATTCATACTATAATCTATTCTTGTTGACTTAACATAACATAATCCTCTCTGATTGACTTCAGGTTACAAGACAATTCTGAAATGTATTTCTGGGAAGTTCAAGCCTGGCCAGTTGTCTGCCATTATGGGCCCCTCTGGTGCCGGCAAATCGACCCTGATGAATATTTTAGCAGGTTACAGGTGAGTGTGATAGAGGGAAGGGTAGCCAGATTATACCGTAATCGTTCGGGTTAACGCCCATGCTCAGTTAACCGCCCATCCCCGACTTAAAGTGGATTTCCGATTTAACCGCCCACTGCTCGGTTAAGCGCCCCCCCGCGATTTTTGAAGATTTCCAATTAAGCGCCCACCTCTCGGTTAAGCGCCCACCCCGACTTTTAAAGAATGAAGATTTAGCGCCTAGTGCTAAGGAAACGCGCGATTCCCTGACTTTTAGAAAAAGATCGATGATCACAATGAGTGCAACGACGCCGGGACTCCGAGACGGTGGTTTAGCAATCTGAATCACAATACAGGTAAAGAGTTATTGTCTTGGGTCATGAACTCACTTCAAAATACTTGAACCTTTTTGTCACTTTACACGTATAAAGTAAGATTAACCGCCCAGGGCGGTTGACTGTCGTAATAAGCGCCCATGTTCGGTTAACCGCCCATCCCCTACTTTAGGTGGATTTTCGATTTAATCGCCCACTGCTCGGTTAACCGCCCTCCCCTGATTTTTTGGGTTCGCCAATTTAACCGCCCAGGGCGTTAACCAGAACGATTACGGTAGGTGAGTCTAAGGTTGCTTTTCAATTAGGTTTAATTGAACTTCACCGAAACTTTGCTTACCTTTCCAACTAACATCGATATCGAAGTTATCGCTACGACAACAGTCGAATTTTGAGTAGTGGGTTCAATGCTAAGTGAAAATTGTTCTCCTGCCATTAACAAGTGTTTATGAAGTTGACCAGTGTCATTCTTCGTCAGATTTTATTTACGTTTGTCTATTGAGAGCATGTCGACTATGTTACAATAACAAAGAACATGTTTTGCGAGTCTCGCGTGATCGTATATCATTGCCACGAACTCTTCCGATAACTTCAGCGAAGCTTTGCTTTGACTGTTCCATCTACATCAAAGTTTTGGTGAGAACCGAAGCTTCGCTTTTAAATCCTACTATTTTAAGGGAAGTCTCGCTTACAAATTAACTACCATAGTTAACCTTTCTCACTAAGCGAAACTTCAGTGAAAGCGAATTTGCACCCGTAATGAGAAAGCGACTTGGGTGAATATGTAGGGTAGAGCAGACAGGTACAACAACACTCAGTGGATGATGGTCACTTGTCTGTTATAATGGAATGATTATCACTGCTTGGCTGGTCATGGATGTTTGTTGTTTTTGGGGGGGTAGTTTGAATGATCATCTTGTTAAATATGGAACTGGTAATTAGTGCAATTTAATTAACGCTGCTTAAAGCTTTCTGCAATAACACTGAGTATTTTTTATCTTGTTCATAGTGATGAATCCTTACAATAAAGCTTGGTAGACAGTATTCACTTAGACTTATGTGTCATTCAGTTCTGGTAGCCAGTGTTCACTTAGACTTATGTGTCATTCAGTTCTGGTAGCCAGTGTTCACTTAGACTTATGTGTCATTCAGTTCTGGTAGCCAGTGTTCACTTAGGCTTATGTGTCATTCAGTTCTGGTAGCCAGTGTTCACTTAGACTTATGTGTCATTCACTTCTGCTATGGCTTTGAATCCAAATGCTATGCCTCACTAAACCTTTTCCAAGCATCAATTTTGTCTGAAGGCACTTTCTCATTGACTTTACTCTGGTCTGAGCGGAGTGTCGATGTAAACAGCACAGTTATCTGGACCGTTCATACTGGCTTCGGTAGATAATGAACATCGAAGTAAACGGTAGGTGAGGCTGTCGTCATCGAAGTTATCGCAAGGTAGCGCTGCACGCTAAGATTTTTTTCAATGTGACAATGTGGAAACATTTACATGTGTTAATTGACATTAAACGTATTTTTAAATTCATTGGTTATTATTAGAGCAAAGCTATTAGTGATGGCGCTACCCTGTAATTATTGACGATAACAGTGATACCTGGCGATAACTTTGATTGGACCGAAGTTAACCGTTCATATTGCACCGCAGTGTCGACGCTGCGCTGTTAGATCCACCTGTTAACTGCGATGTTAACTGAGGAGCTGTTAACTTTGATCCATGACCGGAGTTAAGCATTCATACTGACCGCAACTCCCCAAACCATCAACGCATCAATGACAGGCCTTTTAAAGTGAGTGAATCTAAAACTATTGCTGAGACTTTGCTGTAGTTAATATGTGTTGCCAGCGTTGCTGAACATTTAACCTCGATTATCTACCGGAATTTAGGACAAAAATCCATTTTGACTAAAACTGACTTTTCATTTTTAAAGGCTTCTAAAATTGTTGTGAATGTTCATGTGTATTGTAACAAGGAACATAAACACCTCTTATTAACCAAAATGAAAGGTTCTGCCAAAAACATGAATGAAAACATGCTCTACATGGGCCTTAAAATTAGTTTAATATATTAAGCAAAAATGTATTTTAAGACCAACTAAGGGTTACGATCATATGACATACAATTTATGCTTTGTGACCTCATATTCTGTTGGGAATTAAACTCTATTCACCACCTGTTACATTGATCATGTGGGTGGTTTAAGTAATGTCTTCTTTCTACTGATATTGTAATGTACTTAATGTGACATTATAAATCATTTAGAAATGGTGAACATTGATACTGGTGCCATCATGAATCAAATTCATAGTGTTTTGACTTGTAACAATGGTTCAGTAATACTACATTTCTGGGGTAGGCGGAGTATGAGGTGTGTTTATATGTTCAATGAGAACTCTTCAAATTATACGACTTCTAGCTAATTACTTGGCGAAATAAATTTCGCCAAGTATGTTGCTCTTCCACTAAGTTTTTTTTTTTTTTTTGTTTGTTCGCACGATACAGGTCGCAATTTTCGTCCGATCATCACGATATTTACACACAACACGTACTTCCTGACGTCCTGGAAGCCTATTGTTTTTTGTCAAAATCGGATCCAAGATGGCGGCTGTGGCGGCCATTTTGTTTCCATTTAAAGGTTCAAATGCTTCTGTAGGCCACAAATTTTTACGTAAAAGGCTAAGAATCGGCACAGTTAATGGACCGGAAGTTTTCTACAAGTATACCGGAAATTGTTTACTTCCGGTTAAAGATGGCGGAAATATCGGCGATCGCGCATGCGCACCTCGATTTTGGCCTGAAAACGTTTTCTCCTCTAGAGGGCGAATTATAAGACCAATTCCTTCGAATTTTTATAGGTATCAGTTTCTTGTAACATGCTATTATACAAAGCCAAAAAACCGGAAGTTGCTTTCAAGATGGCGGATCTGGCGCATGTTGACCTATTTTCAGTCGTCTGGGGTGCGATTTTAAACGGGAAGAGAAAAAGACGTGATTTTTTGCATGTAGATTCTTTGAAGTATATTCTTTCAAATGGCCAGTAACAATTTTTTTCTCAGACTTACCGTTTTCGAGTTATTTGACTTTGAATTTCTTAAAAAAACGCAAAATTTCATTTTTTTCGAAAAATTTACGGAATTAGGCGATACCATCAGTTTAGATAGAATTTTGAACGGGCTTTCAGAAGATGTTTTCCATTTTTCGCTAGGACGTCTACTTTTCGAGTTATTTGAGATTTTCTGATAACGCTGTTCCTTTGTTGAGCGCTCTTGCTGCATTGATGTTGGTTTATCTTCTATTGAACTAGACTGTAGCCTATTTCTTATTGATTTATGACATCTAAGTTCATCATATGAATGTTGTGATGTTGTTCATCATCGTCACCACCATCATCATAATCGTCATCATCGTCGTCATCTTCGTCATCATCTCCGTCGTTGTCTTTTCCGTTAATTTCGCCAAGTGTTGCACAAGACTGTATCCTTTTTCTTACTGATTTCGGACTTCTACGTTCGTCATGTGTATGTTATTATTACTTCTTTAGTTCATCCTCGCTACCATCATCGTCATATTCTTCATCTTCGTCATCATCTTTATCGTCATCAGTTTGGTTAATTTCGCCAAGGTTCGCTCCTCGGAGCGCTTTCATTTTTTATTTTTTTCAACTGTGCCAGCCTGTGATGTCAAATGTGTTCATCAAACTTTGAAATTTGATTATTTTCGAAAGCATTCTAAAGCACTATACGATTTTTAATGACACACCAAGACCGAAAGAGGCTACCCAGTGGTTTACTGATAATTGTTAGTGAGCTTCATTTAATGTCTGTTAAGGAATTTACTCGTAAGTGCATTTTTACAGTCCGATACTCTGCCAACAAATTACAAATTAGTTTCATTTACTTATTTCTGTGAAAAATTGTTGTCCAGGCGTGTTCTGTTCATATCTTGCTGCGCTTCGTTTTCATTAGGTGTAGTCAATCAGTTATAATGCAGAATCTTGTAAAAACGCGTGTTTGTCTGCATATACCATTTGTGTTCATACCGGCTAGATGCCCACTCGCAAAATTTCAAACTTTTCACTAAAAACACCCTTGCTCTGCCTGGTGCCAACACCCAAAATATGAAATCAAGACTTCTTTGAAATCGCCCATTCTTTGTGAACATCTGTAGTGCACAGATTTCAGCTCCCGAAATATGTGAAACGACAACTTTGAGAAAGGAACGGTCAGATTGTCAGTGGCACATTGTTGCGTTATTCGGGGTGTACCGAACTCTTCTAAACTGTTATGTTTCGCCATTGCAAGTACGTAAGTCCAACATAAATATGTCTTGCTGGACATTTACCCACTTCTAAAGTTTGGGTAAATGCGTCCCCCAACTTGTCAAAGTCATGTTTTCGAACGCTTATGCTCGTCTGAAATGCTCATCTCTTGATTTTCAAGCTTCCTTGTTTAAGAGCTCTGGGCGTTCACCCGAATTATTATTATTATTCCAATTTACAAATGACCACGGTCTTACATTTAATGTTTGCAATGCACTTTCAACATTTGTAATGTTTTGTTGTCTTATTTATAAGCAGTTGCTTTTTAGTAACTTGCAAACTGTGATAATACCAGGAATTTCTGGGAGCAATCCCCAGGGTGTGTACACGAAGAACGACACCTTTTTACCTTTCCAGTACCCCAGAAGGGAGGTCTGTCCCACTTCCGTAAATAACCGCCTACAAATGGAAAATACATCATTCATGATTACTAAGAACTGGCTTAGAATTAGACTGTATGCTTTTTCAAAGAAAATGTCTTGAATCATTGAGGGATTTTCATGCAGCATGCGCAATATGTCAATTAGTAACTTATTGGTCCAATCTGGGACACGAATCATTAATTTTTAATTGCATTTTCACAGGTTAACTCTAATTCACAGATTCATTACTCCAGGGTGGCAGTTGTGTCTATACAGCTATGACTCTTGGGTGTGTTTACAATTAGGTGTATGTTACCTCCAACTGTCTCGGCTCCTGACATGTGTTCAATGGAAGGAATTAATGAATTAGTAGAAATTCAGCTCTGAATTTTTTTATTCTGTAGAAATTGAGGTTATTACATCAAGTAGATTTTGTAGCTTACTGAGTAAGTATACTGTGAATCGAGAGTGTGGTCCGTCGTCAGTATCTACACTATCACTTATTCACACAGTAATAATTGCCAGTGTTTCCATTTCTCTTAAGTCCCGTCCACACACAGCCTACCCTAAAACAACGTGCACTAGCGCAACTTAACCCACTTTTAAGTGGAGCGCCACACTCTCATCCGATAACTGGGATAAGACGGAAGTTGTCGTTCTCTGCGTGACACCTGATGCCAANCTTTACTGTACACCACTCAAATTCGAGTTTCAAACGTGTGGGGTGTAATACGATGACACGGCATGACAGATGAGGTAAAAACGTTGCACGTCAATTCGCCTGAATATCAGGGTTGGGGCACCACAGTATTTCCCTAATCAAATCAAAACATATCTTAGAGTAAAGAAGCTAGTTATCTAAAGAAATCAGCTATAGAGCTGCTCTTTCAGCGGTGGATCCATCTAAAATGCTTGGCTACTTCAGAAGTGTCGTCGGAAGCGCGCGCACAATTGATCTCCGGGGTTTTGTCGATGAGCCACGAAGACTCGAAACGCGTTGATTTTCATAACAGCAATTCACAATGCAAAAAATATTTTTTCAGAGTGAACCCCCCCTCATTTTTTTCCAGGTTGGTTTACTTGGGGTTTACACACGCTGGCGGTGCCGGCGTTTTTGTTTTGCTGGAGACGTTTTTGTTTGTTTTTTGTTTTTTTAATTTTTGGGTCCTGGCCCGAGGGGGGGGGTTTAAACCCCCTGAATCCCCCCCGTAGATCCGCCACTGCAATGTCTGTCCCTTAAATACGTCACTCCGCTTCTTGACTGCTCCACCTCGACTGGTCACTTCAACACTAGTGCTAGTTAGTGAAATACGCCTTGTCACTAGATGGCCATCTTGTCACTAGATGGCCACTGACTAGGGTATGTTGTTACTAGATGGCCAGGAAATTGCGTTTTGTCCCTGTCAGTTTGGCCCGTCATGCACACCAGAATTTGAAATTGCACAAAGCGAAGGCCTCGCAATGGTAATGATTTGCATGTCGAATGTTTGGACTTCACTAGCTGGTTAAGCCAGCTTGTTACAGACCAACTTGTATGTGCACAAATTTTACTTCATTATATACTCATTCCGTGATATTACAGAACACAGAGTGTGACAGGGGACATTATGGTCAACAACAGGACGCGTAACCTCCGTCTGTTCCGTAAGATGTCGTGCTACATCATGCAAGACGATCACCTCCTGCCACACCTTACTGTTCATGAGGCTATGATGTGTTCGGCCAATCTGAAACTGACAGAGAAGATGAAACTGCGTGATAAGATGCAACTGGTATGCTTTTGTTGAGCACAACTTAGAGCAGTTCATGTGTATGACCACCTGCTTATAACACAAACCCTATTCTCTGGCACAAAATTTGTAATATTCAGGATATGATAGAAATTTATGAATTTGGAACAGAAAATCAGTGCTCAAATTGTCGTTTTCCTATATTTCTATGGCATCAGTGCACTTGCTTAAGTTATAGCAAATGTTAATTGATTGTGCTGCACAAGCCTTGCAGACATGACAGAATGTGCCCCCTTTAGGCACTAATGTGTCCGCAACCGTACATTTCTATCACACACATATTAAGACGCCTCCAAGTATGGAGTTGCGATCTCAAGATTGTCTCCTGGATATAAACGCAGATATTTATAGCACGTCACACTTAATGAGGATACACAGAAACCCTAATCAGGTACTAATTGGTCATATCTGCAAGGGTACTAATTGGTCATATCTGCAAGAAACTTAATTCTTTGGATAGGCATTAAACACCCAGTCAGAACTGACTGACAACAGACCCATTTTGGATGAATGTCTCTTCGTTCAAGGAGATAGAAAAATGCATTGCATGACTGACCTACTTTTCAAAATGCCAGACACTGCTGAGATCCATGCTTAACATTTGAAAAGCATGCAATACTGCTGTTTGCTCTTTTGTCAATTTCTTGTTGTCAGCATTACTACTCAAACCACAATCACAGAAGTTAGCCTGCCTTACAGTTATAAATTACTGAATGATATGAATATGAGTTGTAAGATATAGCTACCATGTGAATCATTTCCTTACTGTTAGATAATTATTGAGCAAGTTATTTGCTTAGGTAAGGGTATATGTTTCATTGATCTGATCCAGCTGTCAAACTTCAACATCGAAGAATGCAATTAGCAACTGTAATCTCTGGTAATGCAAAAATACTCTTAGTTTTGCATCATAATTTTCTTTGGATGCATGCGCCACTGCCATGTCTGGCTTTTATAGTTATCCTACTTATGACTATCCCATGTGATCCTTATTTTGTACTTAATTTTATGTCAATCTTTCTACACCCTCATGAAGCTACTATGTACCCACTCTCTGTTGAGAAACTTAAAAGTCACTTATCATTTCAATTAAGTGCCATTATGTAACTGCTGGTCTCAACTGTGAAGTGACTTCTGGGCTTTGAAAGAATAGGTCTGCTTCAGTTACTTGGGACATACAATAAAAAATATATTACCACAAGAGGGAGTGCTACAAGACGTTGCTTTGGTGTCTTTCATTTGTATTGTGACTGTGGGTTGCTTTGAAATGACCAGTGGGTTAAACCAATTTGTTAGTCTGCCCTCTAACAATACCCATCTCTTGGCTCTTTCCCTGTCCAGAAATCACTTCTGAAGATGTTAATGCCATTTTAATAACTGTAAGTGACCTAAAATATTTTAGGTCACGACATTGTAACTAACACCTTGGTGTCACACTGCAAGTTCTTCCCGTGTCCTTTTGCGTTAAGTTCTATCTTTTTTTCCGTTTTAATCATTTAATTACAATATAAGTCAAACTTTAATCAAAGGTGTTGCAGAGTTTAGGTCACGCTTCCTTTTTTATGTTATCGCCTTATACACGTAATGTAGTCATAAATTGGGCTTACACAGATCATATTCACATTTCCTGTTTCCTGTCTTATAGTTCAAACAAAATAACAATGTGCAACACTGATGACAGTTACATATCGCTTTCTCCTAAAGCATATAATTTTATCCAATTTTATCCATTAAATTGGTTTAGGTATGAACATTTATTGACTCGGCTAAGATAAAATAAAACTCTAAAATCATTTCATGAATATGTTCCCATATATTTTTGTTGAAAGTTCAGCAAAACAAAATTGTATTTATGCATGCCTTCCTGCCATAGTTGACGTTAGACGAAGATTTGTTTCATGAAATGAAGCAGGCCCTAGTGCTTCTAACATCATCACCCATAACCCGTTGTTACAGGTTGATGACATTTTGGAAAACATGGGTCTGACAGAGTGCAGGAAGACCCGCTGTATTCGTCTGTCTGGCGGACAAAGGAAACGGCTGTCTATTGCCCTCGAGCTTGTCAATAATCCACCAATCATGTTCTTCGACGAGCCTACCAGGTAGTCTTTTGCATTGAATGCTCTTTGTGTTATACTTATTGTAATGCTGTTTTTATTAAGAATTACTTAATATAGAACGACCTGAGCTTTTTGCCTGAAGTTTTAATAGTGTCAGTGCTGCTATTTTGTTTTTTGTGCACGCGCATATAATTCATATTTGAGTTGAGAAAAATAAGATTTTATATGAACGCACAAACTGTTATGAAACTGTAGCTTACACAACCATTTTCTTTGCAAGTTTTTATGCGCCCTCATATTTATATGTGGGTGCATACTGCCGTCATCTCTGTCTGGGCGTCTGGCGTCCGTGACTGTATCTCCTAAACCCCTTGCATTATCATATTGAAATTTGGCAGGTGTGTTCCTATAGGGTTGACGACAGAGGGCGACGAGATTCGGACCAACCCGAATACCGCTGTGCCCCCTTGTGGCAATTTTAGTTTTTTACGTTTGCCTCTGTATCCTCAACCAATATTCATGAAATTTGGCACATAGGCATCTATTTATGAGGTGACACTATCCTTTTGTTTTTGGATGGATTCGAGGTATTTTGCATCATCTGGTGGCCATTTTTAGTATTTTAGAGTCTGTTTTTTGGCGTCCGCCCCTCTGTCAACCAAACCACTCTAAGTACGATTGCAAAAATTGGCATGTATGCTCTTACTATGAAGAGGACGGTTGACGTTGATTTTCTGATGACTTCGACTACTGTGGCGCCTCCTAGTGGCAGTTTTGTTTGTTTTTGCGCCCATGGCTTTATCTCCTAAACACTCCACAGGATCTTTATTAAATGCAGCAAATCTGTTTATATGAAGTTGACAGTGGACGACGACCACTTTCGAACAGATCAGACTTCAGGTGTGCCCCCTAGTGGCAATTATATTTTTTTTTACGTTTACCTCTGTATCTTCAAAGGTCCTCGATGGATTTCCGTATTATTTGGCACATAGGCATCTATTAGTGAGGTGATGCTATCCTCTTGTTTTCGCAGGGATTCGAGGTATTTTGCACCACCTAGTGGCCATTTTTACTGTTTTCATTTGTTTCTGTTTTCCTCTGTTTCTCTGATGAAGTTCCTCGACGCATTTTCATGAAATTTGTTCAATAGCTTTCTTTAAAAAAGAAAACGGTGACATTTTCCGATTTTCAGACGGATTCGACGGATTTTGCTCCATCTAGTGGCCATTTTACTGTTTTTGACATTGGCCCTCTGTCAACCAAACCACTCTTAGGATGATTGTGAAAATTGGCTTATATATTGTTAGTGTGAAGAGAACGGTTGACGATGATTTCCCGGCTTCAATTACTGTGGCGCCACCTAGTGGCATTTTTTCGCCCTTAGCTGTTTCCCCTAAGCCCTCTGCAGAATGATTATTAAATTTAGCAAGTTTATTTATATGACGTTGACAACGGAAGACGACAACTTTCAGATGGATCCGATGAATGTTTTGTCCCATATTGGCAATTTCATTTTTTCTGTTTTGCTAAAGTTTCTTGACGAAATTTCATTAAATGTGCTAAATAGCTTTCTGTTAAGAAACGGTGACACTTTCCAGTTTTTTTGGTGGATTCGAAGTATTTTGCACTATCTAGTGACCATTTTGATGATACAAATAATCACCCTAGAATCACACCGTTTGCAGTGCATTCGTGGGTGCATTTCAACGCTCCGTGTTGCTCTTGTTCACCAAACTGTATGAAAGGCCTAATAAAGTGTTGTTTAGCTAGAATTAACTAGTCCCCATGTGGCATCGTAATGTGCCTAGTGTAGCATGGCTGCATTACGAAGTGTGGCTAGAAAATCAATATGTAACCTGCCACTGGTGGTCATTGTATTTCATTACATGTGTGATCCTAAAGGTTATGTAGGAACTTAGGAAAATGGCCGAATTTGCCTATTGTCATGTTATTTATAGCGTTTTTCTATCGATGTAACCTACATTTTGCTAAATTTTACTATGAGGACATGCTCACGTGACTCGATTAATGTCAGATTGGTAGAAAATCTAAAATGAAATTTATAATACTTTTGCTAAGTTAAAATCAATATTTTATAAGTATTTGGTTGTATGTACAGACTTGTCAATAAGGTTTTACACAATGGTAACACTCTAGCAAAATATCTCCTTGTCCACTGTTGTAGCCCGAATATTGAACAGCAGACTAACGCGAAAGTTTTATTGACCTGGGGGAAATGAAGGACTACAGGAAAGTGGTCGCCACACAAATATTCCTTATGAAAATAGGTTGTGCGAGTTATGTAATTCGGCATGTGTAGAGGACGAATACCACCTTGTGTTAGTTTGTAGTGAGTACCAAGATTTTCGGGTTCAGTAATTAAGCGATCGTTTTTGTCATTTTCCCATAACATATAAATTTGAATCTCTCATGAGAACTCTGGATACCCTGCTTCTAAAATTCATCCACCATGCACTCAAGCATCACAATTTACAATCCAGTTTCTAATACAGTGATAATGTACTGTCTTGTATATGTTATACTTTGGGCCTATGGCCATATGTATATATACTTCAATAAAGAAGGAGAATAGATGGAGACTTGCTGTAATGAAGGGGGGGAAGGGGCTAACATGAAATGTAAATAATTGTTGAAGGGGGAAGGTGGGTGCATGTGACCATCTCGTAGTCTTTATGTGATACAAAATTAAAAATGAAGATGACAGTATAGGTTGAATGTATAATTACAACTTTGAGTGCGGTATTTTGGTATTTCTTCTTAGTGCTACCTTTTTGAAAAAGTTCCGATTGCCCAATTTTAGAGATATTCAGTTTTGAAAAGACGAACACCCGTACAATTTTTTTAATAAATTTCTGTTTATTTTTATGCAGTCAGTTGCTTAAATTGAACAATGAGTGAATGCAAAGTAGTAATAATATGGAAAATATTTCCCTTGACTGGAACAGAGAATATTTCTTTGACAAACTGTTTCCGTGCAGGCTGTTTTTGAAGGCGTTAATTTTTCGCCGCAGTTTTTGAGGATTTTGCTTACTCACAGAAATGTGTGTGACTCTTGACGACCATGTTCATCTGTCTCCTGTACCACATCATGCTAAAGAAATTACCTTGCAAAACTGTCAGTTGTAGGTACACATGATGGTTTTGATGGTTATGATTGCTGATGATTTTCTGCAAAACTGTCATGGTGTCATCACCTCTGGCTATATCCCCTGTCTGGGTGTTTTGTTTTATGTAATATTGTTATCACTTAGCATTGTTCAGTGTCATGTCCTTGGAAACATGTTTGTCAAGCCATGTAATTATGCCATTTTTGTTGTTGCCACCGTCATTGTTCAATAGCAGAGGTTTATGTGAAATTGTGATTGGGTGGGTGGAGGACTGGGTGGGTGGAGGACTGGGTGGGTGAAGATTGGCATCTGGAATGAGTGCAAATAGGGGGTGCCCCATGGCTACACAAGTGGCCCCTTAATTACCACTCAAAAAGTGGGTTTCGTCAACTTTTCTAGACAACAATGGGTGGATTTTATTGATTAATACGTTATTAGTACTGTTGCTTTCATAATTGATTTCTGTTATTACTTTTGATTGATTCTGCTCTTTGATCAATCATGTTAAAGGTTAAAGGTTAAAGATTAATGAAATAGCTGCTTTGTTGTCTGAAAGGACAGAGTGTAATCTTTCATATGTCAACAAAACGGTTCAATTGTTGTTTTATGCTTTGCAGTCTGCTTTCAGTTAAAGTGGAAAACAACCATTTTGGATGTTACATTTACAGCCTAGTAAAAATTCTGATCCTGTTAATCTTGCAGTGACATTTGTTGTGTGTTAATGACTGTTCAACTGACAGTATGTGCTATCCATGGAACAATAGAAAGTCATGTAAACAGTCCTACAAAAGGCCCACATCTTGGCTTTGCATTCACTTCCACTGAGTAAACATGAATGACTTGTACAGACTGATCAACAGGGAGTAGCACATTTATGCTTCCTCCAGGGAAGTGAATGCAATATGCACAACAAGAGCCTCTGCAAGAGAATTAAGATCAGCATTTTACTAAAAATAATGTCAGGAACAGTTGTTTTCCCTTTAACTGCCTGTGAGATATGGTCTTGCACAATAAATTGTACAAAAGTTGCTTGGTTAGTTTAATTGCAGCTGTTAAGTGCTAGTCTTGGAATGCATTTTGTAATTATTTCTATATTATTTTAGTTTTGTATTTAAAAGTTCATAGTGTCTCTTTACAAAACAAGACAAAACATTAGAAAATACAATTACAAATAATAAATAATGATAAAATTATAGAAATAATATTTCATACCGTAATTGTAAACAATGATGAATAATAAAAATTGATGACTTGTATAAAAATGAAAATAGATACAAAAGTAGATTTAGTTTAAAAGTGACCAGAAATACATTGAAAACAGAGAACTACTTGAAATAAAAAGTACCAAATGCAGTAATCTTGACGTTTTTATGTTTTCCCTGAACGAGAACTTGAATCGTTCTGGAGTTGATAATGAAGGAAGACACTAATATATAAGAAGCCTTTCACTTGACTTTGTTGTTACCCATGGCATAGCAAATTTATGATGACCTTGTATGATAGGAAGTTGTTAGTTGAAAAAAGTCTTATTAATTGGACTGCCACTTTTGTTACAGTGGGCTGGATAGTGCGTCGTGCTTTCAATGTGTCTCACTTCTCAAATCACTGGCACAAGGGGGCAGAACTGTCATTTGTACCATTCACCAGCCGAGTGCGAAGCTCTTTGAGATGTTCGACCAAGTAAGTTTTTCCTATTTAAAGTGGCAATGACTTGTGATGTGTTGCATGGTTAGTTCTATTATTTCTGAATGTAGTATCATAATTATAATGTCTCAGACATGGACATCTACAAACAAAAAATGTTTGATCATGCATGAAAATGGAAAAAGGATTACATTTTGATTTTGCTGGGTCACTCTGGTTAAAGTTTGTTAATTATTGACCTCTTAGAAATGTCAGTTTCCTGTAAGCTTGGTCTCGTTTGATTTTGAATCGGATATGAATATTTGAACGCACGGTAAAGTCTCGCCAATATGGCACACAAGTGAAATTTTATTTTCTCATTTTTTCACTAAAGATATGTAGAATAAAATTAATGCTTCTCCAGGTTCAAGTTCTGTTACCATGATTACTATCGGACATTATTTTGAAATATTGTGGGCATTATGTTAGACCTTGAAAAATGAAAGAAAGGTAAAAAAGTTAATTCTGACAATTATTTTTGCCCAAAATTAGTGAGATTTTACCGTGATGTCTAAAGTTGTCGAAAGCCGTTCAAATGAAGAATTAGCCTTTCTTAGAGTACATGGGTATATTTAGGCTTATGCATCTGTATATACAGTGTATATATGTGCTTTTAAATACAGTGTCATTGATGTGCCTGTATATACAGTGTCATTATGCACCTGTATATACAGTGTCATTTATGTGCCTGTATATACAGTGTCATTTATGTACCTGTACATACAGTGTCATTATGCACCTGTATATACTGTGTCATTGATGTGCCTGTATATACAGTGTCATTATGCACCTGTATATACTGTGTCATTTATGTGCCTGTACATACAGTGTCATTATGCACCTGTATATACAGTGCCATTTATGTGCCTGTATATACAGTGTCATTATGTGTCTGTATATACAGTGTCATTTGTGTGCCTGTATATACAGTGTCATTTGTGTGCTTGTATATACAGTGTCATTTATGCACCTGTATATACTGTGTCATTTATGTGCCTGTATATACAGTGTCATTTATGCGCCTGTATATACAGTGTCATTTATGCACCTGTATATACAGTGCCATTTATGTGCCTGTATATACAGTGTCATTTATGCACCTGTATATACTGTGTCATTTATGTGCCTGTATATACAGTGTCATTTATGCGCCTGTATATACAGTGTCATTTATGCACCTGTATATACTGTGTCATTTATGTGCCTGTATATACAGTGCCATTTATGTGCCTGTATATACACTGTCATTTATGTGCCTGTATATACAGTGTCATTATGTGTCTGTATATACAGTGTCATTTGTGTGCCTGTATATACAGTGTCATTTATGCACCTGTATATACAGTGTCATTTATTGCCTGTATATACAGTGTCATTATGCACCTGTATATACAGTGCCATTTATGTGCCGGTATATACAGTGTCATTTATGTGCCTGTATATACAGTGTCCTTTATGTGCCTGTATATACAGTGTCCTTTATGTGCCTGTATATACAGTGTCATTTATGTGCCTGTATATACAGTGTCATTTATGTGCCTGTATATACAGTGTCATTTATGTGCCTGTATATACAGTGTCATTATGCACCTGTATATACAGTGCCATTTATGTGCCTGTATATACAGTGCCATTTATGTGCCTGTATATACAGTGTCATTTGTGTGCCTGTATATACAGTGTCATTTGTGTGCCTGTATATACAGTGTCATTTATGCGCCTGTATATACAGTGTCATGCTCCAGTATATACAGTGTCATTATGCACCTGTATATACAGTGTCATTTATGCGCCTGTATATAGTGTCATTTGTGTGCCTGTATATACAGTGTCCTTTATGTGCTTATGTGTTTAAATTATGACAGTTCTTCACTGATTTAGTTCACAATATGTCCAACAAGACAAGTGAATTTCTATTCGTAAAATTTCTCCACAAGAGTAAAGATTAAGACCATTTAGTCTTGGAGTATTACAAGTATGGATTGTAGTGTGTGGATGTTATAAAATAACATTTGATGAAATTCTCATTGTTTGCTG
The DNA here is from genome assembly GCA_002633005.1 of Phoronis australis. Taxonomy (NCBI): domain Eukaryota; kingdom Metazoa; phylum Phoronida; family Phoronidae; genus Phoronis; species Phoronis australis. The sequence goes on along the minus strand of NMRA01000307.1, from coordinate 261,207 downwards.
AAAGGTTATTGTCTTTTGAAAATTGGAAAATTGCCATTTTGGCAATTATTTTTGTACAAAATTAGTGGATAATTGCTGTAGTGGGTGAATTGGTAGATAGTGTCATGTGACTTGGTAGATAGTGTCATAAAATAAGTAATTGAAAAGGGAAACATTCAATCACTTAAATATTTAGGTTTGTAAATTTGATTTCCATCTGTAGCTGTAAGTGAAGATTAAGAAAGTCTTGCCCATGTATGCAACACCTGAACAAAATCAACTAAAAAGCACATTATTTCAAATGTAAATTGAATAAGTGCATATTTACTAAAAAACAAAACTGTGAACATCTTTCAGGTTAAAGTGAGAGTCAGTGTAGTTTGTACTGCTGTATTTTCACCAGTCACACTTATTGTGTTATTTCCTTGTAGCTGTACATGCTGGCTGAAGGCCAGTGTATGTACCAAGGGCCAATCAGTCTTCTGATCCCTTACTTCAAGTACCAGGGCTTGGTCTGCCCTCCCTATCACAACCCTGCTGACTTTAGTAAGTATACCTTAATGTTATGTAGGACACTATAAAAGTGCTCAGTTTGGCAAACTTGGGAATGTCATGTATCTCATATATGGCTGGTTGGATTAGTATGAAACATTCACACTCTATGCTGTTATGCCATGTTCTCAGAAGTGCTGTTTGGAATTGTTTTTGGAATGTTCCCCTTTTGCTTGGGGGTTATCAAAAATAAAGACTTGAATGATTTTATGAAAAAAAAAATCAAAAGTTGCATCAAATGAAAATGAAATACTTTGGTTAGAAAGTCAAAAATCTTCTTCAGGCATTTTACTTTTGGAAATATATAGTTTTACTGAGGGATGTCCTAACAAAATCCGTATGGGAGAGGGGACGGCTGTTGAAATAAAAATTCATGGGTGGTGGTCTTCAGAAAAAATTCAAATTAGTGGTCGTTCTTGTAAAAAGAAAAGCATTAATATTGGGTGGTATGTTTTTGACCTGTAAATGTTGACAGGTTGGTATTTTCAGTCAAATACATCTCAAAAGAAATCAAAATTAACCAAAAATTCACTTGGCAAATACCCAAACATATCCCAAAACAAAAAACAAACCCATGTTGCTAGTGTACAGAGTGCTATATGTACATTATGCCATTAATCAAGACGTGGGCAACTTGATTACAAGCACATATGTTGTACTGCAGTCATATTAGAATAATATTTCTGCAACACTAAACTTGTGTTAACACATATAAGAAAATTGATGATTTTTTACATAAAAAGTATGAGGAGTCAGATAAACAAGTTCCCATATTCACTTGACATAGCAGTCTAAAAGCGTTTGTGGAGACAGTTTGAGATTCATAGATACATGAAATTGGAAAAATCTTATTGAAATTACAGACACATGGTGAACAGAGACACCTGGTGAATGCCAAAAGTATTGCTCACAGGTGTCTTTGAAAAGCATGTTTCTGGTAACTGATATGAGTTGTGATCTCACATGGAATTTTTCTGCACCCACAAAAACTTTGTGGTTGGCCCGTCTGTCATTATCATTTCTTGTCCATCAATTATCTCAAGAACCGCTCGGCGGATCATGATGAAATTTGGTATAGAGGTACTTGGCAAGGATGCGCCTGCACCAGTCGATTTACAAGCGGATTTGGCAACCTTGGTACCCCATGTTGGCCGCTTTAGTTTTCGACTAGCTATTCCTTGTATGTTAATTATCTCAAAAACTGCTCCACTGATCATGATGAAATTCGAAATAGAAGTATATCTCAAGAATGTGCTGACACCAGTCAATTTTTGGATGGTTGATTCAACTACTGTGGCACCCCGTTAGTTTTCGATTGCTCAAGTCATTGCTTGTCCCTCGATTATCTTGAAGCTGCTTAACGGATCTTGATGACATTTGTCATAGAGATAGACGGATGGCATGCACCAGCACCGATTGATTTGTGTACCATAGCACCCCCTGTTGGCCATTTTAGTTTTTGACAAGACAGGTTGATTATCTCAAAAACTGCTGCTTATATTTCAACCTAGTTAAAAATTATGGGTCTGTCTTTCATTATTTTTGGCGGATCATGAACAAATTTGGTGTAGAGGTAATAGGTGTGGATGCGCCAGCACCATCAGTTTCTTTGAAACCGCTTGACGGATCTTGATGGCATTTTGCGTAGAGATAGTTGGCTGGTATGCGCTGGCACCAGTTGATTTTTGGACAGATTTGGCCACTGTAGAACGCCCTATGGGGCATTTTAGTTTTTTGAAAAGACAAGTTGATTATCTCAAAAAGTGCTAGGCACAACTGTATGAAATTTGGCACAAAAAATATAGCAGGGATGGATGCGTTGACAGAAGTCGTTTTCGTTTTGATTCGACCAACCTCTTGGCTACTTTAGTTTTGCCTTCTCCCCTCCCATACAGTTTTTGCTGGAACAGCCCTGAGTTGAAGTCTATAGTTTTGTAGAAGTCTGATATTTTTAAATACACAGACTGTTCAATTTATAACCTTAAAACCATAATAAACCGCTTTCTGGTGTCAAGAACTGTTTTTCGTAGTGTCATGCATGCGTTCTGCAAAACGTCCTCGCGTTCCTTTGTTTGAAGTGAAGTTGCATCTTACCATCATGGTAACCTGCCTTTGAAAAATTGAAGATTGTTTAAATTTGACAACAGTTTCAGAAGGAATCAACTCTGGTTACAACTTTCTTATTCTGACTTTATGTAAATAAAGCATGACTACAAGAACGGAAAAATTTGTTGGCTTTCAGTGATGGAGGTTGCTTGTGGCCAGTACGGAGACAATACGCCCAAACTTGTAGTGGCATTGAAGTCTGGTCACTTGGAAAAGTTTATCAGAGACAACTCGAAACCTATGAACTGTGACCAGCAGAAAAGCCCGACTCACTCGTCCTTCAGTGAAAGCAGTGGTGACGTCAAGTCCAACGGTCATGTGACCACGCCGGAGGATGAGGAGAACGGTCACGTGAATGGTTGTATCAACAATGGCCAATCAGTGAGGGTGTCAATGAATGGGAGCGGAAAATGCAACAGCCACCTGACCATGAGTAAAAGCGCTAAGGAGGTATGTACATGTCATTGCTGTTTTGTGTGATAAGTTCATTGAATGTACGCAATCGATAACCATTACTTTGACATTACTTGTCATATTTACATTATGCATACAGACTGACTCTTGCACACACGCACAGGCATGAATGGACACACACACACGCATGTACACACACACACACGTGTGCATGCACACACATGTATGTACTCACACACAGTACTCACACACACGCACGCATGCACGCACGCACGCACACACACACATGCACGCACAGAGACATAGGCAGACACTTCGTATTAACTCAAAACATCATCAGTTGAAATGAAACACGCTAGTATGGTGAACAATGAAAACAAGGTGTACAAGTATTATCCAAAGAGAAGAAAGTGTTACACATTTAAAGAATGTGAAGACTTTCTCTTATGTGAAGGGTATGGGTATATTTTCATACATAATATTGTCAAAGTGTAATATACAATGTTATCAAAATAAGTGCCATGGTATGTAGTAGAGGCAGGTAGAAAAATGGCACTGTTGGCATGAGTTTTGTGTTCTTCAACATTGAAGAGCATAAAGCCCGTCTCAGCAGGCATAAGTGGTCATACGCAATCCTATCTATGGTTTTCAACAGTGACACTTCTCTAGATATGGTATGGCAGTCTGCTCTTTAATTAGCAATGTTCAATTACATTTGAGGATTGTTGTTTATCAAACTTGGTGTTCAATTGCTATTTGTGCATCCTATGGGAGGATACATCATCTGTGCGTTTATCATTAATGTTTTATACTGCTAAAGCTGGATTGTGGTACCATTGTCACAAAGGACTAATTTCATTTTTATTCAAAGCAAATTTTGAGACGTTTAGCTGTGGGTATGTTTATCAAAAGAAAATTTACCGTGTTCGTCCCGTTAAATGCCCACGTTCTATCTAGAGACCCTAAAATTTCTAATTTTCACTTTCTAATGCTTGTGTTTGACTTAGCATCTATACCCAATTTAAATGATTGAGATTTTTAAGTTCTGCGTCTGTATGTATGGCCATCTCATGAGATGTTTAGCTCTCAAAACGTAAACAACTCATATTTACCTTTTGGTAAAGAACAGTTGGTTTCAGCACCTTGCCATATTTGGCTGGGGAGGTGTCAACTTTTTGCTGAACAAGATATGACACGACTCATGTGCGCTCAATATTATACTTGTGTACAAAAATGATAAGTACAGTTGGCGTGTGTGAAGGAATCGATTTTTGTGTAAACACCCATTCTCGACTTCTCTTCTTGATTAAAAATGAATAATCATTCTGTTGTTTCTCTTCATTCACAAAATGATGAATAACTTGCTGGCAATGATTATTCGAGTGGAAAACTTGTTCAATAGTAGACAAGTAGTCATGTTTAATGTGTTGGTTGATTTGTTCCTGACAATTGTTTGTTCTAACCAATATTGAATGTTTTTAAATTCGTTTTTTTATCTTTTAATTGGTAGGAAATTTTTGAAATGGAAGACATGGAGGTAATGTTTGAAGTAGATTTTTGTATGATCCTTATTTTTGAACTGATGACTGAACTGTTTCGTTTTCATAGTTTATATTTTGACCTTGAACTCTCATTTATCTTCAGTGTTGTGGCTTCCTTCACACATTGGATCCATTTTCCTCTTCCTAATTGTAATGCATGACGAGCAGTTTGTCACTCAAGTGAATGAGATACGTGACGCTTGAGTTAAGTCACATTAATTTGTTTATAAAACTGCAGTAATTATAAATGTGACAGTAATCATGATACCAAGTTTTTTAAAGAGGTGGGGGTTATTCACGGAAAAGTCTCACCAATTACGGACAAAAGTAATTGTGAGAAAAATGATCTTTTTTATTCTTCAAAACATTGTCTATTGGTGGATCTGGTCTGCAAGCCATCTGTTGGCTACATCAAGTGACCTAAGGCTAATGAACATAAGTCTGAAAAGATTTCTGCCCTGACTGGGACTCAAAACTGGGACCTTCTGCTAACCGTGCAGACACTCTAGTCTGCTGAGCCATTGGAATCCACTGGTCGAACACAGTAATCCAATACGTGTTTGGCACAGATCTTGAACACGGAAAAATCGGATGCTGGGTATCTTTTAGAGAAACCTAGTTATAGTTTTCTAAGTTGTCATGATTTTGTTTTGGTTTCATGCAACCTTTGACTTTTTCATGAAAGTCATCAATGTCTTATTTTTTGATAACCCCTCATGTACAAATGGAACATTTTAAAAACAATTTTGTCCACAAAGCATAGTATCTGAAAGTTTCATAAACGAATCCAGACGTCTGCCATTTCTGAGATGTGATGTTCCAAAGTTAGCCAAATTTCCACATTAATGGTGGTTGCTAGGTTATTAACTGTTTGCTATTCCCCTCTCTAATGACCCTATTAGTTGTGTTTATATGGTAGTGATGTATCTAATGCACCATACATGTATCACCATATAACATTATAAAAGTCCTCCAGAGAATGAGCAGCTAATGAGGTTTATACAAGCATTTTCCATATTACATCACAACCTGCAGTGAATTGGGTTTCATCTATTGATTAATGCTAGTACTGAAGTGCTCCTGTGCTGTTTCCACAACAAAAGTTGGACTTTCAACCATTGTCACTGATATTTGAAGAAAGTATTTTTCGAGGCCTCTGGGATAGCTATTTTTATCGTGGGGTACACACAGCTTTGACAGAAATTTACTGACAAGTGTTGTCCCTCTTTATCTTTTCATGACTTCATTCTGATTTAACTCCTGAGATTTTCACAAGTTTTGACATGAAACATCCAAGAGCTCATAACTGTCAACCAGTTAGAAGGACTAATTTCATAATAAGCGATTTACTCAAAAATAAAGAAAATTGTAACATCTAATAGACAAACTGAATTGCTGTATTTGTCTGCATCAATACCGAGCGTTTAAATTGAAAATTTAAAAAACCATGGTCTGCTATCAGGTAAGCTGCATGAACGTAAACATTTAAAAGCAAACAAAAGTTTGAGTGGGCAACCTCAAAGTTTCTCCAATTTAGTACCCAATCTGGAAGACAATCTTCTTGAACGATGCCTTGCACTAAATTGATCCTTTGCTGTTAATAAAGCTTGTATCATAGATACTGTTGGATAGTATCGTAGATACTGCTGGATAGTATCATAGATACTGTTGGATAGTATCATAGATACTGCTGGATAGTGTCATAGATGCTGCTGGATAGTATCATAGATACTGTTGGATAGTATCATAGATGCTGCTGGATAGTATCATAGATACTGTTGGATAGTATCATACTGCTGGATAGTATCATAGATACTGCTGGATAGTATCATAGATACTGTTGGATAGTATCATGAAAGTTTATCCTCCTTATCAAGAACGCTGGAAGAAAGTCAAAGAAATCATTTTCAGCTTTTATTTCTCCCCACAATATTTGAGACTTTATTCTAATTTTGGCAGTCAACTGTTGAATTGTGTTCCATTAAGCCACTCTGCATGCTCAAGTTAAAAGAATTAGACAATATGAGTTTGATGCAAGGGAGCACACTGCATTCGTTTTGGGAGCTGGAGTGAACGCACACAAAGCTGTTATGCTTTAAAAGTCATGATGTACAAGTTAAAAACTGGTGTATTCGGGGGGGGGGTGGGGGTGGTCACTTGGGTGGGTATGTAGCACTAACCTGGTCAAATACAGTATGTTACACATCGGACAAATATATTTTTACATTTAGGTTTGGAAAATCTTTATTAGCCCAACAACAGAGTAAAGACTGGCATTTTAAAGAAATTGTTGGAATGTTTTCTCATTAAAATTTTAGAGCTTGAAATTTTGGTGAAATTTCAGATAATATAGTGTTATTTTTCCTCTTGTGTGTTTCTAGAATTTGTTGATGTCGTTGGAAATTTTTGACAAAGTTTGTCAACTCTTTTAGGATTTACTACAGCTTAGAGTTTGATGAACCCAAAAATGATATAACAAGCGAGCTTTCATCACTCTTTTTATCCACATTAAACTGTTGTGTAATTATTGCCTGTCAATGACCTGAGGTTGTCCTGATGACTTATAATGTTGCAAACTACGCAATGGTGGACTATGACTTTTATCAGTAAGACCAGGCTGCCATTTACTTAAATATCAGTAGTAATATCATGACCCCAGGTGTTTGTGGGAAAACTCATACTTGATAGAACTGGTTAAATATGTCGTCTTTAAGGGAAAGCCAACATTTTTTTTTGGTTTGTTTTTGCCAGAAATACTGTGAAATCCCTGGTTGTTGTAGACATATTTCTTCGTTAATTACTGTTCCCCTGACTTTCATTAACTATACATGTAACACATTACCCACATGGCATAGTTGGCCCTAGGATGAGCTTCCTACATCCTGTTTCTACATTCACTTGTTTTCGATAAACACAATTTGCATTTTGCGTTCAATAGTAAGTCCGCTGTTGTGCTTGGTCAGTGAAAGGGAATGGAGATGTAAAGGAGTGGAAAGTCATTTTTGCATGCAAACGTGATATGTGTGCAGCAGAAGGCACTGAGGGGGGTTTATACTTTTATTTAAGACAAAAACCATGCAAAACAAGAAAAATTGACTTTCCTGTTTTATAGAGATGAGATTGAATGCTTCAAATGTTTGAGCATGTCTAAGCACTGTTGTTAAGAAATATTGAAATTTATAAGTTGTTATCATTTTTCAATGTCACGATGTCTATGGGTGTTATTTGTTTTTGAAATTTGTATCAGCTTTAAATGTCTCGGAAGCATGTGTCCATTATTTTAGTTCTGTTGTATCGGTTTGTCATCCTTTAGTAGGAGTTTGATTCATGTCACTTTCATGGAAATTTCCAACAATTCATGGGTCAATATTTTTGTAATTATTTAACTATTTTTAATCATGATGGGTTAAATTTTTGTTCAGACACTGTTAAAATTTGTTTTCTAAATTCAGACTAGAAGGGATCAGTGATTGAACTGTCAACCCCTCATGAGTTTCACTGCTATGCTTAAGCAGATATCATTCTCATACAGAGGCTGTAAAGTCTTGTGATTTTGTGCTCAGTACTTACATTTCAACAGTGTAACTATGGTTGGATTTTGCTAGTCTATGAACATCATTGTATCTCCTTGGCCTAATATGTTTTGTGTTGAATCTGTGACTAAATGATCATGTATCATGCAACTATGTCCTTGAAAATATTCACGGACCTTTTTACGGGCAGAACAAAAAGCTATCTGCGCTGCTAAGTGTGCAGACGATTTACGGCTATGGGTACAGTAATCTTCAGTATGTTTAAGTTTATGGTGTGTGAAATTTAGTTTGCTGGCCACGAGTGGCAATGAACAAGTTTGACTTCTTAACTTGTGTTCTGTCTGTCTGTAAAGAGATTGTTTGCAAAATTACTTACATGTGCATGGCGTATCTGTATGTGAAGACAGGAATTTCTCCCTTTTTGTTGCACAACACATCAATTTCACTGTGACAATAATTTTATCTTGTAGTAAAATCAACTAAGGTTACCTCTAATGTTCTTTGGCTCTTCAGCTCTAAAGTTCATGAAGTTGTAATTTCGTTCCATTGCCATGTTTGTTCTTTGAAGTGTCACCACTTTGCATATAACACACTGTGTGGCAGGCAGGCAAGCAAAAGTTTAGTTTTTCGCTTGTATTTCATCAGTAATAAGTAGCACCAAAGTCAAATGTTTTACCATTTAGCTGTGTAGCATACTTCAATCAGACAATATCTTGAAACATTGCATTCATTCACAACATTGCTATATGCTACTAAAAAGAAAGAAATTGTGATTTTGTTAATAATGTAATGCTGTCCAAAATTGTTGAGATTTTATTTTACACTTGATTTTTATTGAAATTCTGTCATATTTAAAAAACATGATTGGGCATCTGGCATGTAATCTTGTTCTAACGATATCGTGTCTCTGTTTTGAACTTCCAGACTGACCCACAGCACATTCATACGTTCGCTACAAGTGGTTTTACACAATTCCGTGTGTTGTTTGTAAGGACCTTCATGACGATACTCAGGGATACGGTAAGTATACACTACTTACATTACTGTGATCTGCCGAGTTGGTGGTCTGGGCTGTTCAACAGAGAGATCTCAGAATCAGATGAATCATGAATGTGTGCATTAACCTAGAGTAATATGGTAGGTGCATTTTGGATGGAAATCCACAACTGTGTTGTTTGCTGAATAACAACAGTAATGAGCTGTATTAACAGCGTAGTTTGACCACTCAACATGATGTAAACTGTTACTGAAATAGTAAAATGCACCCAGAGAAGCCCAGGAAAGGGTAGTCAATGGAAAATTTCTAGAGTGAATGTTTTGATATTTACATATGTCTAATTATTGAGAATCATTGGGACTTGAAAATGAAATGTGGCAATCAGATTTCTTTTGCAGAAATTAATTTTATACCTCATTTTAATGACATTTGTACGAATGCTTGTTTGTATTCTTCCTAGTCTATTTAGACCTGTTCAAATATATTTGCAGCAATTCTCTGTCGTAAATTTGACTTTCCTGGTGCCTGTTTATATCAAAAGCCATAAATGTGGTCGGTCACAGCCAAGATGGTCAAAGGAACGTTGTTGCAAATGCGGCACTTTTTTATTGGAAAATCAAAAACATTGCAACTGACATAAAGTTTGTTAATTTTCTGACTTATCAACTGCCTTCTTGAGCCATGTTAGTGAACTGCATATGAAATAAAATCAAGTTCCGACCATCTTTGTTTAGACTGGACTTACGACCTTCTATAAAATAGACCGCTAATGACACTCTTCTTCAAATGTGTTATTCCATGAGATACCAGTCAGAAATTGGAACCACAGATATAACATATTATTCCATGAGATACCAGTCAGAAATTGGAACCACAGATATAACATATTATTCCATGAGATAGCAGTCAGAAATTGGAACCACAGATATAACATATTATTCCATGAGATACCAGTCAGAAATTGGAACCACAGATATAACATATTATTCCATGAGATACCAGTCAGAAATTGGAACCACAGATATAACATATTATTCCATGAGATAGCAGTCAGAAATTGGAACCACAGATATAACATATTATTCCATGAGATACCAGTCAGAAATTGGAACCACAGATATAACATATTATTCCATGAGATACCAGTCAGAAATTGGAACCACAGATATAACATATTATTCCATGAGATAGCAGTCAGAAATTGGAACCACAGATATAACATATTATTCCATGAGATACCAGTCAGAAATTGGAACCACAGATATAACATATTATTCCATGAGATACCAGTCAGAAATTGGAACCACAGATATAACATATTATTCCATGAGATACCAGTCAGAAATTGGAACCACAGATATAACATATTATTCCATGAGATACCAGTCAGAAATTGGAACCACAGATATAACATATTATTCCATGAGATACCAGTCAGAAATTGGAACCACAGATATAACATATTATTCCATGAGATACCAGTCAGAAATTGGAACCACAGATATAACATATTATTCCATGAGATACCAGTCAGAAATTGGAACCACAGATATAACATATTATTCCATGAGATACCAGTCAGAAATTGGAACCACAGATATAACATATTATTCCATGAGATACCAGTCAGAAATTGGAACCACAGATATAACATATTATTCCATGAGATACCAGTCAGAAATTGGAACCACAGATATAACATATTATTCCATGAGATACCAGTCAGAAATTGGAACCACAGATATAACATATTATTCCATGAGATACCAGTCAGAAATTGGAACCACAGATATAACATATTATTCCATGAGATACCAGTCAGAAATTGGAACCACAGATATAACATATTATTCCATGAGATACCAGTCAGAAATTGGAACCACAGATATAATGCCGAGGTTATATTCAGAAATAAAGCACACAGATGGGAAATGTGTTTTTAGTGTTTTTCAGAGCTTATGATTTATAATTTTTTTTAAATATGGAAACTAATCGTTGAATTTCAGACGTTGACCGGTTTGCGAATGGCGTCTCATGTTGGCGTTGGTGTGTTGATTGGTCTACTCTATCTGGGCATTGGAAACGAGGCAAGCAAAGCGTACAACAACACTGCTTGCCTGTTTTTCTGCATGTTATTTCTGATGTTTACGGCCTTGATGCCTACTGTACTTACATGTAAGTATTTTGGAGTTATGATGGTGGAGACAATCTTATTAAATTTTGATGATACATAACACCTTATTTTAAATGACTTAGTCTTATTAAAATGACATCAACAAACTTTTCTTCTTCAATCCTCAGAAGTGCCCCCCATTCTTTATCAATATAAGAAGTCCTGCTTTTTGGCGGCCTTCAGGTGGGGCCCACTATATGAACACAAAAGGCCTCATTTTTTGGCCGCCTTCACGTTTTGCCCCATATATTTACATAGAGGTCCCACTTTTGAAGCTTGGAAATAGATTTCTGAACTCTGTCATTTTTTAAAAGTAAGTTGATTAAAATATTAATCTGTTAGATAATTATGATTATAATGGCAATGGTAATGCATACTAATTATGATTATAATGGCAATGGTAATGCGTACTAATTATGATTATAATGGCAATGGTAATGCATACTAATTATGATTATAATGGCAATGGTAATGCATACTAATGGTAATTGTGATGACACAATAAATAATTATTGTTATAATGCTTTCAGCTTTGCTTAATAACATAACCACTAATTTAACAGCCTAATTAATTACTTTTTGGTGTCAGAAATGAAAAACTGTTTAACATATCTGTATAGCTGTTAACAAAATAACTGTGATGACTCCTATGTCTTACCATTTTTCACACATATCATTTGTTGCTTGCGCTCAACCACTTCCAACTAGAATCCAGGTGCTGTAAACAATGTTCGGGTGTTAAAATCAACTTTTTCATGGATGTGTTTGATCTAATTGTAAAGCAACAACATCGCATTCTTAGACTTTGTTTAAAATGAAATTAGTCACAACAAAATGCCTGGAGTTCCTGGCCTTAATATCCATACTACCTTGCTGTGACGTCCATACTACCCTGCTGTGATGTCCCTACTGCCCTGCTGTGACGTCCATATTGCCTTGCTGTGACGTTCATATTGCCCTGCTGTGACGTCTATGCTGCCCTGCTGTGAAAAACAACTCTTGAGGCAATAGCAATTTTTGTCAGGCCTAGAAATCATTCTAATCTGAACAAACATGATAAAGTGTGTTGTCATTGTTGAGACTTCATCTTGAAAGTTAATATCAAAATAAATTTGGTCATTGTCTTGGATACTACTTTGTGCTATAAAATGTGTTTTCTTTAGTGCTAGATGTTGCTAAAAAGGCATGGTCACATGACAGATTGGTGTAAAAATCAAGTTCTACAGGCTATCTGCGTTCAGAAATCATATACTTTTATTGATTAAAATTCTGTAAATGTCTGGGTAAATTTACAGACTTATCAAAATGGGCCAACTTAACTGTTTGCTTTTTTGTTATAATTTCAGTCCCCATGGAAATGGCAGTATTCATACGGGAGCACCTGAATTACTGGTACAGTCTGAAGGCTTATTATTGGGCAAAGACTATGGCAGACCTCCCCTTTCAGGTGATTGACATGTGGTTCTCTGAGCCACCTGAGACCCATTTGATCAAGGTTGCACGTCCNTAGTGGGGGGGTAGGCATGTTGTTGTGAATGTGACACAGCATCTTCTACATGATTGAAATTTGCAACTGATGCAAAATTGATGATGTTTGTTTCAATGACTGCCTTGACGAGCCCCATTAACGGACTTTGCAAATTAAAGTCAAAGTTATTATTGTTTAACTAAGACCTTTGATATAATGCCCATGCAGTACCTATATTAATTGATTGGTTGATTGATATGTGGTGAAATGTTGACAAGTTTGGACAAAAGATGACGAACAAGTGAATGTTTATTTCTCATTTTTTTCATAAAATACACATTGCACCAAAATAATATTCTGCCTTGTTCAAATGCTGTTACCATTGTAACCAACAGACAATATTTTGAAAAAAAAAATGGCTATTCACAGCAATGTTAAGAGGTGTTGAAAAACGGGAAAGCAGTTTTGACAATATTACTTTTTTCTGAAATTGGTAATGTTTTACTCTGTGATGCGCGGAGTCCTTTAATTCGTTTCAACCTGGTATATTTAGATTAACCTCCGGTGCAGAACTTTATTTTTCTCTAATTCTAATTCAGTTTAGTATTGTGCTCAGTCACATTTATTGTTGTATTCTGTTTATTGTGGTGCTGAGTCACATTTACTGGAATTGAGTGCCAGCTCCTCAATGAAGGACATGAACAGAGTATGTTGGTTAGAATATAATTATTTGTAAGATGATAATTAGCAAAGAATCAAATTTAAGACTGACGAAGTGATGAAGTATATTAAGACTATTTATGGGTGTTCTCAATAATGAAATCTCTGAAGACAATGGTGATAATGAATCGCATGTTGACAGTTTTCACTAATGAGTCGACTAAAAACATTTTATTGTGCTGGTTGTTGCTATAATCATGCGTAAGATTTGCACGCACTTTTGCAAACAATTGAAATTTAATTTTTTGTCAAAATTTCGACAAATAAAACATTTGTTGTATAACTCTTAAACAAACTTTACTTTGTTATCCTCACACAAAAATGTAGTAAGCTTTTAAAATGGAAAAGTGTCATTTTTAGCGCTTTTTTGTAAAAGAATTTTTATTTGGTGCGTGTTCTCAGCTCATATTGTTCATTAATTAACTTGACTAGTGACTGTGAGGATTGTAAAACAATGCTGATGCTACGTTATTTTCAGATCTTTTTCCCACTGGTCTATGGCAGTATAGTTTACTGGATGACTAACCAACCCAATGATTTCCTGCGTTTTGTCATGTACTTGACTCTATCAACACAGACTTCGCTGGTCTCACAGTCTTTGGGGCTCCTCATTGGAGCGGCTACTTCGCTTCAGGTACGTTCTTTAGTTGTCGTGGCGACACATTCATGTGCATTTGCATCCTAGAGTTCTATCACCGATGCCTTGTGATTGTGCTGGATCACGTGTTAATTATCATCAAACCCTTTCTTGAGTATAGTCTCCTTTGTCTTAAGCTAACGTTATTGTATTGTTGAATTACCATTTGCCACCACAGTCTGTTTATATTACTGTTCTTCAAATGTTATAATTTCAGTCAGATGACTTGTATTTTAGTTTCTAGTCACAGAGTTGTAGTTTTTTTTTTCCGTGTGAGGAAGCAACATTTTCATGGCCACAACAGTCCATGAGGCCTTACAACTGACAATGGGTTCCTATTATCGGCAGAAGAGGTTAATTAGCATCACTGGAACTGTTTGTGTTCAGCATGCTCAATTACTAACTGCAGTTACATAATCACTTGGTTGTAATATTGCCCATGTTGTAAATTGTCAAAACTATGCAAAACAGTGACAAAATTGATGGTTTTTTTGAATTTTAAATTGAAATTCAACCTTAGCAACAGTTTGAACAAGTGAAAATGGCCAATGATGAGGAATTTGTGGAAATAAATATGCAGTTGTTAAAGCAGTAATTGAGGCCGTCTACTACAGATGGCGCCTTGTGAGACCCATGCTTGTGGTTCACCACTCAGACACACTGAACTATTTAGTAATCTGAGACGGGGGTAATAAATTTTAATGAGATGATAATACCCCCCCCCATCTTTCACCTGATGCTCCCCTGTCCATGTCATAGTAATATCTTCCCAATGGCAGAGCTAAGCTGTATGTAAGCGTATTGTCAATCTTGTGCTGATCGTGCTGTAAAAACATTTGCTTATTGTTGCAGGTTGCAGTATTCCTAGGGCCTGTGACGGCCATACCTATTCTTCTGTTCAGTGGCTTCTTTGTCAACTTTGGAACAATGCCTCCTTATCTTCAGTGGTTGTCTTATGCCTCATACGTCAGGTAAGTATGACTCTTGTAGTCTATTAATAAGGCAAAAGGGATCGAGTCGTTATACATTCCACCAACAGATGGCATTTAGATAAGGTATCAATGTTGCTCTATTTCATGAAAAAAGATCCAATATGGCAATCAGTGTCCACCATTGTACAATGTAGCTAAGCATGTTCGTGGAGTAGTGAGAATTAGATTTTGTATTTTATATTTTATACCAGCGGTTTTTAATATCGACCAAATTTTACTGATGCCCATGGAAGACTCAAGTTATTATGGCCATTTGTAGGTGCATGTCTGCAAGTCTGTTTTGAGCTTGACTGTTCAATAAACTTGTGCCTGCCCAAACCCTGCTATCAAAAACCAACTCTTGATTTATGCCGCTTATCATGTCATAAAATCTTGTCTCATCTTGTTCTATCTTGTTCTGTATTCAGGTTAGGAGAAGAAATTATAACAACCTGTTATTGCTCCAGACCAGGGTGGTTAAAATTGCTTGTAACAGCGGGTCACTTTCAGTTATCCAAGTTGTAAAGCGGAACCTTGGTGTTAATTGTTGTAACCAGTTTGGGTTCAAACAAAGAAAGGATTGGAATGACCCTGTTTTAAAAGATCAAATACATCTGTGAAGGAACTTAGTTTTTTGACAGCTCAACATAGTTTGTAAGTGAATTTAAGAATGAGTGAAGCATTCCACTATATACGGTAATAGGTTAAGCTTTGAAATGTATTGATATATTTATACCTCAATCCTATATATATTAACGCCACATTTCAGTGTGTCATATAGTGGATTAATACATTTGAGAAATGATGCTATTACATCACCACAACAAAGCGATTTTAGGAGGTTTTCTATGTCTCCTATGAATCCTGAAATAGTTTTAAATAACCCTTTATGTTTGTCTATTGATTCAGGTACTCATTTGAAGGTGTACTGCAGGCCATCTATGGTTTCGATCGCAAGCCACTCGACTGTAACGAGGACCACTGCCTTTTTGAAAAATCCGAAGATGTGCTCAAGGAATTAGATGTGGATAAGGCTCATTTTTACATTGACTTCATTGTCCTATGTGGCTTCTTCATCTTACTGCGTCTGGCTTGCTACTTTGTTTTGATGTGGCGAATAAAGTACAAGAAATGATGAGGTATGCATGTCACACAACGTGGAATACATCTTATACAGGTCACCATTTTTGTCAATCATGTAACGCTCAGTCATCTAGAGGTCGCCTGACACATGACATATACTGGCAGAACCTTGCTGTCATCCAAATGTCTTGGCTCTGTTCGGATGTAATTGGTGCAGGAAGCTACAATAGTGGAACAGTGTGAGCTGTGGGCTCTCACAAGTGAAGCCTGAATTTATATCTCGAGTTCACTCATTGACTCTAAGTGTGGCATAAATTGCATCTTGTGTCCTTAATTGTGCTCAGGTCTTGAGTCTGAAATGATGTTAGTGTTCCTTAGCAGTAGCCTGGGTAGTGACGCAGTAGTTGTAATCCGTATGTTGCCTGTTGTC
Organism: Phoronis australis; assembly: GCA_002633005.1. Lineage (NCBI taxonomy): Eukaryota > Metazoa > Phoronida > Phoronidae > Phoronis > Phoronis australis. Next base: position 244,603 of record NMRA01000307.1, on the reverse strand, counting down.
TGATGACTTTGGTCAGTGACACCTGGTGCCCGTTTCATGAAAAGTGGCTTGAGACACAACTATTCCTGAAGAAATTCAACATTTCTTGAGCAAAGTGCATAACTGCTAATTATTGAGAACATTTCTATAAATTATTTCTGGGCTGTGATGTGCCAATTACTTCACTAGGCCTTTTTCAGTAATTACAAAGTGGAAGTGCAAGACTAAGTTTCTATCTTAAGTCTTAAGCCTCTTTCATGAAACCAATTGACTCACTACATAATTGATTAATCACAACCCTCACTTTCATTCATAATCTGTTAATTTATTTAATTGGTTATGAGTTCTATTTATGTTTTGCAGTGAGCATTACAAACATCAACTTTATGAAAATATTATGAAGAAATGTCGAACGATCAGAGTAAGTTGTCACCTGAAGTTGTATTACTGAATCAGTCGTAGTGTGAGCTGCAAACCGTTGACAGAATGCCAAACTTTACACTTGCCTTTAGTATCTCACAGACTGAAGGAGTTGGGCTGCTGTTTGCAAGGCTTGTTTCTGCTACTGAACACTGCCATTGATAAGAGTTGTGAAAGTACGTCGTAGTTTTATATTGATCTCTTGTCTTTTGATGATATTTAGAGAGAGAAAAGTATTCACCACATTCTGTAGGTGGACAGGTGTTTTTTACTCATTGTGTTCATTGTATGAAGGCATATTCTCACAGAGTCTAAAAATTTTATGATACCGTGGTCATCCTGGTTTATGCCCACGTCTGACTAAATACCTCGTCAAGTTATGTATTTTGTTTTTAATGTCTATGGTATGTTATATGTCCACCCTTTTCCTGGGAGGGCTATGACCCAGAAGTCTTGGTATCCATGTCCAAGAACAGTCGTCAAAAAAAAAGCGGCAGCGGAGTGTCTTGTGGTAGCAAAATATACTTTACCGAGTCAAAGTGAAAACATGTCAAAGTGACCTTAACGCAAGATGGTAATTGCAGAATCTGGAATTTTCCTTGAAGACATTTTATTACCCTTATGGGCTGCCATGTCATGACATATGTCCTGACCCAGTGGCTATGTGCAAAGAAAGTACAACTAATTGTTCAAAACGTTTGAAAATCACACTCGCATACACTATACACGTAGCCCAAAAACGAATATTTTTTTCACGCGATTTTTGGTTAAACATGCTTACCAAGATTTTTGAATCATGCCTCGCGGGACCACACTTATTGCAGCCTAGCTTTATTATTTTTGTTTCAAAGCACAAAGTTCTGGAGAATTCATATGTCACTGTACTGCAGTAGTGAACAGACAGGGTACTGCATATTTTTTTTGATTTTATTCTTGCTATGAACTTACTGAAATTAATTCAACTCATTGGATCGTTTGGAGAAACACGCACCCAAAATGTTCTTAAATGCCATGAGTGCTCAGCGTTATGTCCAACCCTTTGGTACATCGAAACAATGTGTGGTAAAGTTTCTTTCATCAGCAGCAGGGTTGTCAGCCTTTGAAAAATTGTAAAATGACAGTTTTTGCAAATGAATTAATCTTTTTTGGCACTTATGTCAATGGAAAATGCATGAAGATAATCCAGAAATTAAACTTGGGAGTTTTTATTTCAGAATCTACAGTTCTATGCTTTACGACTTAACAAAATTGTATCCAGGGTGACGCACCCATAAACTCAATATGCATCCTATTTATCTCACTAAAGCAAAACACAGGCTCTGAAGAATACTGAGAAAAAACTTAAGCTATTAATACTCTCTGGTGCATTTGTTGGACTGGTTGATTAACATTGCATTTGGTTCTTTAGAGAACATCTACTGTTTTTAGTGATAAGACAATAGAACTGTATACAATGTGTTTTATAGCAACTGGCTTGCAGATATAAGCATTAGTAATTCATGTGATATTCATAAAAAGTACAGTTTAAAAAATTGTTATCCTGAGTGTTGTACTGTTGAGAAAACAAAGTTGTTTTGTGTACATAAATTTTACTTCTATATAAAACGAACAGCTGTTGTGCCAGCATAACTGAGTTGTTCACTGGATATTGACCGTGCTGTGTTCAAATGTTCATATTGACCGTGCTGTGTTCACATGTTCATGTTGACCATGCTGTGTTCAAGTGTTCATATCAACCGTGCTGTGTTCAAATGTTCATATTGACCATGCTGTGTTCAAATTTCAGTCATTGACCGTGCTGTGTTCAGATGTTCAATCATGTTTAACATTGGTTGCCTGTTCTCTGCAGTATTTTCCTGCTGGTACATTTCTTCTTAAAAATATGTTTGATGCCAGATATAAGTAAAAACCAATGCAAGATTTTGGCAAGACATCTGGTTGTAACCTTGACTACCATCTAGCAACAGGGGGTCACAAGTTCATTTCAAGCTACAGGGGGGGGGCACAAGTTCACTTCTGTGCAATTGTTGAAATTATGTCTGGGGCCCATGTCGTAAGTACTCACAACAGGTGTGCCACCCAGGGTGGCGTACAAGTGTCCATTGACCACCAGGTGGTAGTAAGGGTCATCAGTGTCACATGGCCACATCTTGGTATGTAGCGTTTTATCAAAGATGTTCAAAAGAAGCTGCATTTTTGGTGTTTTTACCTACAATCACAAGTGGTTTACAGTGTACACTTCTGGCATTTTGTTGCTTTGTTGTTATAGTTTTTGTTTTTCACAAAGCAGCATTAGTAATGAAACTTTGCTTTAAGTATTCTGTGTATGAAGTAAAAAAGAATACGTACTGATGGTTGATTGAAGTGTTTAAGACATGCACTGCACTGTGAGTTTGTGTGAGTGTCTTGTTATGTGAATTTATTTTCCATAGGGGGCACTAGTGTTCAACCTTGATCAGTGTTAGATAACTGTAATAACATTCAAATCGTTGTTCACTGCAACTGTATGTGAGCGGTGTTCAAGTCTTATCAATGCAACATTATTAATATTATTGTTATTTGTTTAGGAGAAACTTATTTTGTTGTTAATATTTATATACTACCTTATGTATTAATTTATAAAATCTTTAGACATAATGATTTCTGGCGCTTAAATTTGTTGTTTCAGATTTGTCCACATTTTGGGCCTATGATCAACTTAGCGCTAGATTTGTGTACAGTTTGGACCTATGATCAACTTAACTTTGATATTTACTGTTCTGTTGTGCTCGAGCACATTACGGTTTACATTATAATGACCTTGTCATTCAAACTTAGAAGCCAGACAAAATACTGTTTCCCAGTCATGATGGAAAGTCCTGTCATCAGCAAAAATTGCTGTTTATAACTATTATGGGGCCAAAATTCTAATTTGCACAATGGCTTAGTCACCTTAGTAGCTTTCTTGTAAATTCCTTCTCAGTCACGAGGGAAGACTATTCTGACTGTGAATTTGGGAATTCATGGTTATTTTGTGAATACTTTTGACTGGTAGTTTATGTAACATAAATGCTGAGGTCATGAATTGTGATCTTGTATTTTGTATGGAAGCAGATCATAATCTTTGTACTCGAGTGCATTCATATTTTAACTAGAACAGAAACCATCAAAACCTTTGACCCAGAAGAAGCCAACTTAATTTTGACTAACCTTTTGGAAGAAAATTAACTGTGCTCTTAATCCACCTTCTGACAAAATTAACTTGATGACTTAGAATTTTAAAACTAGTCTCAATTTGTTCCTTTTGACGACACGTGACTTCTGGTTTTGAGGGTGTGCTCAACACATCAGTTGACCCCCCACCCCCCTGCCAGGTCAAGGCAGTTTTGTCAATTGACAGTTCTAATTCACAAGACAACTTGTAACGTTTAAACCTAGGAAGAAACAAGTGGAGACTAGTTTCATAATGGTATTTAGCAAAAATCGTATTTTGCTCTGTTTCAAGGACAGGTTGTTAACAGCTCACAAGAAAACTTGTAGCATAAATACTCCCGATAAAAATTGTGAAGAGAGCCTTTAAGGTATTGGTGTACCATGAATGTCACTTCCGCTGCCACACAGGCCTTTGGATTTATCTATTCCTGGTATCCATAACAGGCACCAACACTCAATGTAACATGGTTGCTAATCATTGGCAAATTTATCAGCCTGTGCACTGCACCATTTTGTTGTTACTTTAAGTCTTTGTGTTAAGTTCTATTGCACTCTCATCTGCCCTACAGTTTCAGCAATGGTTTCTAACGTTTCACTGCTCACTTTAAAGTGGCATAGGACTTGATGATTATATCTGATGCGCACTACCCAGTGGTTACCGTCTTAATCATTTTACGGAAAAGAAATGATGTACATCTTACAGTTCTAACACAATATGTATGGCACGTGTGAACAAAATATGAGTTTGATAAATTTTCTCCAAGATCATTCTGGAAATTTGTCCTTTTCCGAACTCAGTAAAAAAGCAGCACAGAATTATGGTTGATGATGGCTGTATCTTGAATTTGATCCCAAGTTTGTTAATTTCTTTTTTAATTGTTTATGTTAAGAAATTGGGTAAAATAAAATTCCACAGTTCTCCAAATTGTGCTAAAATTTTTTAAACATCTGTGCAAGTGTAATTTTAATGCCAAACTGTGTGCAAAACAGAACAATTTAATTTGACGGGTTCCACTATGTTTCTCTCATTAACACAACATATGTAGCTGGTTCTACTAAGCTCAGTATACGGAAAAATATTGGGTTGTTTGTATTAATCATAAGTTAATTTTCTCATTCAAATTTAATGCTGTACTGCCACATTGGAATTTAATATTGTTTCACTGCATAATTGTTTAATTGGAAACCCTTTCTTCACTGAATGTTAGTGTTTTACCTAGGACTGTAAATAAATTGATGTAAAACTCATGTTGGTCTTTTATCAACAATTAAATTCAGGCATTTTTAATGAAGCACAAAACAAGAAAAGCTGGGTTAACTCTTTATTTCATATATTAGTAACAAAACTAATAGAATATATTTTTAATTAAATAACTTCTGAAAGCACCACGCGGAAATAGGAAATACATCTTTTATCAAACTAGCATTTTATCAAACTAGCATTACAATGGACATGATAAAACATGTAATAGATGTTCCTTGGTGGATCCAGGTTCCATGACACTCGCACAGAAGGGCTTTGTGGCAACTGAACCTTATGCAAAGCAGTCTCTTGTTCTGAGTAATGACTGGTTTAGTTTGTCCTCTGGAGACGCTATAAAAGCTGGCATGGCAAAATGTCACCAATTCAATAAAATTTTCATTTTTCAATAACACTGAGCATTGTTGTGAATGCCTACAATACCTCAAAAGTGTAGTGACGGTAGTTATGTAATGCGACTTGGTGCTACTTCGCACTCATGAAAAAGTCACTTTTCCATCATATAGTCTCCTAAATTAGCAAGATTTTAGTTAACATGCAGAAGGTAGCATGTTTAAAAAGGATTCTGAATCTAGTTTTGACTTCATAACAAGTTACCAACTTTGCATCCAGCACTGTTGAGACAATGCTCTGTAACCTCGTCAACCCTCAAGTTTGGTGTAAACTTTGGAAAACTGCCTAGTGTTGTAAACAGGCAAGTGTAACCTAAGCTTTAGGTGAGCTACACAACTGTTGCAAAAGACCACCCAAGAACAATACTATCCATTCTGCGACACAGTGAGTTTATTTTTAGTTGAACCCCCGAGTGAGCTGCTAATGGTGCTGAAGGGGAAAGAACGAGGATTGGTTGAAATCCCAGAACAAGGTTTAGTATCCATTTAAAGAAACTTAAAGCCACAAGCAGTGCTGTCTGAAAACCATTGTTTTAGGGTGGAACTCTTGGCTTTGTTTTGTTACGGCGAGTTAGCCTTCCTAATAGTATTACATAGGTATGTAATAATACTCCCTGTGTAACAACATTTGAAGTCCCTCCCATTTCCCTTCTAAGGAGCCTGGATCTACCACTGATGATGATCAATATTTATGTTTTCAACCCTGTGAACACGAAATTTAGTACTCAACACAAACTCAAGGACTAGAGATACTGGAATGGTAAAATTAACGAAACTGTCAGTAGAGTAAACACAGTTACTATAAATTAGATATAATTGATCAAAAAAAAAAAAAAAACGTGATACACACTGTTCAGACAATAATGGAATGTTTTCACTTAAATGCTATTAAAATTTAACGAGAAATTATTGCATTGACAATTCAATCTCCTAAGTTCAAGTGGCACTAAGCCCGTGCTTATCAAACAACAAGTTTGGATTCAGACTAGTTACCATTACAACAGTACTGCTATGGTCTGTCGTGTTCCTTACTCATCAGTTATGAAGTGATCTTTGGGCTGGCAAGAAATGAGAGTTGCTCTGAAGAAATGACCAACTGTCAATACCTTGAAAGCCCTTAAATAAACTGCAGTTTGACTACAAGAACAATTTGAGAACAATTACTAAATGGTGCATGGTGTAAATCATATAAGTTGATTCTTGAGATGAAAGCTGGGTTTGTAGCCACTTGGTAAAACTGATAGAACAATATCCTGGACAGGTGAAATTTTGTGGTTACATTTATCAACAAAATCATTTTCAGTAAATTTCATCATGTTTTGTATCTAAATAACTTTTCACAAAATGCTGAGTAGAGGTAGTAAGCCTAGTCTGAAAATAGACAAAGCGCAAGTTTGTAATTTCATCGTACCATTAACTGAAGAACATTTAACCTACTTATGCCTAGGAAAATCTACTTCTCAACAAATCTATATTGATGATAGCTAACTTGTCTGATCAATTTTAATATTCGAATAGGCTCTTTGTCTGTTTAACATACAATCAATCATCCTGTTTAACATACAGTCATCATCTTACTATCATCCAAAAATTAAACACTTAGTCATAAACCTTACTGCCAATGAACTGCCTTCTGATTTATACCACTTACTGTAAGTCATATAAATGGCCTCAACTTGTTCCAGGAAGTGATCTCCGATGTGGGAAAAACAGAAAATTCAGGTCATGACACCATGCTCAATAAGTTGGTTTGACAAAATAGCCAAGTCATGATGACATGTGCCATAAGGAATATGACATTGGCTGGTTCCATGAACCAACACTAGATGGGGTACATAGGCTGTAATACTGAATGCTAGAAAAGGGTACACAGGCCATACTTTCAACGCATGAAAAAGACTTGGCGCACTGCAACTTGTTGGCCGGGCATGCTCTCAAGCAATGAATTGCCAGTTTTCCCCTTCAGCAAAGACCACTTCTTATCTTACTAAGCTTGAAGTTGAGACCAATCATAAGTTATTTTTGACAGAAGACTAGTTTATAGCAATTTAATACTTTAAGATCAAACAGATTTGATTAAACATGCACGCAACCAGCCTAAAATATAGGGAGGCTCCAATTTTTCGGTATGCGGATCTTTCACTGACAGAAATCAACGAGGACTAAAAAAAAACGGTCCACTAGGTTCAGACCTACGAATTGTGCATCCACGCAGAATTCCCGGGACTTTGTGGACTTTTTGTCTAATTCGCCAAATTGCGGGGCTCATTTGAGCCCCCTAAGGCCCCCCCTGGGTGCACACTACTCAGTTCAAGTTGTATGCAACAATATGCAATAATGACCTGTTGCTCCTCACCTGATTAATCACAAAACGCTTTAACATGAGGAGACAGTTCAGCTGTATATCTCTCGGAACGCCAGAGTTGGAAAAATGACGAAACAGAGTAAACATATTAGCAAATATATACCATTACGTCGCATTACCATGTCCATAAAGAGAACAATGACAGGAGCAAATGCGTAAAAGCAGCAAAAAACTGGATTCAAGTACTTCGTAAAGAGTAGTCTAGTTACAAAAGTACAAGATACACAAGTTTGGCAAATGAAAATATAGCTAGAACAATAGAGACTAATCAAGATCTGTTTGAGACTAGTCTCTTGAGAATTTTAGGTATCTTTCTCAAATAGAAACCTAGCTTGACAATGATTAATAGTCGTGTTTCAGTTTAATGAAATCTGTTTGAACAAGGGTCTGCTCCCTATCTATACTAAGATCAAACAACATAATGTACAAATATTTTTCAATTAGCTTACAATATAATATATCAGTAACAAGTTTTAAATAGAAAAGTCAAACGTTAATCAATTGTCCCACAAAAACAAGTCAAAACAAAACACAAGGAAACTTGAATTCCATGTCAGTACATGTCAGATTTTGATTAAAAATGAACCACAAAATTAGTATGAATATGTATCACACAACAATCCCATAATGAAAATGATACCCATACAATGACATCCACTTCGAAATAAATTTACAAATAGCTAAATATTGTATGGAAAATAAATGCATTTGAATAAACAAAAAACAGTTGGAACTCGGGAGACTTTCAAAGCTGCAGAGGAATGTTGATCATTTCAAACAAAGTGAACATTTGAAGTTTTTGTCATTTGAATTTGGTTTAGACCATTAAATATACAAACTATGGAACTTCCACCCATCCACCTACAGAGGTCAGGGAGGTTGAAATGTTGCACTGTGGGACACTGCTTACATTACATAAGAGAAGATTTCTAGCAATTATTAATGTCTTGATCTAGGCAATGTTCTGTATATTATTTGTTGTTTTGTGATCTGAGCACAAGTTAGCAGTTCAACACTGGTAAATCTATGCATTGAGTGCATTTGACATCAAAACTTGAGATGGAAAATTTGTTAACCCTGCTCTAAGCTATTTTTCAAAGATTGACAACGGCATATTTCATCGTTAATGCATTCTGCTTGTCAAAATGCTGAGCAAAACCTTATTAGTTGTTGCAAATTTGCTTCTTTTTCCTGCGAAGCTGCGCCCGTAGTGTCATATCTCCTTCCAGTTCCTGGTCAGAAGAAACTGCAAATACAATAAAGTACATTTCAAGGTCAGGTGAAGCACATGTTGGATACCATATAATACACACGATTCAGTACTTACCTATTAATGACATCACTGCAACCTCTGATAATGGGGTCTGTTTCATGAAAGTAACTTAAGACAGAAATTTGGTCTTGCGCTTCCACTTGACATTTGCTAGTTTAGCCAAGTAATCACAAACGCATCACAGTTGAGAAATTATTTACGGAAGTTATCACTGCCAAACTAATGATTATGCGGATAACCTCAGAAATTTTAGACTTTTGTACAAGGGAGATTTAATGTTATTTTTCAGAAACATATGTGAAAGACCATATTTCTAACTAAAGTTTTAAGTCAAAGTTCCTGAAACAGATACCAGATATAATGATTTTTGACGATTTCTGGACATAATTTTATTTATTGTACATTATCTTTTCCATAATAAACATTAAAAAGTAATAATGCATCAAACAACAGAGAGTAGTTTTAGGTTGTCATAGTGAATGAAACCTTGCTCATGTTCATACCAAGCTGAAATGGGAACATGCAATGGTAATAGCATTCAATACTAGACAGACTGGGGAAGGCAGCTTGCCTTTGTTTACTAACAAACAGAGAACCTACAAATGAAACAGTTAGGATGACATACAAAGGGCGAGGGGGGGGTTTACCCTAGAAAATGCATGAGTAACTTCACTGGACCGCTAGTCATTCCTTGCAGTCCTCCTCCCCAGATGTCTGGGTGCCATCTCCTCATCTGCTGTTGGACAATTCATGAACTGTACTGTACTGTACTTAAAACTTTTGTGTACATGCAGTCTAGCTGACTTCAGGAACCTGTTCCATGAAAGTGACCTGAAGACTTAATAACTCACAAATTTGGTCTTATGCTCCCATTCATAATTGCTAAATTAAGGTTTAGCCCAGTAACTATGAGCGCATCATAGTCTAGTTTAGCCCAGTAACTATGAGCGCATCATAGTCTAGTTTAACCCACTAACTATGAGCCCATCATAGTCTAGTTTAACCCAGTAACTATGAGCCCATCATAGTCTAGTTTAGCCCAGTAACTATGAGCGCATCATAGTCTAGTTTAGCCCAGTAACTATGAGCGCATCATAGTCTAGAAATAATTTATAGAAATTATCTCAGTAACAAGCACTTTAATGTATATACTTGTATATATTTCTAGTGTTGAAGTGATACTTAAATATCTTTCAGGAACAGTTGTGAGGAAGCATAAGATCAAATTTCTTACCCAAGTCTCTAGTAACTTTTCATGTAATGACAGGAAACTGCTGTTTTGTTTCAGGTGCATCACGAACCAGTCTCCATGTGCCCATACACACAGTCAACTAATGAACATGACCACTCACAGTCACTCTGGGATGTGAACATGATTGAATCTGACACCCACATGCTTTTAGAATATATAAACAAGAACAGAAACCAGAGATCTTAATCATAGGCTCTCTGATTCAGTGTAAATATGATATAATTTTAAACCACTGCCTTGGTTTACCAAATGTTCGCTTAGCTAAGACCATACCTGTTTGAAAACCAAGAACCACAATCTTCAGGATTCAAAATTAAAAACAGCCAATGAAACCTGCAAGAACTTGTGAGTGCAGCCATGTCCCTACTAACAAGCAGAAATGAGTAATGTGCCAAAGCATACAAATAAATAATTCCAGAAATAATGCAGACAAATTTGTCGATAATGCACCATGACTAAGCCAGGAACGTGGAGTGCCCCCTATCATTAGCTTGTTAATGTAACAGAAAATTGATTAAAGATGCCATAAAAATTCTACCTGAAACAAAACAAAATAAACCAAAATGCTTAAGAGACAATGCATAGAAGAAAACCCAACAAACGAGACTACAAGGCAAAACAAAAAGTTCAAAATAATCCAAGTCAAACCCTAAGAAACCAAAAAGAAGAAAGCATAGTATACCTATTCAATGATTGAAACCTACAAATCCGTAGAGAAAACAGACCAGTTAACACGAATATAATCGAGACACTCAATTACTCAATAGCGTCATAAAACTACACGATTAACAAAATAAAGTCGACACATAATTTAAAACAAATTAAGACAAGGAGCAGCCAACAAAATGTCAAATTTAGCTAACTCCGGAGTTTCAATATTATAATTTATGCATTGTTCTAGAAATGCTGTAAGGAATTCTGATAAGATTATAAAAAAATTGCGCATGAGGTGCTATTTGGGTTTTGAATATTTTGTAGCAAAAAATTAAAATTTGCATGAAACAAACATGATAAAAGGTGTTGTCATTTTTGAGATTTCATCTTAAAAACTAATACCAAAAGAAATTTGGTCTTCGTCTTGGATACCCCTTTCTGCTATAAATGTGGCTTTCTTTCTTGCTAAATTTTGTTAAAAGAACGTGGCCATACAACCCAATCGTTGGTAGATTGGTGCTAACTCCAAATTTAAATTGCGTAACTCTTGTCTATAATTATACACTTTTACAGAGTTAAATTAAACAGTTTTGTTGACAGCAAACTGACAATTAATCATATGAAAATAAGAAAACTGCGGCGCAGACAGCAGCACAAATTAATGACAATGCCAAACAAATTAATTTTCAAATTTGTTTTGTTTTACAACCATGATAAAGTTCACCTTCATGATGTATTCTGTCTCCAAGCTGAGAGTAGTGATAGCTCGAATTCAATAATGCTATCCGTCCCAACAAACGGTCCCCTGTACGATTCAACATATCAAAATAAGCCGTCATTTCAGAAACTGACACACTCAGTACTAATATAAAGCATGGAATCATTAACACAGATTGTTACTTAAACTTGAATCGTTGACCTGGCCACTACTGGTGGCGAGAACTCATCGTGTGGGATCTCGTTTGCCTGGTTACTGTTCGAACGAGATCCCTCGTACCGGTGTTCCTGCCACTAGTAGTCAACATCATCCAGATTTGGAATTAGGAAAATACAGTCCAGCAGACCAAGTTCAAGTAACAATGTATTAGCAAGGTATATTAACATTGAGAATATAGTGAAGTAAAGTTTGTAAATTATTGCATCACATGTTGACATTATATTATTCAAAATGAAGATAATCAGCTGCTGGGCATTACTTTGAACATAGCATTAACACAGATGAATTCCAAAAATTATAAAATCCAAGATTCAAAAGACCAACAAAATATGATGTGCAACAGATAGCTGTGATTGTGTAGGTTACCATTTGCTTACTTAACAAACATCAAAGCATAAAATGTATCTTGTCGTATCGAAGACAGGAAGAGAAACTAAAAGGTTATTTCAATATCTATAAAAACATAGTTGAAAACATCACTCACTATAAATATTGATGATGACAAAAAATTGATGATTAATAAAAAGCAATAACAAAAAAATAGTTACCCAGGTGATTGAAAACTTTCAACCTATTCAACACACCACCTTAGTTTTGAATTAGTGATTCACAAAGATGTATACAGGTTTTTGTGCTAAAGGGGCTTGAGGTAAATGCATACAATACAAGAATACATTACAGGGTTGAAACTGACTAAGAATTCAAAGCAGGGTTCACTTCGTTTAACATTCATCATTAAGAACACAAAGTGGCACATACAGGTATCACTAATGATATATATAACTGACTTACCCTCAGAGTCAGGTGGACTGTCTGGAGCGTAACTTGGAGGTCTCCCCAGCTGACGTCCGCTTTCATTGTCGTCAGTGCTGCTGGTGTTTGATCGCTCCTTTCGCTTCTCCAAGATGGCTCTCAGCTCTGACGTACGGCCCTGTGTTGCTGAATACTACAACATGAAAAACATGGCTGCCACTGTGTAAGGGAACATGCTCGACTAATGGATAAAGTCCCACACGGTCAAGCAGAAGTCGCAAAATTAAAACTCAAATTTAGAAAGTTTGAGGTCATCAGATATCTTCCATTCAATGAACTTCATTACATTCCTGGTTTTATCACGTGCAGTTAAATTAGGGACGTTATCTCACCATATTGAAAAAACAAAACAAAACAAAGGTGCTAATAATACCAATATAACAGGAAACAAGCGGATCAAAACATATGCTTCATTCCCTCTCGCCTGTAAACACAACTAACATGACTGCATACAACAACTACAGTAAGACTAGGACACTACGACTCGAGTTCCACCCCTGGTCAACACACGAATCAAAGACGATACTGCTTGCTTTCATTACATAATCTATGCTTGAAAAATTTTAATTTTAAAACTGATTCTCTGATAAAGTTTAACTACAATTTTTGCTTTCATAAGCAAGATCTGTGACATTACTTTACAAACCAATCAGCTGGATAAATTTGGTATTCATTGGGGAAACGAGGATTGACTATCTTTTATATTTGAACATCTCACATTTAGTTCTTATCAATTAGCCATTAATTAGTTCTTATTAATTAGCCAAAAATTTTACAGTCTAGCAACTACTGAGTGCTCCTGGGAAAATAAACAAAGCATGGACAACGTGAAATAGAATTATGGTAAGAGTTCTTCAGTTTGGGACAGAGAAACATTAAATTGACATTGGTCATACTTGGAGGTTGAACTAAGTTTGAGAAATCTTCTATATTGACTGTTCAAATTCAGTCAAAAATAACAATCAACAACAAATGATCATTCACATCTTTGTTGTGCACTACTTGAAAATATTGCATTGGCGGCCATTTTTGGTGATTTTATGAACTGCCAAGTCTATGTTGAGACTCTGTTCATACGAAACAACATATTTGAGAAATTCTCTGAACTCCGAAATTACATGTGCTCTATTTATCTTCAAAACCAAGAAAATTCAATTTGGCTTAAGATTTTCGATTTTTCCAAATTGGAGAATTTTATCGTACAGCTAGAAAAGCTTGGTTAGGGTCATTTTTACCTACAGAAATGTGATAAAAATTTGTCAACATAGAAGCACATTTAAGCTTCATCCATTCTCTGATGAATGTAGTGTCATTTGGTTTTAGTATCTCTACGAACTGTGGTCGATAATTGGTACCATATGCGAGTTGTGGTACTGGACAAAAGACTACTTGAATACTGGACTAGACTGATATTTGGATTTAGCTTCAATTTGGGCACCACTGTCGTTTAGTGTTCATACCAAATGAGAGGTTTTTGTAATTGGTCCAGTAGGCATTATGGACTAGTGTAGAGTAATTTTTCAAAAATACGCTGTGAGTAGTTTTATATGAACATGCAAGCACTTACCCCACATATATTTTTCTGCACTGTTAACTGACTTTCCAACCTCGATCCCTCATCATGCCCAAGGATTTTTTCAACTTGGTGCCGACTCAGCTCAAACATATCACGCCCTGTGTAGTTTGCAAAGACTTTCTGAGTCCTAGAGAAAATAAAGAAAACTGCAGGTTTAGTTTATGTGGGTATTCTCATTCACAACACAGCAGTTTGATCTGTAGCATAAGCTTGCCACTTGTAATCCAATGCAAGCCCTCCCTAGTAGAGCGCCACCACACTACATCTCCCCTCCTCCAAAAAAAACAGAGCCACATTAACTAACAGCTTAATGTTCAGACTTAAGTGTGAGTACTATAACATTATGGGCTTCTTACTGAAATATATCGACATCTCAACATTCTAATATTAAACTATCTTGGGATTGTAAGATAATAAACACTATTTGTAATTATTTGCATATCTAGAAACAATTTAAATTACTTTTAAGAGGGTTACAGAGCATTGTTTTGTTTCAGAGATAACTGGATGGGAAAGTTGTTTTCAATATCTGGTAATACGCCAAAGCAGGTTTCGTGTCCTTATAAATACACTTTAAACATTGTAACACATACAAATAACACAACATAATTTTAGTATTTCACACGGTAAATCACTGAAATATGTAATCAAGTGAAAAAGTAAACCTTTCGCTGAAACCCTTTGATCCTAGCCATTCTTTAACTTCAGCAGGCGACGAGTTGCTTGTTACATACACAAAAGCCGTGGATTTTGGACGACCAGTCTGTATTTTGGACCATCTTTGCTTTAGCTCACTATTCACATCATCAATGGGGTTGGATTGAGCTCCTGTCAAGTAAGTATAAGTGGGAATGTAAACATGCAAAGTTGGCACAAGTATGATAATTATCTATTTAGCACACAATATGCCAGACATTAATAGGATAAGAAAATTTTATATAATCACTAGCATGGATTTCACTGTGTAGATGTCATCAAACAACTGTTGGGAAATTAACATTACTTACAGTAAAGTAACCAGCCCTTAAAAAACAGAAAATAACAATCAAAAATTATTTGTGTATGAAACTAAGTGGAGTATTGCCATATGTATTACAAGATTTCAAATAAAACTTTTTGAGTTACACTAACATTACAAGAGTGTTCGTGCGATGAATGGCTAAGATGAACCAGTGGCAGACAAATCTCCTCATAACAAAGATCTTAATCTGAAAGTTGAATCTACTTGCAAAGAGGCTGCAAGCTTTTTGTGTTTAAAATAAACCAGTTTGGTGTATCAATTTTTTTCAGCAAAACACGAATGCAAAGTAACTTAAAGCCTTTTGGTCAATAAAAGATATGAGAAAACCACAAGGAAAACTAAAGCAGCATTCCTCCCTGTCAATGTTTTCTTCCCTGAAGTGCTTTGGTCTAAAAACATCACCATGTTCCTCTGATCTTGAATTGATTCCAAACGATGAGCCAATTTAAGACACTAACAATGCATTATGCTCTTTTTTGATTTCGCAATTGTAAGGTTGACCAACCTCAATACACTAAAGTGTTTTCCGAATTGCTGACGATTTTGATGTTCTTGTAGGTATCGGAAATAGAATCCTGTCAAGGTAAAACCGATTTTGTAGGATTAAAAGATCTAATCCCGTTTTCACTTCTCCAGGTAAACAGGTAAAAATAATGCACCTTTAAAATTATTGCATTGCTATAGATCCTCAACAGCAATGTACTCTTAACTTTTCCACCAACACTTTATCGTGCTAATCCAATTAAAGGGACAATGGACATGCAATTAACACAGTTACTTACTTGCATGGATTTCAGCAGTTTTTGACTTGGGTTTCTCCTCTGTCAAGCAAACATAATGGTTGATCAGATAATGCAATAAGTATTATATACTCCAACCAAACATTTGTATTAATAAAAACTAATATTTTCATGTTCACTCACTGACAATCCACTATGCCCATCAAATGTGCTGTGTCTATTTCCAATGTATCAATTTCGTATTAAGTTGAGAAATTTCCAATAGAGGTCACCGTACATTTACTTTGCTTTCTGATTAATCTTGACGGCGTTCTGCCGTTCACTGACTTTACTAGACATAGTGGGTTGTGAGCCGTGTGATAACATCTAGCTTCTCTGTTAACTGACAAGCATAGTCTTTTGTCTGGTATGACAACAGGCAGGCCCATTATCTATCAGGCCTATTACAGACCATGTGTGAACACAGTCAAACCCAGAGCGAATTGGTACGTTCGGAAAGAATACTAAAGTAGATTGTAACTTTGATTGTAGTTGGGCGATTTTGGCGATTCAAAAACTATACACGATCAGCATTTGATGAGGATTTCCGAAATGCTATTGGTTTATGTTCAAATATGTTATAACTTAAATTTATTTTTAACAGCACAGCCCAGTCTGGCTAGATACCACTATTGGCGATTACAGCAATTATTGAACAAAGGAGAGTTGGCCCTCCAACCATAAATGCCAGAAAGGAGTTATCAGTCATGTAAGATATTGGCTACAGGGGTCATCTTCCCAACTTGTTGTTGGGCTATAGAATCGAACAAGTTGGGAGCAATGGGCAAATGCCGTGATGCTTCTTTCACTTCAGTTACACACTGATCAATGTTCAACATAAAAACCTTATGTTCAATAAAATAACCGATGTTTGACGTATAAATCCTACTATGCATGTACATTCTATGTAGGTGCCTTCAATAAGAACATGATAGATGTAAGGCGAAAAAATTCAGTTGTATGATCATCGACCAAAGTACCAAATTTCCTGATACTAACCACCTTGGCACGACATTCCTGGGTAGTCCACCCCGGGTTTGTAGTTATAGGCCTAGTCCTATAGAGCAATTGTTAAGTAAGTATTTTATAGTTACTTGTTCTTTACTCTTAGTGATGCATTCTTAGTTGGTACTTGTTTTATTTAGATACACTTTCATATGACTTGCTTGCTTGCCAAGTAACACTATGGGTATTGGACTGGATATTTGGACAGTGACAGTTTATGCCATAGTGATATGACATTGAGTACATGAGTACTTAGTTGAGGCACTTGGACTATTGTCGCTTGTTTAACGATGTTATGGCTCAGAGGCGAGATGTTCTGTAGTTGTATGGCTTCTTGTTCAGTATTTTGTGTTTTTGAATAAACCCGCCAGATGGCGCTCAACATCAAAACGAATATTTCAACTAAATTACCAGCTTACCCCAATCCTCTGCTCCTACTGGAGTTAAGTTAGTATGAAAGGGCCTAAAGATTTGTAATAACAAAGCCTTCTCAAATGGTCAAACATAAGGCTTTACATACACCACCCAACCAGCAACTGTGAATGGTTCTTACCAGTTAGGATTACAATAGGCACTTACCACTTTGATGACCAGCTTCTTTAGTTTGTTTGTATATTAGGGATAATAGATGGATGTCAGTGACAATGACTGACTGTTGCTAGCAATGTTGCCACCCACACTGCAGTCTAAATGTCTCATTAAAAACTGAAAGTTGTCATTGTTTGAACAGAAAACACCTGTTATCCCTGATAAGGACAAAAGTAAAATGAGACATTGCAACTGAGCTTCCTTTGTTGATATGTATCAACCTCTATTGCGTAACCTGCTGGAACAAAACACAATGAGCGACTTGCCTTTTGTACACAACTTCACTTAAAAGCAGTGAAATTTGGGGGAGCACGTCATGCATATGGTAAACCAGTTTATTCATGACTTGTAAGCGCAACGTATAGGGCAACTCTAGCCCACAATATGATGGAATATGATGAAATTTGTAAA
Organism: Phoronis australis; assembly: GCA_002633005.1. Taxonomy (NCBI): domain Eukaryota; kingdom Metazoa; phylum Phoronida; family Phoronidae; genus Phoronis; species Phoronis australis. The sequence goes on along the minus strand of NMRA01000307.1, from coordinate 226,685 downwards.
CCTCAGTGACATTCAGATATTTGCTACCCATGATGATGCAGTACAAGATACTGGACAGGAAATCTCAAACCACTCGATATTAAATTTAACTGGTCCCATTATAACTATGTGTTGTGCATGTGTTCGACATGCGTTTGTTTGTCTGTATGTATGTATGTAATGTATGAACATGCATGCAAACTTGTATGTATGTATGTAATGTAATGTATGAGCATGCGTTTGTTTGTCTGTATGTATGTATGTAATGTATGAACATGCGTTCAAACTTGTAAGTAGTTGTCATGACAAACAATTGTCAGCTAAATTCACTCAGAGTATCTCCCCAACCTAGGACATATGATGTGACCGACAAGTGAAATTCATTTTCTCAAATTTTCAGTAAAGTTACCACCAGACAATGTGTTGAAAGAATATGTGCATTATTGACAACATGGTTAAAAGTCTTTAAAATGAGACAAGGACAACTTAATAGTAACAAATGTTCGAAACTGGTGAGATTTTATCGGCTGGAATGACACTTCACGATTGGTAAACAGCTATATTTGACTATGCATGTTTCACCTTTCTTCATTCCTTTCTCTGCCAACATGGAAGCAGAGAACTTCTAGTCCCACAAACAAGACTAGAAAGTCAATGGTATATGGCCCTATAACAATGTTTAAAGGGACATGGCAAAGTTCAAAGGGACATAAATAAACCTTTTTGTGACAGAAGAATGCAACTTTGGGATTATTGTTGAATGTAATTAAATGTGTTGAAGTTATTACCTTAGACCTATATATAGGACCAATATTACTCGCAGCTTAGACCTGAGATATACGGATATTGATTAATGCAGAGAAATGTCAAAATGAGTTCCTTGATATGAATTATTGTAGATTTGAAAGATCTTGTATTCTCTATGTATTATATATTTGTAATGTGGACAGGAGGCCTGTTACATGAAATAAACCTATCACTTGCTATCAACAAAATATGTTTGTTTTTGTGATTTTATCATAAATCGCCAATTCTCGTCATTGTCTGCCTGGCATTTGCCATTTACTTCTTAAACAGCCTTAGAATACTCCACAATTTAATGCCTGGAATTTGACTCAGTGGTAAAGCGTTTGGTTGCTACTATGAATATGGTGCTACTATGAATATGGTGCTACTATGAATATGGTGCTTTCGATTACGCACAACTGCTAATTACTGTAAACTTACTTTTCTCAAGGAAAACGGCCCTTTACATCTGTCACATCTGAGTGACAAGAACAAAAGACTTGGCAAAAAGTTGGTAAGCACGTCAGTCTATGTATGACAGTTTCCAGTGTAACATTCCACAGATGGAGTGCATGTTCGTCTATGTGTGACAGTTTCTAGTTTAACATCCCACAGGTGGAGTACATGTCTGTCTATGTGCGACAGTTTACAGTACAACATCCCACAGGTGGCATGCGCGCACCCAGCCTTCAATATGGGGGCACAAATTCCTGACGTTGCGGACCTTTTGCTAACAAAAGAGCGGGCGGACTAAAAAAAAAAAAACAGGAGTACCACTGTGAATTGCGGGTTAATTTGCACTTATTTAGTGGACTTATGTCCCATTTTCTTGGACTTTTTGTCTCTCAGGGGCGGACCTTTTTGCCCACTTCACCACTCGAATGAGCCCCCAAGCCCCCTGGATGCGCGCATGGGATTGAGTAGAGTTCATGTCTGTCTATGCAAGACAGCTTACAGTATAACATCCCACAGGTGGAGTGCATGTCTGTCTATGTGTGACAGTATTACATCCCACAGACAACTATTTTCACTTCAACCTTGAAACCTATATTGCAACTCCCCCAAGAGAAGTTGTCTGTTGAAGAGATGTCAACTTTGCAACAAAAAGAATACTTAGTAAAACTGATGTCTTCTAGACACTAATGAGACATCCTTGGCATGATCCATCTTCCCATCACAGCGTGAACATTGCGTCTTTTGATCCATCTTCCCATCGTAGCCTGAACATTGCGTCTTATGACCACAAATCTTTACTCAAGACCAAATTTGAAAATTGACAAATTGCAAGTCACACTTTGGATAAATTTTCCAATTCCAACCGATGTCATAGGTCAATTTTTATTCTTGTCCCGAGTAAAGCTTAGTGGTCACCAGCTCAGATTTTAACAATGTTTTGTTTTCCCACAAACTTGTTGAATGCTAAATAGCCGAATTTCTAAATCAAGAGACTGTAGCTTGCCAATACACGGACACAGAACAAACATGCAAGTGGAACGTACTGGGACTGTTTTGCAATGTATACTAACCACAAAGAAAACAACACTTCATAAGGTTAAATGAAAATTTATTAGAAATATTACAGACTACATGCTGGGAAGCAAATCAACCAACTATATATTATGAAATTAGAAATATTTTTACTAATATATAGTAATTAATTTTGGATTCACCAACACCGAGGTTAAATTATAAACAATACGGTTAGACAGATTAACAAAATCACAGAAATTATTCAATTGCATTTCTTGATGTTTTAACAAAAATAATGACCATATAACATAAAATAAGACCATAGCTCAACTTATTGGGGCAATTAATAAACAGCAATCATTTTCAAATGTGTTTATGAAGCTGAATGTTATAAAAAGCTTTGAAAGTGGTTAGTATACTAATTGCAAAACAAACTTGCACACAGTGCACCCAGTGCACACAGACTGAAGCTGAACGATAAGTCAAACAGTGACAAAGAATTAGTGGGTGAAGTTTCAGAGCAGGGGCATAAATCTAAGAAAGCAAAAACAACAGCGCACTAGGTTAATGTGGAGTAAACAGGTCCCTGTTGAAAATGGCTACCGGGAACCAGTTTAAACTGAATAACGGACATTGCCGTTACTTGGTGAAGACTGGTTCCCAGCAGACATTTTCAAGAGGTACCTTGTTTATTTCACTTTTACCGCAGATTACATATACCAAATTTCAAAAAGCAATATTTAGTGTCACTGACCAGCATCCCCATGAGTGAGTGCTATTCACAAACAACATAATTTCACACGTTTCATATAATCGTGTCTCTAAAGTCGAAGCATCATTGTCATCAAATTAACTCTGTGGAAACATGAAACTATGAACCAAAAGCAGGCATGAAAAGTTAGTAGACAAAAAGAAACACCAACACCTATCAACCCAACAATCAACACACCATGATAAATGAGTTAGATAAAGGTTGCACTCTGTACATGCAAGACACTTGCAAGTGAAGTCAACGTGATCACACATGCTTCATTTGTAATGTATAGCGATATCTTGTGAAGACACACGTGATCTCGTTTTTCTCACAAGAAACTTGTTTTACGTAAAGCAGGTGAGGTGAAACACATGAGACAAGGTAATGTTAGAAGCTCCAACCCATATCACAACCATTAAGAACTGGCACAAGTGATTTTACAGAAACAAATAAAAATTATAAGCAGATAAAGAATCAGCAGATTGACCACAGGAATCCAAAACTCATGGTTTAAGACCCACGGTAAAAGACCTGCGGTCCACACCTTGGGGTTCAATTTCCATACCAAACTCAAAATTATTCATGACACCTCGCAGTCTACTTAGATTCCAGCTCAAGACAAGTCCATTATTTGGTATTGCAGTATGTTATGGTTTACAAAGATGAGAATTTAGTCCCAGTGTACACTTGAGCTACAAACTGGAGAAAAATCAAAGCTTTGGTTAAACTTGACATTTCAAGTTCAGTCTTGAACTTATAGCTTTATTGCTGGGGTCAGCAAGTGCAAACTACAATTACACAGTGACCCATGTAAACCATAACATTTCCAGTTCAATTTCATGTACAAAGATCAAACTGCACGCCCAGATTTAAAGTCAAGACTTCAAAAGATTGAAAAGCTGCACTATAGCCCATCATGTCACTGAAATCATTGATAATGACTGTTTTGTTTTTTGTTCGTCGTAACCTTGAATTCCACCTACTTTACAATGTTAAGCTAACTGGTAATCCATCTAAAAATGTCCAGCACTGTCAACAATATTGTTCAAAAACTTCCATAACACGGTTACACTTTGTACACACCCATCACATTCAAATGTGCCAACACAGGTTGACTCTACATTACCACCTTGCATAGATATGTGTGAACTGACAAGATGCACATTTGTAAACATTACCCACTAACAGTAACACAAACATACAACATACAGAACATTCTTGTTTTGAAATAATCATAATAGATATAACAATAAGATATGGGCACGTACATAATTAATCAATTATAAATTTTTATATTGTCTAGTATACCAAGATTCTTGTGTGACATAACATTTCGGAAATCAACATGCATAGTTGTAAAAGCCAAAAATGACCTTTTGACACAAAAACATGACTTTCACTTACTACTAATAACGCCGGGGAAACAAACATATTTCATATAATGGAATGGATTCTGTAGAAAATGGCAATCCAACCTTTGAGGAAAAAATTTTTTATGCGTTGGCGCCACACAGTGAGTAAAATGGAAAAACAAGCTGCATATGGAAATGTTCCAAGAGTATACAAAAATATAACATCCCGAAAATTTTACCAAGGCAAGTCCTGCCATGTAAATACTACTAATGAGATGACTTATTATGCTAATATGGAGAAAACAGTCCAAAGAGTGTTAATTGTACCAGAATTTTCTCAAGAAAGTATATATAACATAACAGGGAAAGGCAACGTGTCACATGCCAAGCTGTTGACATTCATGAGCCATGAAGTGCACCATGAACAATTATCTAAAATAATCACCTTTCCTTGGTTTCGATTTCTGTGGAACAAGGGGAGGGGGGCCGGCAGCAGGGGGTGGAGGGATGAAGTCGGCGTATCCACCGCTTTCCCTCTCCCCATATCTGTCGCGGGTATTGTCACGCTCTCGATAAATGTTTCTCCCATCGACCTGAAATTCACAAAATAGATGCAGCATGAGAAGCTGAATATGACTACCTGCAAACAGACAACACAGCAAAACTCGTGTAAATTAGGGGTCCCTTGAAAAGTGACTGAAGACTTGAGACAGAAATTTGACCTTATGTTCCCACTTCACAACTGTTGAATAAAGGTTTAACAGCCAAATAATTATGAGAGCATCAGTTTTCATAGTATCCCAGTCAATAGCAGTTAAGTGTTAAATTCCCAGAGATCTTAAACTTTTAAATATTTTTCGGAAATTATTGTGTGGTGCTTAAGACCAAATTTCTGCTTTGAGCCACTGTTCATGAAACGGATCGCACATCTAATGAGACAAAGTGATGCAATCTACAGTACAAGCCATAGGTAATCAGACACCATAACCCAGAATTCCCCCGTCATGGCATCTTGCCAGAAGCTAAATTCTTCACCAGAATAGGAAAGGTAATATGAAGGATAAGCCATTTTGTAATTAGAATTTTGCAAATTGACCGTCATGACCACAAAAACAGTATTATATCTGGCCACTTTTGTCTTGTACTGTAAATAACGAGAAATCCCAATTTATCTGACCGATCAAACAGAGTTTGAAAGAGTCTGGGCTCACCCAGATTACTCTGTAAATGTATTCAACAAAAAACATATGTCTAATCGAAAAGTTGAATCTGGGGTATAGAACAAATACATAATTTCTCAGTGTTTACCTTAAACTAGTGACTAAAACTTTATGTGCATCGCACTAGCCGACTAACTAAAGATTTTACAATATCTAAGACTAGCTGAAGAAGTGAACATGTTTCACATAAAGTTGTGCGAGCGCCTTCACTTCTTATAACACTAGCAGTTTCCACGGACCGTTACGTAGCCAGCTTCTTGCTCTAAACGTGGGAATCTCAACAAAGTTACATGATCATGCTACACATTTTAGTTTACAGTAGCAATCAGCTAGACTGAAAGCAGATACGTCCTCAACAGACACAAAGCAATCACAAAATATTAGTTTTCAAGCACAACTATAACACAAATCACTATGCAATTTAAAATCTCCACAAAGAGATGACATTCAACTCACTCCGTCGTTGTCTGTAAAATTGTCACCACTCATCAGCGGGTGATCACTCTCCACTTCCTTCAGGATAGTGTAGGGGGCGTGGCCAGTCTTCCCATAGGCATTGCGCAGCTTCCACCAGTTGCGGCTGTTGTCAATCAACTAAGACAGAAATAAAATTAGCTCAACGCAGTTATTGACAAGTAATGATGAAGATATATTCAATACATTTAGAGAAAATCAAAAAGATGACAGTATTCCTTTAAGCGTTTTGAACGTCCCATAGGGAAATAGTAGAAGCCACAAACCACTATCTCTTCAATAGCGAACAAACGCTCTGCTGCTGAGCCAAGTCCCACAAGCTATATAGTAGAACATTTTCAAGAGTATTTAAATGGCAAAGATATCGGCCTCGACTTCAACTGACAGATGACTGCGTGAATTGGTGATTTGGAATAAAATCACAAACACACAACAGATTTTGCTGTTTTACAGCTTTGGTCGAAGCTAGTAACTTCAGAAAGACTATCCCATCAAACAATAAGCCCGAAAAAGCATTTTTGTCCGTAAAAACGATACTGTCCTTTTAAACAAAAACAATGTCATTGCAACACAACATGTTTCATATAACAAAATGAATACCCCAGCAGTGCAACAAACTAACCTTGAGAAAAACAAACCCTAAGTTCAACCTTACCTCTACAATTTCTCCTTTAGCTACAGTCAGTTCCTTTTCATTCTTTCCTTCTCTGTCATGCAACACTTCATAAGCCCTTAACAAACACATAGAGCAGTGAAATGAGATAAACCACAGGTTAAGGCAAGGAAAGAACACAAAACCTGAACTTGAAATAAACTTTGATATAATTACAAAACTTTACTTTTTAGTTCTGTTTATAAAATAACACAACGAGTTTCAGTGTACTTTGAACGGAAATTTCTGATTGTATAAGAACTAATTCCGCAAAATATCTGCGGCAACAACATAGATAACACTACCACATGCGCAATGACTCAACTTCACTATTATATGAAATATTTTCACCCAATGGCAACTTCACAATGAAGATGTAATCCTGACAGTACACAGCATCTTGATATTGAAGTCTGAGAGACATTACAAAAATCTGCAAGTGAATGATGTCTGTTAGTGAAGCACTCCTTTTGAACGATAAATAATTTGATTGTTTGCCAACTTACTTTGCACCAGAAGCCCGTAGATCTCTAAGGAACTTCTTCTGAACATTGCCACTCCCGTTCTGCATGCTGGAAGTGGGCGGTTCCCGATAGGGTTCCCTGTACTGGTCACGGCTATCAACTCGGTCCCTGTCCTCGTGGGCTCGTTGATTCCTGGTCACGTGAAGGAGCAAAAATGAGTGATACATTGACAGCAAAATGGATATCATTAATGGAAACTAGTATTGCACACAACAAAACCCCACTTGTCCAAATCTTTTAGTTCGACCTTTCAGTTCTACAGAAAAGGAATCTACCCTACATAGTTTTTTGTCTATAGATTGTTTCTGTTTATTATAAAAACATTTCGATATTTTAAAATGGCACATCAGTAGCCATAATGGGTAGTTTCATAATTTCTAAAATTGTTTGGAGAACCATTCACAAACAAATTGAAAGGTAAAATTTGAAGTAATTTCCACCAGTAAACCAATGCCAGAAGAATGGGCATTAAAGCCAATAAACTAGAACATAAAACAACTAATTCAAAAGTACAGTAGAGTCTCTCAGCTTGACACAATGAAGCTCAGCAAAAGGGCACTTTTTAAAATTACAAAGTTAAACTGAATGTTCCTTCTCTTACACACAGGAACATCATGATCGTATTTGTGGCCAAAAATGCAATTTTTTGATTACTGTTGAATGAGATAAACTTTGTAAAATTCTAATTTGACAAGTTATAGAACAACAAAATCCAGTGATTTGTGATTTTATTACAAATTGCCAATTCTGGTCATAGTCTGACGGACATTCACAGTCAGAAATCCAGGCTCAGCCTGGAGCCTGGTGACAATACTATTTAAATAATGCGCTTAAAATAACCTACTATTTTACACCTGCAATTTGGCTCAGCAGTAGAGCATTCCAGTGTTTGTGCAAAGTTAGTGGCTTCGATGCCATGCTATTACTAACTTACTGTACAATTATTTTTATCACCAAGAATGTCCCTTATAATTTAGTGTACCTAGTTTAAACCCAAACCTCCTGTAGATCACGAAATCACTAAATGAATGAGTTTCTAAAATTAAAGTTCAATAAATTTGATATCTAACACAAAAACACAAACATAACAAAGTGCAGTCAGGATATAAGCATGAACACAGTACCAGGCAGGCCAGGTTGGCAGGGATATAACAAGCAGAGGCACAGATACAGTACAAGCCAAAAATATTCAGACAAAATGACTTGGAATTCCCCGTCATGACAGCTGGGCGGAAACTGAATTCATTGTCAGAGTTGTCTCCCCTCATGACTGAGTACGAAGGGGAAATGAAAGAAAAGTTACTAAGGTGGCTCAGCCATTTTATAATTAGAATTTTGTTGCTTTATTAGTTACTACCAGTCATTTTATAATTAGAATTTTGTTGCTTTATTAGTTACTACCAGTCATTTTATAATTAGAATTTTGTTGCTTTATTAGTTACTACCAGTCATTTTATAATTAGAATTTTGTTGCTTTATTAGTTACTACCAGTTATTTTTGTTGTATAAACAGACTCAAGTCATGACAAAGTAATGGTACTACAGCTGATTACTTTGGTCTTGTACTGTAACCAATACAGCATAATGAGGAACAAGCACCAACACAAGTGAAAGATAGGTTCTGGTTCTGGTGGGCTACGGTTCTAGTGGGCTACGGTTCTAGTGGGCTACGGTTCTAGTGGGCTACGGTTCTAGTGGGCTACGGTTCTAGTGGGCTACGGTTCTAGTGGGCTACGGTTCTAGTGGGCTACGGTTCTAGTGGGCTACGGTTCTAGTGGGCTATGGTTTTAGTGTCAAAGTAATCTGTGTGAAATAGAACAAGCAGAATACCAGCCAGGTCAAGATATATAGAACCGCGATAGCTATTAGATCACCTATGTGGATTAAGTATCTTTTTCAGAAGTGTAATATCCAGAAATTGTTCTACATGGATTTAAAGTTAATCACTAACAAAATAAGCACTGTGAGTCTGGTGAGTCAGACATTTCCACCCTCTCTCTAGAGGCCTTGTTCACTGACTGGATTTCCCGTGTCAGGTTGACCTGGTTCTGGAATCAGGTTGTACACCCCTGGGAGTTGTAACCATTGATCTCTGTGGTGTACGACCTGATTCTAGAACCAAGTCAACCTGACGTGCAAAATATAGTCAGTCAACGAAGCCCTTAGAGAGCAGGTGGAAATGTCCGACTCACCAAACTCACAGTGCTTTTTTAGTGTGATTTAGCCATTTAACATCATATCATCTACAAGCAATGAAAAACCTTTTCCATCGTATGGATATAGAAACTTTACTTTAACAAACGGTCGTTTTTGAATAGGAGAGCGAGAAACTCTTGACTTCTAAATTTCAAAATAGTGGTAAAGGGTACAGTCAGTGGTATAAAACATTGGGGTGCATGACAAAAACTTAAAAAATATTATTTTCTCAGTTTCTGTTTTCCAGCAAAATCCCTTAAATGAATTAGACATTAAGATAATTGTGAACCTTATTTACCAGGTTGTACTTATGTGCAAATATCTTAAATTCTGTTCGCTCTAACCCCTACAAAGTATATGTTTTCTGAAAGGTGAATAAATTTCATAACAAATTTACTCTTCTTTTTTACTTGTCTTTATTTTTCATGAGATGAGTTTTTAGTAAAATTTTTTTTGAATTTGAACAGAGATTTTAAAAATATGGTTCCTCCAATCATATTGGTCCTCAGTCAACATGCTGATAATGGCATTTTTGAGGGGAACTGTGTCTCATGTCTCAGATTTTTGAAGTAAGTCCTAGTTTTTCAGAACAAAGCCTTCAAAAATCAAGAGTATGGCCGTTTTTGCTCAAAAAGCTCTAAAAAGTTGGTAATTAAAAACTAAGACCTATTTCAAAAATCTGAGACACAGTTCCCTCAAAAATGTAGTTATCAACTTGTTGACAAAAGACCAATATGATTGCAGGAACAGTGTTTAAAATGTCTGTTCAAATTCAAAAAAATTAACAAAAAAACACATATCTCGTGAAAAAATAAAGACAAGTAAATAAGAATAATAAATTGTGTTAGAAAATTTCATTCACCTTTCGGAAAATATATACTTTGTAGGGGTTAGAGCTAACAGATTTTAAGACATTTGCACATAAGTAGAGATTCACAGTTTCCTCAATCAAAAAAACAATTTAACTCGACTGCTCAACCAGGGAATGGTAAATGTTGCAACTCAGACAATGATGGTGCCGCCATGAGCTGACTGCCCCTGCCAACCTGTCAATGTGTTTCTCAACATATGCCTGGAAGCCAGCAGACCTGGGGTCCTGGTGTGGGACCTGGGCTGGAATGTCATCGTAGCTGCGTCGTTCTGACGCGTAATCCCGTTGCTCGCGGTAGACTGTCTCTCTGTAGGGCGGGCGCGTGGACCGGTCAAAGGGGTGGACATGCTGTTCGGCCTGGGGACAAGGATAATGAAGTGCATGGATTAAAAAATGTCAAAGATTTTGACCATCATGATGAAGCCATGATTTGAGTTAATTGCTTACAGACTGACGATAATGTACCTACATATACTCTACTTAACATTATACACAATAATAACTCACTGTTGCTAACTTAATCCAATTTACTGAAATACCATCGAATATCTCAAGGGCGAGTTTAACTTTCCAAAAATAGGATCATTACAGTAAACAACCTATTTTCATCATCTTTTGCTATAGGCTGCAGTTAATAAATGTATGTGCTATATTTGTAACTGCAATCCAATAGACAGCATTAATATTATTCATGGACAAACATCAAAAATGCTATACCGCAGGGATTGCATTTCAAAATTTTTCACCGCAACATTCTTCTTCAAAATTCAAAATATAAAAGATCACAGGAAATAGCACTGATGCCCCCAAGATGTCATTACCTCCTCCTTGGCCCTATAGGTGTCCTCCCTGTTCCTGATCTGTGCTGCCTGGTGGGCCACAGCATTAGCCAATGAAGTTGTAGGACCATCTTCAACAATACTAGGTGGTGGTACCCAGCCATCATCAAACCTTGGTGTGAATGGTGGCACGTAACCTTTCCATGCTTCTCTGAAGGCAAAACAGCTGATGGTCAATCACAAAAGATAGGTAACGATGCAATTCAAAGCTGTAGAATGACAATTGATAAATCTAAAGGCTAACAATAATATGATGGTTTCATACCTCTTGTTACAAAACAAACTTTGGATAACTGCCACGTGAAAAGACCACTTGTATTGTAAATAACCTCCCTCCATGTCCAGACTCTGAGAAAATGTGACAATGTGCAGAGTACACACCTAACAGTTAAGATGTGACAATGTGCAGAGCACACACCTAACGGTTAAGATGTGACAATGTGCAGAGCACACACCTAAGGGTTAAGATGTGACAATGTGCAGAGCACACACCTAACGGTTAAGATGTGACAATGTGCAGAGTACACACCTAACGGTTAAGATGTGACAATGTGCAGAGTACACACTTAACAGTTAAGATGTGACAATGTGCAGAGTACACACCTAACGGTTAAGATGTGACAATGTGCAGAGCACACACCTAACGGTTAAGATGTGACAATTTGCAGAGTACACACCTAACGGTTAAGATGTGACAATGTGCAGAGTACACACCTAACGGTTAAGATGTGACAATTTGCAGAGCACACACCTAACGGTTAAGATGTGACAATTTGCAGAGTACACACTTAACGGTTAAGTACATGCCATCCACCATGCTTCTATTTAAGAAAATGTGATAAATTTCTTGATCACTTGGGAGTCAACATCAGTTTCATTTTGCAACCTTCCAACCTGACTCGAGGAGCCTACTTGAATGGACAGTCTCATAACTTTCCAGAGGAAACCTGATGCTGCGTGACAATGCAGGAAGATAGTGGAGAATGTCTGGCATAAGAAGACAGTTTCAATGACAAATTGCATTATGTTACGAGATGGCCAGAAGTATTGGTAGACTAAAGTTCAGTGACATCTAACAATTCATGTGTGATTTGAGTGAGAAATGTTAAAACAGTGGAATTTTACAAAATGGAGTTACCACTGTAGTGTGGTAGGATGTCTTGTGTAAAACCATAAGGATTACAAAATGTCTGCCAATGAAAGAAAACAGGCTTGATCTTTATCAACTCAAGTCTGTATTCATATGTATTAAAATTGAATCAAGTTGAAGTAAGTTTCGTGTCCTCATAACCCTACAGAAGCTTATGTCCTACATTCAGTATCACCTACTTGCTGACAGTCCAGGAATCACCAAGGGATGCCCAGAGGTCGCTTTCTTTTGATGACAAGCAGTGAGTCAGTAGCTCATAGGCGTCATGTGTCAAGAGCGGGGCCACAACCTTGGCTGCCAATTCAGGTGTGCCTTGCCGGGGGTCGCGACTCGCCTCCACGATCAGACTGAGGGGTGTGAACAGGAAGTGGACCAGTTCTGGTGAGTTGGGGTTGTGAATATGAGCCTTCAGCCGTGCCTATGATACAGAATCACACCATTCAAACGTACGTCATTCTTAAAGTTATGTAGACTTAGTGCTACATAGATTCATCCTATATGCCACATTGTACACAACAAAACTTAACCATAGTAATAGTTCATTTGACATGTGATATCAATTTTTAAACTTATTCAAAGCGACTTTCAGCTTCTGTGGTGGCGCTTATTCTTATACACAAACAGGGCCATTTGCAGGGAAAATACATTTAAAGTTTAAAACACGTTAAACAATTTCAAGTTAATTGCAGCTTAGTTTAGGCTTCCGGAATATATCACAGTTGTATTGTGATATTTCTAAGGAGAAAATATTCATATATGAAATCATAACATCCAAAAAATAGAAATAAATTACCAGTAAATTGAAGCATAGTTTAAACTTCTGGAATATTTCAATGAAGTCTTGTGGGGGAGGTGGTCGTGATCTCATTGTCAGCATGCCCTCTACAATAAAACAGTGACACTTAACATGGAAAATTACATTTCTTCATTGTCAGAGAAGGTACACTCTCAAGGTCAACTGAGGTATAGAAATGATTCACTGCTATCTAGCAGCCTATATGGAGCTATCTAGTGGTCAGTGGTAGTCCTAAGATAAGCAAAACAGTAAAAGGAAAATTAGGTCAACACTGGTCACCTCATAGAGACAAATTTGAAAAAAGCAAAGAAAAATAAAAGAAAAACTGGCTAAGTTTGCAGATCATGTTGCTAGTGAGTTGCGAAGTTAGGTCTAACCAGGTTAATCTATCACATATGTGATAATAAGGATATTTAACCATAGTTCATGTTGCTAGTCAGTTGTGAAGTTGGGTATAAGCAGGTTTATCACATGTGACATAAATCTAAGGATGTTTATCACAGCCCTATTCCTTTAACATGATATCAACCCACCTTCCGTCAAAAATTAATATTTGATCTAGGTCACCTATCACTATAAGTGGTCTCAACTTGTAATGTGTTGAGTTTGATAAAATGGGACATACCTCCATGGCCTCTCTTATCTTTCTTGGATTTTCCTTTCATTTTTCTGTCATTAAGTTCTTTGAAGGAAGCTGCAGCAGTTTGTAGGCGTGCAACAAATCTTTCAATGTCATCGAAACAGCGGTTGAGTAGTAGCTACAAACAGAAAAATGAGCTTATTTATAAAAAGAGTGCAACACAAGAACACTGCAGGGGAGTTTTTTGTTCCAAACACAACGTTATTCGACAAACTCATAATTTCAAATAAGACCACTTTCTTACCTACCAGTCAAAATAGCCAAAATGTTAGGACAGGACTGGGCATCAGAAAAGAACAAGTAAATGACAACAACGCAAAGTAACATTCACCATGTTCAAGCCGTCCTAAAATCTCAATGGAACTGACCATGGACCGATGGGAAGGAAATAGGAACATTTCACCTAAAACATGCCTCAAATGTTACACCGTCCGTAGACTTCATACTCAGATTGTAATGAGAGTTTGCAATGTTTGTTTGGTTCCAACTGCCTGTTGCAGCAAACTTAAACAAGCCAGTAAGACTCTACTCTCGTTGACTCCTGAACAAAGCAATGAGCTTGACATATAAGAAGTTGAATGAACAAGTTAAAAGCCATGATGTTAATCCCGTCATCAGATGGAAAACTGATAGGTGTTCAGGCTACAATTTTTGCTCTAGCTAAAGAAAGCAAATACTTATGAGTAAAGGGCTGCACTAAGAAGGAAAATGCGTAAAATATTACTAAGTTTGTGCACATGCCATATTCAGCAAATCAACTAGAACAATTGTGGATTACGGGTATCTATGCTTTATGGTACCAGAACCAGAGATCATCAAATGTAACTCAAAAACTGACCAATCATGACCTGGCTTGAAGTAGAGCATACCTCGTGACTGGTCAATTTGTCAGTTGAATTCTGAGTGAGCTTTGGTAGTCATGGGTCAAGGAGGGTACAGAAACAAAACAAAATTACAAAAGAGAGCAATTGTCAAATATTATGTTTACGAAAACAAACAATGTCACCTAACGAGGTTGTAAAAGTGTGGCTATAGGATTGCAATCAAAATTGCATGGTGTTTCATCTGAATAATCTGAAAAAATCAAGTAGTGGAGAAAATTCTCCTATAGATGTCACTTGAGAGTGATAAAAAATTCATATTGTAATAACTTGATGATCAACAACATTTACAAAATGCCATTGTCCAATCAACCAAGATCCTCAAACTAATGGGAGGATTGTGCAATACAATGGCAAAACTATGTACTTCTATCGATAAACTAAATGTTAGAAAAGAAGCTATAAAATCACAAGGTATATTCTTGTATTATTTCAAGAGAACACTCAACTTTACATGCAAGGTCATGCCACTTACTAAATCCTTTTCTTTTCCTCTCATTATTTCTGCTTTCTGTCAGAACACAAAATCATAGAAGCCTTACTATAGCCTGCCAGTGAAGAGACCATATCTCCATGTTAGCTTCAAACATACTCAACACTATTGGTCCACATCACCAACAACACAACAGCAGGAGGTATTCTGGGCTCTCCTGTGATGACCCATTTACAGTAGGTAAATATACCACAAAAAATAATGAACAGAGCATGTATACATGAAAGCTCTCTTGCCACAGTATAACAAAATGGTATCAATATCTTTCAGATTGAGTCAAATGCTTTTTAAGCCAGCGCATGCAGACTTCATAGCTTCAATAACATCTGAGACTAATAAGTTTGGTAAATGTTTTGCAGATCTTTGATTTTGTTTCTTATAGGTTCATCCGAACACGTCTTATCTCTCAAGTTATTTCAGCAAGAAGCCACCCCAGTATGTAATCATATTGCATATGCCAGGCATTCAACCACCAACTTGATTGATTATCATGCTAAGATTACTTCACTTGCAGCAACAACACACGCCTTAGTCTCAAAGTTCTAGTGAAAATTGCAAGTGTTGCATATTCAGAAACTATTACTAACAAACTAGCAACAACAAGATCTCATTAGCTTGAACTGTTAAGAAATATAGTCTAACAACAGACTTCAAAACATTGACGATCCTCTTTTAGTGCAAAGTTGACAAGTTTTCACAGCAGAAATATTACTAGCTATTCAAATGTTTTGAGTGATATCTTGCTTGGTTTGTTTCTGGGTTCTCATTAAACTTCAATGTGACATAACAACTTCGTTTTGAAAACTACTAAACTCGGCAAAAATGTGGTCAAGCTTACAAAGCTTGTTGATGAGTTACTTAACCTGTAATATTTAATTAGGGAAAAATCTCACAGATTTAGAACACAAAATGGCAGACAAGGGAAGCCCCGTTTTCTCAATTTCTTCCCTAAAAGATGTGCAGCATCAAATTAATACTTGTTTTGTCCAAGTTCAAGTTTTGTATCGCACCAAACAGTAGATGTTTTGAAAACTTTCAGGCATTCAAAACAATAGAAACCCTCGGAAATGGAAAGAGGAATGTCGGTGGTAATTTATTTTTGTCTGAAATTGGTGAGAGTTTATTTCCAACGTTCACATGGAGAATGGGACTATATACCACGCAGTATAATACCACATTCACACGGAGGATTCTTAAAAGAAAGCAGATAGAACATCTGATCAGACGACAGATCAGATGCTTAAAAGGAGCGTTCACACAGGCGCCTTTACTATTGTCTTTTTAGTAATTAGCATAACGTTATCTGTGTGATCACAATGGATGGGCACAGCATAACAACATATTACGATAGTGGAATGAAGGCTTCTTTTTGATAGCAAGTGTGACCAATAGGCGGGAATAGCCAAACCACAAATCACCTCCGACTCAGTGAGATGTAAGCTTCTTGCAGTAATGTATCAGATCTGCCATCATTTGAGGTTGGACAATAACAATGCAATCAGGTGGATGACGAATGATCACGGGTGAATTATTTTCAGACAATGGATGAGGCGCCTGATCTACCTCCTGTTCAGATGGTTTGTGACCACTGTAATTTAGTAATCCCTGCTCTGTAAACTTGAAGGATATTAGTTAAATTTCAGTATTATAAATTTTACATTATTAACGCTGGGCTAGAAAATTTTTGCCAGCAAATTACTCATTCAAGCCAAGTCATTGTGTAATTACACCTCACAATGGTAATGATAATGATATTGGGCAAGGATTATTACCTGTGATCAGCATTAGTAACATTTCCATTTTCAATATTACTAGACAAATACTCACCACTTCTCTGTCTGTCTTTTCACTCGTAACAGAATCACGATCGTCCTCAGGGCCACGACGATAGCTGTCACGAAAGCGATTCAGTGGGCGGTCTTCATACTCGCCATAGTCTATCAAAAATATGACAACATAGATAGAACATGTATGCGGAATTTTGCTAAAACAACAAATCACAACCACAACACCAAATGGCCATAATGAAATACTTCGGGTACTATCTCTAACACGATTATATCACAGATTTGACTGGGCTATTACCCGCTCATGCTGTATGGACATTAAAAATAGATAGTTCTCAACTATTAATGAAACTGTACTTTTGGTGTGAAAAACTGAAAGAATGCATGACTGTATGGAGAGCTGAATTTAGAGTTAAAGACAAATCACATAAGACGTGCCCACCTTGGTGTTGTGGGCCCAAGACAAAAGCCCTCAAAATGTAGTAATTGTAAAAACTAGACAAATCTAGGTTAAAAATCCTGTGAGACAGTCATTCACTAAGTCAAAGGCATTTTAGGTAAGTCTGTGAGATAGCCATTCACTAAGTTAAAGGCATTTTATGTAAGTCTGTGAGATAGCCATTCACTAAGTTAAAAGCATTTTATGTAAGTCTGTGAGATAGCCATTCACTAAGTTAAAGGCATTTTAAGTAAGTCTGTGAGATAGCCATTCACTAAGTCAAAGGCATTTTATGTAAGTCTTGACTGTATTGAGCCTATGCCTTAACCCGAGCATGCAAGTTTAGAAGAGAAGGAGTAGGCGTTAGGCTAAAGTTAGGCAACCCAAATGAGTACGAAAGTCTATCTGAACAACGTCTTACCTAGGTGCATCTGCTCCAGTCTAGATACCGCGTCCCTGACGTGTGGCCGTTGACCTGGGGGCTCAGGCGCAGGCACCACAGGAGGTGGGGGAATGTAGTTGGTGTATTCCTCGCGGGGAGGCCTGAAACAAAAGAGCGACAGAATATAATAGAACTGAAATGGTTAAGTCACCAAGTTGGAAAGACAATGTCTCAAGCAGAATACAGTAAAATGAATTAACTTCCTAGTAAGTCATCACACACAAGGTAGAAATTTAAAGAGCTTAGTACAGCTTTCCTATTTTACAACCCAATCCGTCACAAGTTGAAAACACTTCACACAAACCAGTCATGTGCAATTTAAAGAAAACTTGTAATAAACAAAAAGAAAAATTGAGTAACAAACTGACCAGTTCAGCCTGTTCATGTTCAGTCAGTCCGCTATCACATTTGTCAACCAATACAATAGATGTTCCGGGAAGAACACAAACCAGACAAGATAAACCAGCCTTATCAAACACAGGAGGGTCTTGGAAATTGGACTTAAAGACAGTCCCAGTGTTACTATCTTTCACTTGTGGAACCAGCCTATTTTCAGCCCATCACTTCCAAAATACAGTCCTAAGAAAGTAGTCTGTCAGTTCTTCTAAGCTTAGGGATGCATACCAAACTTTTCTTGAGAGTTGAATTGACTAACAAGTAAATTTTGGTCATCTCCTGCTCAGTAATCAGTCTTTCATTGATACAAGTTGACCTATACGTGCATTAGTTGACCTATATGTGCATTAGCAATCTCGTTCTAATTTTATCACTGAAGGCAGATTAATAGCAGCTTTAAATCGTCAAAAATGTGTTAAATATTTTGTTGACAGTGTTACCATTCACTACCAAAACAACGATACATGTGACTGCATTTTCGATCATTGATGAGCAAAAATTCCACACTGCACAAACTAAAGGTGAAAACTTTCATTATGCTAATGGGCATTCCAAACTATAATTTATGCTAATGAGCATTCCAGTGTGTATCATGTACATGATAAATTGATACATAAAAAGAGTATAAAATTCTTATGAACTCAAAAATATGTTTGCTGAAACTTCAACACAAAACTGCTCGTTATGTACTGTACAACTAAAAAAGTGTATTGAGTTGACCTTTGTCGTACAGTCTCATTTAGTTCTGCTTACAAGTACTGTACTATTTGAGCCACCAAACTGTGTCTGCTCAATCATATTTTTAACAACCCAACAATTGGAGGATGTAAAGTTCACTGATCCAACACAGGCAATAAATCTACACATCCAACACAGGCAATAAATCCTCAAATCCAAAACCAGCAATAAATCAACAGTTCTCAAACCCATGCAAACATGAATGCACACACACAATAGGAACACACACACACACAAACACACACACACACACACACAATATGTGAACAGGGTCAAGGGAACTTTTGGCCATGAACATGGCACAAGATGTTCACATGCATGTGTTCAGGAGTCAGTAGAGTTGCTACAAATTAAAAGTTGTACTGAGCGCAGTGCTTGGGTGGGAGAAAATGGTCAACTTCAAAGACAAAACAAAGACGAAATGGTTTACTAAACCAAAGTAACACCCGAAAACTCCAAAATAACACCTGAGAGCTCCATTTTGTTATAGAATGACGATAAAACACACAAAATTAAAGTGTAAACTTATTTCATGACTCGGTCTTTATGGGGATCACAAAATTAAATAAAACCATGCGAGCCCCGTCCTTGTGTGGGGATAGATCTAAAAGGTAATACCGTATTCACCCTAATAAGCGCCCAAGGCATTTAGAAAAATTCGTTTCAGGAAGGGGAGGTGCTTATCATAGCCCAAAAGTGGTTGAAACCGGGTCTCTGAAACAGGTGAAATCGTAAGCCAGAATTCATCAAATTTACACTCTGTGATGCATCTGTAACCTATGACAAAGTATCTACAAAATTGCAGAGCATTGCTATCAAACTTTGTTGCTAAATGACAAGTATTTTTCAGAAAATCCCAGTGTAAAAACTCGCTGACTGATGCGTCGTTGCATCGCGATCGCCGATAGGTCAACTTGAATTCTTGATTAAAAATATAGTTTCAACTCAACAAACCTGAAATCCTTCAGTTTTTAAAGTAGCATTCCTAAGTTCCTGTGGAGTTAAGATTAACTGCATATTAAGTCCAAATCTGTGCTAGATCGTACTCCGCAACATGCGAAAAATCTCTGGGCGAACACACATGTTGTTGTCACGTGATGTTGGTTTGTTTTGAAGTTCATCTGCGTATTGTATGAGAGAGCGAGCACGTGCGTGTCATGAGAGTTCATTTGCCAGAGTAAACGCGATGTAACGATCTGGGTGTGCATTGTAACTATGGAAACTAACCCAAGCAGTAAAACAGAACGTGTTTCATTTAGCATTTGTTGATCTCATCTGCTAAAAAATGTTCGAGAATTGGCTCAGCAAAGCCGATGTCATTGAGTTGCCAGGTGACTGGTTGCGAGAGTCGAACAGTTATTTTTCGGGAGATTCGGGGTATGTTAGGGTGCAGAAGTGTTCGCTATCAATGGGTCATTTTGACTTTAAAAACACCAATTATGACTAATTTAAAAATTCCCCCTTAAAAATAACGCTAACGTTTTTTACATTATTAGAAACTTTCGGAAATAATTGCCAGTATTTATTTCTTGACGATGCTATGCTACCTGTTTCCTGAATAGATAGTTCCCAAAGACTAATCTTCGATGACAGATTCTTGAATGTAGTGCGCGTTTCCTAGTCACATGCTTTTAATTGAACAAAGGTCAAGTTTTTATTAATCTTCGATTCGCGGTTTTCATGTGTACAAAGAGATTTAGATTCCTGCTGGGGGAGGAGATCTGTACCGGACTACAATCCCTTTCCTTACTGTAGAATTTTAGAACTGGAGGTAAGGCATTTTTTGCATGTACACGGTGTTCAGGAACAGGGCACTTATTTTAGCTAAGTCTGAAAATGCGTGGGGGGCACTTATAGGGGCATGGGCACTTATTAGGGCGAATACTGTAGTCTCATTACTGTAGCTCAGTGGACATGCAAGTGAGGCTACACAATAACAGCCAGTGAAATTTTTAAAAGAATATCCATCAAATAATCTTGAAACCATGGGAAACTCTCTTAGTGATCAATTGCATTACCTGGTTAACTGGAGTGGATAGGCACTCACTACTTTGATGAGACCCCTGGCATGAAAATGTCAAATGATGTTAAACAGAGGACAAGAGCCAAGGACAGTATAAGGCGACGATACACGCAGCAGAAAATGTCAAGTAAAAGTCCCAACAAAGTCCTGTATACTTTTTAATGTGCAATGGACTAATCACTGAATAGAAATTGACATTTTGCATACAAAAGTTAAGAAATTCTACTGCGTAATGTCTTTCCCAGACACACGCCGACGTACTGCAGAAGTATGTTTTATCACTGCACAAAAAGTGATTTTGTAGATTGTTTAACATTTAATAGGACATGTTGAGTAAATATTCATGATCAAATCACAGTTTGAATTGGCCAACATCATCGATTACTTTATTTTAAGTCGTGCACTGGTCAAGAAGTTAACTATGACCTTATAGGATATTCTATATAAATATTCATGATCATATCTGAGTTTGGATTGATCCACTCCATCTGTTTGTTACAAGTTACCTGTTTGTGACCTTAAAGGACTCCTTCACTATTGACTTTCATTTCTTCTTGTAAATCCACACTTATTACATATATTACTTTAGTACACAACTACCAAAGTTGTAGTTAAAACAACAGTTTTATAATAATTAAAACAAAAGATAAAAATTGTTTTACTGGAGACTTCCCTATTGAGTAGACGAGAAAACAAAGAAAAAGACAGAATGCGATGGTTAAAGCTCCAAGAACAAATCTCCAAGAAAAGTAGCGCCCTCTTTAGGTGATAGTATAGTACGGTTGTCTTCATTCATTTCAGACAAAAACTAATAGCCAAAACTGTCATTGTTTTTAACAATTGTTGTTTCACAACATCTCAATGGTACAAACAAGGCCAACAATAATATAATCGTTACTTTTGTTTGAGAAATTTGAAACAATAAAATTTCACTACATTGTGTGCTAAACATGTGAAGAACTATCACATGCATAAACAGGTTTACATGCAAGTTATTAGCCCACTCGACTTCAACAACCAGAAAACTATGGGCGGCGGAGCCTCCCTACGATGCACCGCCCATAGGCCATGGGCGCCGGAGCACTGAAAAAAGCTATAGCCCCCCAGCTCCCTATGGTGCGCCACCCATGAAAACACTGTGGGTCAGTGAACAGTGTCAAATACTAATCACAAATAACTGGTCCAGGCATCCTATATATTAGTTATTTGATGACAGTTTTCTTATTTCCTTTCCTTATCAACTATATTCAATATGGCTGCCAAAGTCTGGGGAACCAGCTGGAAAAGTTAAACAGAGAGGACTCCACAAAGGGATCGGGTTTTGGCGACCTTCGATGAAAGAACAACAATTTCATTTTGTTTCACTTAAGTCCTCCTTTTGTTTCTTCGTTCCCCAGAGAGTTCTATTTCATGAGAAACTGAATCGAAAAAATACCCATTAGAAAAGAATAGCCACCTTTTTGTTGGGAGTAGATGTGAACCCTCTCCCCCCATCCATGCAACTTCTATGGAAGTACCCCCCAGACTATAAGCCCAAACACCCGTTGTTTACATACCTTTATACTATCATGGCAGATATTTAATATACTTTCTTCCTGATTACAACCATTCGTGTAATCACCCCCTATGGCTACGGATGTCTGACATATTTTCTTTTGTCCCAAACATCCATTGCGTGCTGGTATAGTGACCCCTGGTGATAATTTCCTTTTAGTGGATCACATGTCTGTGCTGTGGTCTGATTGGCTAGTTAACAAGCTCAGCTTCAGTCTTACTGGTCGTTACAAATCTGATCACATAAGGTGGATGGTGTGGGAGTGGTCTCCCAAAAATCTTTGAGTTGTCTCCTAAGCCCACACATAATGCTGTCTAGCACTATTAGGGTTTGACTCCAACTATTGATCACATTTCTTGTAACAAACAGTTGAAAAATGTGAGTTGTCTCCAGAACTGTTTTGAGTCGTCTCCTACAAATTCTGCACTCACACCAGTCTCTTCAATAACTTGTACTTGTAAACACACCATCGGGCAGCAAAGACGTGAAGACACGCAGAATGGCTATGAAACTGAAACGTTTGTGTTACGTTTGCTCTCACATGCACCAAGAACTTCAATAAGAACAACGCGTCTCCCGGGGTTGACAGTTTGAAAAAATTGTAAAAATGTCTATGGCACCCTTTTAGAGTAATGATTTGATTTGAAAAACTGAAGGTGTCTGTCCGAGTGCAGCCCCCCATACTCACCCATATGGCTTATGAGATGGTCGTGTGTCAGTTTTAGCATACTTTATTTCATCTACGACATCTGTAGCCTGTAAAAACACAGATAATGTCAACTGAATGTTTTAAGCCAAGAGTATTCAATGAGAAGTTGAAATTAACAAAGTCTACCTGCCACTACATGGTAGCAACAACAAGAAGCTTATGTTACGGCACATTAAAGTACATAAAAGCAATCAGACAAAATACTGTTTCACCGTCATGACAACTAATTCAATCTGTTAACAATGAAAATGACTGGTATCAACTAACAAGGCAGCAACATTCAGAATAATGGCTTAGCCACGTTACACTACATTATTGGTCATATAAGAGAAGGCTGAAATATTCATTTGAATTTTTAAATGAAACTTGCCCGAATAACAGTAATCTACTTTTTTGTCAAGTTGTCTCCAAATCTGAGGAAACTTTACTAAAGTTACTGTAGTCAGACAACATGAGACATTACACCCTACTTAAGGAATCAGACGTGTGTAGCACAACTCAACACACTGATCAAGTGTTGACACTATGGTAAACAAGCTATCCCAACGGTATACAAAAATAATTGGCAAACTGCCAATTTTTCAATTTCAAGAACTACTAAAAGTCTAATGATGTTGTAACTCTTGAAATTATTGTATGACGGTATCTTTTGTAAAGATGGTAAAGCATTAATTTGATGCTATTTTTTAAAATACTTATTTAACACAAAATATTTGCCAAAATTGTCATTTCTTATTTTTCATAACAGAAGGTTTTGAAAGCAAAGGGGATATATAATGGCAGGCAGGAACTCAACGAAACTGCACAAGATGCACGTTTTGAAGAGAAAAACATACACCTTCGTGGCGTCAACATACACCCTCGTGGCGTCAGCACTCACCGATATACCAATGGCCTGGAAGATATGCATCTCTGATGGGCCAGAGTGACGTTGTTTGGTATCTTCCAAGACAGAGAAGAGGATGACATTGTTGTAAAGGTCCTTCCTGTCCTTGTTCGTAAATGCCGTCGGTTCACTGATCAGATGAAGCGGAAAAGATTCCATCTCATCCTGAAACAAAATAGAGGGTGTAAATTTTCTGTCAAATTTGTTGAGCCAGCTTCACTAAAAATGGAAACAGTGACAAAATCGAGATTTGTCGAGAAAATGCACCCAACCAGCATACAACATCACAGCATTATATCAAACATTCAGTATTTAATGTTTTCCTTTTTTAAGAATGCCACAACTCCCCTGTTTATCTGAGTTCCCGTCAGTGACAAACCATATCTCCTCTTAACTAGGTGGATTACATGATGTAGCTATGTAACCAACCACTTCTAAAGCCTAGCTAGACCAGCAAAAATTATACGATACACTGAGCCATGAATACTGAACAACTAGTCAAGTTCCTTGGTGTTAGCAATATGTATCACAAAACCTTGTTGACACCAGCATGATGAGTCGAGTATTACTGTTCTTATCAAAGTTAACACTAGGAGGCTTAGACAGGAGAACATCTATTATACCACAATATCAGCCTCCAATGGCCAATACAACCGTGTAATAACCTATTTAGTTATCTCACTAATGAGATAGCATTTTGGCGGGAATCGAGGCCGGTTTCGAACCCGGTTCGCATGAGTTTCGAGTCGTGGACTTTACCACTGCACCACTCAGCGGCTGACGTCATCAAACGTGAAAATAGAATACTTAAATGAGTACACGTAACAATCGCATGTTCAATAAAGGGCATTATACTGACATTTATATGCTATGAAAAATAAGATGCATAATTTCCATAAAAACGATGTTTTAATTCAGTGAAATTTCATGTTCTCTCACTTGTAAATCACCGATCTCCAATTTGAATGCGGGTATCATGTCGTCGGGATCCTATGACTTGAGCATTATACTCAGTTACTAGTGGTAACCTACTTCAGCAGATGATATTTTCAGGTCAAAGCTTAGCGTGATAAAATGTGTAGTAAGCTATAATAGTTGCTAAACCTTAATTTATAGATTCACTTTCTTTCCATTTTGTTTAAATTTTCAATTGGTTTTGAGTAAAAGCATTATTTAACAAAAATAGCATAGCTTTTCTAAAAGGTCATGACCTCTGTCCACGGGCCTCTGACATAGAAAGTAGTTATAAAGCCGAGGCAAGTCGAGAAAAGTAGATCGATTCATTGCTATGTTTCTCGTTCAGTGGATTTTGGAGAATAGGAGAATACAGGTATTTTCTGTGCTAAGATAAGGCAAGGTGATGCAGAAAATCTGGCTATTGCTTATTCAAAAGTATGCTTTGGCTGCTAAATTTGCCGTAAGCTAGGCGTGCACATGAGACTTTCAATGGAATCTTGATCAAATAAAGTGGGGCTGGGCGTTAAATTGAGCGTGGTCTTTGAAAGTGAAACTTTGTAAGTGGCCACTAAGGTGGGAGTGGTAATTTTTATACAAAATAGTGAGAACAGCAGGGTAAGGATGTATTGCATTGTGGGTAACCAATGAGGCAGTGTGAGTTTGAGGACAATATTTATATTTCATTTATTTTGCTTATGACACTTCTTCACCAATTTACCAAACAAGTGACATTTTGTGTTTTTTTAATTACTCAGCAAAATCAGAATTAAGAAGTACCGCGGACTCGCTGAGTCAATTATAAGCAATTATTGAAAAGTCTTAATGCCATAAACAACATTTGTTCCTCTGATATGCAGCAAAGTAAATGAGCCTTTGAAAAATAGAAAAATGACCATTTTGATTGTTACTTTGTGCGAAATAAGAACAAGCCTGATATTAGGAATACCCTAACTATCTCCAAACTACATGAGTGCATAAAATGCAAGTAATAAACAACTGAGTCAACATGGTTCTAACTTCAGAACTGCAAACATCACAGGAAATTCAAATTGGGGAAATTGTGCAACTTCAAAAAAGGCCAGTCTACTAATCATGACAATAAATAACATGATTTTGAAAGCCAGAGGTAAACTCTTCGTTTCACAAAAATGAACCTGTTGCTATGTACTTAAGAATGTGTTATGGTGATGGTCCGTTATGCTCCAAAAAACAGCAATGTTGACAGTGCTTTATTATGAGGATATATTTGACAAAATAGAATTCACTTGTAGGCTTAATAAGTGAAGCATTACTTAATAGGTTATCCAATTTGTTGCATTCGGTGGCTTAAGTGTGTTAAACTAAGTATTATCATTACCATAAAAATTCTGTAATGCAGGACAGGCTCTAGATTTTGGGACATCAAAATTTAAACCGAATTTACTTGATTTAGTATATTGGGACATAAGCAATTTTGGAAGGGATCATGTTTCTCAAATATCAGACTTTAAGTTTTGTATCAACAGAGTCTGATTACAGACTTTTCAGTTCTTCATATCATCAAAAATAGTTGTCATGCAACATTCCTATATGTCCTGAGTACAACATCAAGGTGAATGGCCAGTTGTTATTTCTTGAATTAGGGACAGCCAGTATTGTTATTTCTAAAATTTGGTACAAGCATCAACCTTGAGCAAAATTTCTACTGTCCTTAATTTTTACCATAGTTTACCTTACTTAGCAATTTGGAATTATAACAAAATAACATTTGCATTTCCATGAAGACTGACAAATGTGCAACATAAATACATAAGGAAAGAGCTCCAACTCATGTATCAAAAGAAATCAGCAGGTTACATTATCAGGTTTTAACTGGAGTATTTCCAAACACTTATCTTTCCACAAATACTGAAAGGGCGGCTGAAGATAAAAGGTATAGTAAGGCACAAGTCACCTTATCAGTGAGCAGGATAAGACTAATCTAATGTTTAGGCATCGCCCCCTGTTTACATTTAATACTTCCTTCATTTATGGAAGTCAAAACACACTCAGGATAGAACTTGCTAAAAGGTAATAAATAAAACTGAAAAATAGCATTACAATTCTCATGCAGCTGAGTCTCCAACTGAAACAAGCTGCCAAGCCAACGCCACCTATGGTAATTCTTTACTTATCTAACATACAAAATGGTACACCAGCCAAATGCTATTTTGTCAAATTAATGAACAAAAACAAAAATTAGTAACATTCTAGTCTAAGCTTGGTTTGTACAATGTACATGACATAAAGAAACAGTCAGTTATGTTTCTATCATTTGCAATGCAACAAATTAACGCCTCTTAAAATAGAAAAATTGCAATTTTGGAAATAAATTTTGCGCAAAATAAGTGAAGAATAATCATGCATTCTGCAAGTGATGTGTTCCCACATTTAAACTGGTGGTATGTTACAATATATTTGTTAAGAGCACAAAAACCCAATGCAAAAATGAAGACAGATGAAAGAAATAACGTTTTGTGGTTTTCAACAGAATTCGAAACCAGATCGAGTAGAAACGACCTTGTACTCTCATTTCACTAGGCCCTTTCATATTGACTTAACTCCGTTCTGAGCGGAGCGTCGACGTAAACAGCGCAATTAGCTGGACCGTTCATACTGGCTTCGGTAGTTAATGACCATCGAAGTTAAGGGTCGGTGACGCTGACATCATCGAAGTTATCGCAAGGTTGCGCTGCACGCTAAGATTTTTTTCAATGTGACAATTTGGGAACATTTAAATGTGCTAAATGACATTAAACTCATTTTTAAATCGATTGGTTATCATTAGAGCAAAAATAAGTAGTTATTAGTGACGGCACTACTCTGTAACTGCTGACAATAACAGTGGCACCTGGCGATAACTTCGATTGGACCGGAGTTGAGCGTTCATTCTGCACCGCAGCGTCGACGCTGCGGTCTTAAATCCACCTGTTAACTGCGATATTAACTGGAGCTGTTAACTGCGATCCAGGACCGGAGTTAAGCGTTCATACTGACCGCAACTCCCCAAACCAACGATGCATCGATGTTAGTATGAAAGGCCCTTAAGAGTTTATAGGCCAGACCAGTCCTACTACCTGTCTGCAACATTACAGACCATTAAAGTTTAACAGTGAACCCATTCCTGCTTGAATGCCAATAAATGTTTGTTAAACCTTTATCAGACAAAGTTTAGGCACCCCCTAGGTTACATCTGCATTCCATCAACACCATTTTGCCACAGTTCCCACTCATGTTATGTTGTCTTTTTTCATACAGGTTTTCTAAGATGTTAATGGTATTTTCATTTTTCCAAGATTTTACATCCTACAAAAAGAAGAAATGTGGTGATGTGTCCCACTGCTTGTCACCAGGCATTAAGAACATATGATATCATGACATGACTTGTCACCAAGCACTAAGAACATATGATATCATGACATGACTTGTCACCAAGCATTAAGAACATGCGATATCATGACATCACTTACAACATTACACGATTCTTGATTAAACTTGTAGAATCTTCCACGGGATTTAATATTTTTCCTTTTCCTTGTCTTTCCAAGCCTGGAAACTTATTTTGCCATTTTTAATGTTTTCCGAAAATAAGTCTGGAACTATGCCCAATAATGTCCATGTTTCATAAATGACCTGAAGGTAGTTTATGTAGTACAATGTGTGTAAGAACAAAGTCATACACTATATTGCATTCCACACATAACAATAAATGCCCCAATAAACCTCTTTACTGGGTTAATGTTCCCATACCAAAGTGAATGAAGAATGATCATTCATAAAGCTGTTTACATGTCAGAGGAACTTTCACAAGGAAGCTGATATCAAAGAAAGCAGATATCAGGTCTAGTCAGGAGAATCACCAATATAACATGAGCTTGAACAAAAGCATCCTATCAGCAAAGTCTGACTGCTAATTATCATAACATAAACCAGTACAATGTAAATATTCTGACCAATCACATGCAATCACCATGGGGCACAGAACCTATCCACAAGTCATGTAATTGGAATGTAGTCCTCTTCATGGTAAGAAGATAGATTTCCCAGTCTGGTTTTGCATGCATATAAAGCAAACACAGATAGCATTTATCTGATCCAAATTCAATTGCCAGCTTATCCTGAAGACATTCACGGCCACAACACTTCATGGACTCTGGAGTGGATGGTTATATGCTCTGGAAAGCGCATGCATCCAGTTCAATTCGCTATCCATAAACAGGGCAAAAAGTAGTGAAAGTTTGAAAATGAGAAAATTATTATTATTAAACAATATTTACTAATAGCCTCAAACAGTATTTTCAGTTAAAACCAAAGGAGAATCAAGAGGTACAATCCCTTCAACTATTGAACTTGAAAGCCTTGTGATGTGCCCGTGTTCCTGGCCTAAGGTTTATCTATCATCCAGAGTAACTATATTTAGTAGATGTAGTCAACGGTTCTTTTTTGGATTAATGTCATTTCACCATCACCTCTGATTGCAAAGTAGAATGTGATAATAAATAGGGCTACAACCCATTATCACTGGAATGCTTTTATCAAAATGTTAGCTGTATGTAACTTGATGCTGACTATGTATTACGTACTTTATACCTGCTATGGAGTTAGCCCTTTTTTGCCTTATCTTAAGGCCACAGTGAAGCGTTATTACATTTACACTTTAGAATGATTAGTATGCATACGGCTCTATTCATTAACAGAAGTACCAATAGCTGCATCCCAAAATAACACAAAACCACTCTGATGTCTGTGGTATTGACCCACAATGTTGTGTACCTACAAGGCCCTTCCTCGCTATTTCTCACTGCAGCCACATTTTTCTCCCTAAGAGGCCCATTAGTCTAGGTTAGAAACATTGCATCTTGAGAGAAGTTTTGTCACTCAAACAGCAAACACAACAAGAGCAACGCAGAGCGTTGAAATGTGCCAGAGACTTCACTACAAATGGTGTGCTTCTGAAGGTGTTTATTTGTGTCATAAAAAATGGCCATTCAATGGCATAACATACATTGAACCCATTCAAAAATAGAAAGGTGTTGTCGTCTCTCAAAACTATTGTGCCAAATTTCATGAAAATCCGTCAAAGAACTCCAAAGATAAAAAGACAAATGTTAAGAACTTCCACAGCTGTAGTCAAATCCGTCCATCTGGTTATAACTTAAAAGCAATACAATTGCAAAAATTTCAAAAACATCGCGTAAGGGGTTTAGGAGATACAGCCATGGAAGTGAGAAAATGACACCAGATGGCACCAAAATAGTTGGACTCATTTGAAAATCCATGTCAGTAATGCTCTTGTCAGTGGGAACACATCTTCCAATTTTCATTATGATACTCTGCGCTATTTGGAAGATGCAGAAGCACACCACAAAATTCATCCGAAAATGAGAAGATAGCTTCATCTCATTAATAAATTACTATCTGCCAAATTTCATGAAAATCGGTTGAAGACTTTTGAAGATACAGAGGTAAACGTAAAAAACTAAAATTGCCACTTAAGGGGGCACACGAGTAGTAAGATCCGTCCAAAAGTTCGCTCATGCTGTTCCATCCAAGAAAGAAATATACGGGTATGTGCAAAATTTCATGAACATACGTCACAGGGTTTGGAGATAGAGCAGCAGACGCCAGACGGACAGAGATGGCGGCATAATGCGCCCACATGAAAATTTCTAAGTGCATAAAATTAGTTGTCGTTCTATTGCCAATAAAGTCTTACTTTTGCAGAGCGAGTTGAAATGCTAAAATCAAGATTTCAACAAGCCGTGAGGGGAGCGAATGTTTGTTCCCTATACCTATCTGACTCAGCCCATCTGATATTGACCTAACTTCTGTAAATCTAGGCCAATTATACAATTGTAGGAGAGTTGAATTCAGCTATGGCTCTGTACTAACGGCCAGTTATGACAGGCCAGGCACCTCACTACCAACTACCAGGAGAAGCATGCATGTCCCAGATCATGCAGTGTTCCCCCAATGTCAATGCCATGTGAATGGCATATTAGTGAACACGAACCCAGTTGAGCGCCGAACTTACCCCTGTCTGTTTGTCCAGAATGACCACGCACTTCCTTTCAATGACCATCTGACAGCGCATGGTCCAGACACCAGCGGACGTCTCCATCTGTCTCAGTCGGTTCATGCCATCTTCGGGATACATCAGACCCTGCCTCTGATTCACGTTGAATGTGGCCAAGTGATCCAGCTCATATACATGATTATCCCGACTGGCCACGCTATTGTGGTCTGTAAGGAAACATAATAAAATTTATTATTCAGTCAAAATGGTCAACTTCAAGAGTAATATGAAGAAAAATGAAGATGTTTATTTAGCCAATATTTCTACTGAAGAGGACATTCACGGCTCGATTTTTATGACAACAACAAAATTAAATCTGACACATGCCACTGTGTGAAACAGAATGCACCAAGGCAATAGCCAATGCGCCATATTACCCAAACAGTACTCAATATTCACAGGAATACACCAAGGCAATAGTCATGTTACCCAAACACCCTGCTCAATACACCTCTCGCTGGTTCCTTGCGTGCTTAGCCCAGCCAGCACGCAGGTATCACGCAGTGGCACGAGCTTTAGCATTGGTCGATGTATCCTCGGCAGTCATTGGTTAGCTTTGAAACACAGTGAAAAAATGTCGGACTGTGAACAATTTTTAGCCTTGTCATGCACGTGGCGTCGCAGCAACTATTTCGTTTCTGCAGTGATGTTCAATAGCCGCGTGCTTGAAGCACATACATATACAATAATCACATATCTGATCGATTTAACCGGTGTGTTATTCATGTGGTATGAATACAGGACAGTATCGTAAACAAAAGTCATCGTCAGTAGAAAGATGCATTCCGAAAAGTCACAATCACAATTTCTAGGCTTCAAATTTCCTGAACATAAATTTTAAGCACCGATTTGTCTGTACAACAGACCACATTTACACTTCAGTCCATCAGTCACATGCCAGTTTGTTTGCGTAAAGCGCTGCCTGTTGAGAATTCGACCAGCCAATCAGAAACGCCGGTGTAAAAAAATTTACCGAGGAAAATTATGTGATACCTGCGTGCTGGCGCGGCTACCGCCCCACCTAGCGGCACGCAGGGAACCAGCGAGAATACACCTTTACAGGAATGTACCAAGGCAATAGCCATATTATCTAAACAATGCTCAATATACCTTCACAGGAATGCACCAAGGAAATACTCATATTACCCAAACAGTGCTCAATAGGTACACCTTCACAGGAATGTACCAAGGCTATAGCCATATTACCCAAACAGTGCTCAATACACCTTCACCATTATCTTGTTCTTACAGAGAGAACATGACACTTAACACAAACAAAAGTATTTTATAACTAAAAATAATTCATCATTGCACAGCATGAAAGCCTCTCCAAATATAAAACCGCAAAATAATGAAATTTTATTTCACGAAATTTCTAGGTAAAAATAGGAATAATATTCCACTTCATTTTGAGCACTTTGGAGAACAGAATTTTGACATTTAGTTGGAACTTTATCTACCCACATTTAGCAGAAACCTGACCTACCCAACATTAGATAGTAGGAACTACATCCAGTTTAAACACAAACCTACAGGATGTTTAGGTTCAGTGTGCACCTGGATTTTATGTTTATTTTGCACACCCTCTAATTTTTTTGAAAGCATATAAACCAGCGATTACACACCACCAATAAAATGCATCTTGTCCTTTCCACATGAGATGTACACTGCATCACAACTCATTGCTATTTATAGTGTATGAGATGCATTGCCAAACACGCACTGAAGACTGGCATGCCAGCTAGTGTAGAATATTTTGTACGGCACGAGACAAAACTAATCATACAAAATACCGTCTTCCCGTCACAAGGGGTAATTCTGTTAACAGCAAAAGTGTTGGTAATAACTGTTAGGGAAGCAAAATGGCTTGATTGGCCAAGTCACTAATTTTCCTCCTAATTCACCTTCATTCTCAGTCATGAGAGAGGACTGCTCTGACTATGAAATTGGCTTCTGTCTTTCTGTCACACAAGGAATTCTGGGTCATTTTGCCTGAATACTTTTAGCTTGTACACAATGCTGTCTGGTAAACCATCCTTTCTCAATACTGGATAGGATATTTAACACCAATAGAGGTCTCTCCGTGCTGGTTTTACTTTGATCGTATTAGCCAATAAGCAGCTTCTGCTGTGATTTTGTCATTTCTACTACATCTATAAGTACATAAATTGATATTCGGAGATGTAAATTTGACAAGCACAACAAGGTTGGCACGTTATGTGTTGATCTTATAATCACAGCTCAACGTATAAGGATGCAGGTTGCATTTGCGACCTGAAATTTGGAGATCCGACCAGAGATTTTAACCAACTTGCCTTAGTCACATGGGACATTTGGGAATTCCAACTCATGCAAACCAATTTCTTCAAACTTCCCTCCATAACTGACAGCTCGTGTAAATCCCATGACTTTTAAAATGCCCCAACGGAATTAGTCAACTTCGATAAGTCAAATCAAATCTGGACCATAACGATGAACTTGGCCTTTTAGTTCGCAATATTTCAGGAGCTGAAATCTAAAAATGGGACATGAAATCTACAAAATGCGACCTGGGATTTTGGCCTAGTAGCAAATGACAATCTGCAGATTTTCACAGTGTCGACGATTACTAACTGTTATCTTTCTCTAATAAAGGGAGCGGAGAAACCAATTGGTAATTGTAAAACCTCATATATTTAGGACATAACGTGGTGAAGAAATAAACTTCCCTTTTAATCTTTTTCCTGATAGGTAACACAAAATAGTTGTAAATTCTGCACCACAGCAACAATGTTTTGAGAAAATCTAGTCATTCACAAAATTGAACACAAGATTTTCCGTTAGCCCTGTAACTGAGTTGGTAAGGATTTTGATTTTATCGTGGCAAGCGACTACAAATAATGCAAAATGAACCCTCCAGGAATAGTAACAGCTGAACAAAGCTAATCTAAGCCCAAATGAAATTCAGATGAGATCCAGTGTACTTCCTTCATGCAAGTCTAATTGTACACTATAAGGTGACACAATTATTTTTATGACAAAAAGTCTCTTTTGTTCAATTCCAATGCCACTGCCAGTCTATGCAAGTTCAAGGGATGGTGTTGAATTGCTCAACCAAGACTCAGGTTAAGCATCTTCACTTCAGTGCACTCTTTGTGTTTGACATTTGTCACATTCATAACCCATTCAAGGTCACAACCCATGTCCAGGTGAGGAGTGCTATTTTAGCAACAACCTCACACAGGTACTTGCCACTCAGAGGGTCAACATTTTCACAACCAGATGTCCTAAAAAGGACGCCTGTTCACACACAATATCAAGTAATTCTTCACCAGTCTTATTTAGCGCACAATATGACGGACTAATGAAATTTTATGAACAAAAATAAAGAAAATCCTAGTTAATTTTAACTTGTTTTGTACTCTGTACATGTCATCAGGTAACATTTGGTACATCTTCTATTATTTGTTGTGAAGCAATTGGCCTTTGAAAAATATGAAAAACAACAATCTGGGAAAATTATTTTTGTGTAAAATAAGTGAACAACACCCAAATCTATTAAAGGGTTCACTGAAGAAGGTTCAATTATGCAACAGCACAAAGCTACATACAAGATAGCACCCCATCTTGTACTGTATCTAACAACACAAAGCTACATACAAGATGGCACCTCATCTTGTACTGTATCTAACATCACAAAGCTACATACAAGATGGCACCCCATCTTGTACTGTATCTAACAACACAAAGCTACATACAAGATGGCACCTCATCTTGTACTGTATCTAACAACACAAAGCTACATACAACATGGCACCTCATCTTGTACTGTATCTAACAACACAAAGCTACTGACAACATGGCACCTCCTCCTGTACTGTTTCAATGTAACTGGTTTAATGTGCAGCTGTCCAAGTATGAAATGGTTAATTGATTCATGGAATTAAGCCCTACAAAGGGGGAGTCTGTTTCTGGAACAAAAATGTAAAATGTGACATTTTGTGGAGTTCTCCTGAAAGGGTCCCTCTTCTCGAGTCCATGGTCTAAATGGGTAGGTATCTAATTTCAAGCTCCACCCCCCACCCAAAAACAGCAATATATTTGAATAGCCCATCTAGGTACCTAGCCTGTCTACAAGGAAGTGACTTATCTGTTACCTGATCAAGGACTTGATAAATTCAAGTTAAACACAGCCATACGCACATTTTAATGTTAACATAAGCCTCAGATTTCCCAATTTCAATTACCATTTTCAGGAAAATATTTCTACGATTTCCAGTAATAGATGGCAAGAGATATCACATATTTCTATCGGCAATGTTAGTCATGTGACCAGTGGCATGAAACGATCCCATTAAGGACTCGCCTAGTATGTTTTCTAAATGTTTTGCTCCTTAAATTTTTAGCGCATTTGCAGAATTTGTTTGCTCATCAATGTCATATTTTCTCTCATTTTACCTTAATGATGAGCTCCTCTTTTACTTATGACATTTTCTAATAATACATATAATTGAAAACTGAGCTCTTATTTTAATGACAATTAATCCTTCTGCTAGAGCTGTTCCATGAAAAGGCCTCCGTTTATATACCGGGTACTAACAGTTTACTCTGGCAATATACCAAAGCTGTAGGTTGACCTAACAACCAAGTCAAAATAGCAGAAGACAATCAATGTTTACACTAATTCAACAAACACAAGGAAAATTTAGGGAGAATAATCAAGTCTCTGTTGGGACTGTTTCATGCAACCTACCACAGATCGCCCAAGAATATCACTGCCTCTTTGCGTAACATCCACCAAGTAATTTCCTTACAAATTCAAAAACACAACTGTTGCCACGTCAACATTGGATTCACTTCTGGTGACTTTGTATGGATGTACACATTACGGGGACCTAGTATTAATGTGGATTATGGTGACATTGTATTGATGTACAAATTATGGTGACATTGTATTGATGTACACATTATGGTGACATTGTATTACTGTTAGTATAAATTATGGTGGTGTTGTATTAACCTGGGGATTATGGTGACATAGTATTGATGTACAAATTATGGTGAGGCATTACTGTACAAATTACCTACAGGTGGTTTAAGCCTTATTGATAATTAAATGCACAACAGCTGCGAAAAAGGACATTTGATTTGTACAATTGTTATAAACTAGCAAGGTAGATGACAGAATGGAAATAAATCATTATCACCACCATCACAACCATCACCACCATGAACATGACACGTCAATAACATAATCAACTTCAATACATAAAAACACCCCACTAGTCACTAGTAAGTCCCTTATGTCGAATTCAAGGCTAGTGAAAATGTTAACTGAGACGAGGCCAAGGGTTGTTAATCTCATCAGCACAAATTTCTAGGAAATTTCATTAAGACTTTAGAGTAAACAAAAAGAAAACTCATTAACAGTTTTGAAACCTTTAGCAAAGTGCCACTGCTGCGCAACAAAGTTTGTGACGAGAAAAACATCGAGATAAGACAGACAGTAATTCTTCACTTATTTAGCACACAAGATGGCCGACAAGTGAAATTCTGCTTTGCAAAATTTCTCCACAAATGTAAACATTACGAACATTTTAATACAAGCATGATTTGCAGTGTATAGATGTCACAAAGCAACATTTGTTTAAGTTATCATTAATTGGAAAAGGGAATTAGCCATGACCATTACACCAAGTATTTATATGACAAAG
Organism: Phoronis australis; assembly: GCA_002633005.1. Classification (NCBI taxonomy): domain Eukaryota; kingdom Metazoa; phylum Phoronida; family Phoronidae; genus Phoronis; species Phoronis australis. Next base: position 189,889 of record NMRA01000307.1, on the reverse strand, counting down.
AAGTGGAGAAATGGCAAGCATATTAGATTTGAAACACAACTGATTGATCAACACACACGCACAACTACCTGATATACTTTCATTGCCCAAATTCTCAAACCACCATGAATGATGGGTCCAGTTATCCATTCACAGGGTGTCCGTAAAATAGTAACTGACTATGAGTACCGTATGTAAAGCAGTCTCAGGTAGAACTAAGTGTGGAATGGTGTACCTGTGAGTCCTTATCTGAGGACGCAGCAGTTTCAGTACATAAAACAAACATAATGTGCTAAGGTTTTTTTACCACGATTTTGTTATCAGCAAACTGGGTGACAGAATGTCATAAAGCGACCCCCGAGGTTCAACACAAAGTCAAACATAAATCTACACGATCAAGTACACTAAAATCTTATCAATTAGAGAACAATATGGAGGGCAAGTGAATTTGTTTTTAATTTTCTTAGATTTCATAAAAAGAGAAACACCAAAATTGATACTTACAAAACTTAAGTTCCACAATAAAGTTGCTAACAGGCAATAGTTTGAAAAAATGTGAATATTCCAAACTCACATAAGACTCGATTAAGAATACAACTGACAATTTCTGCCATTAACAATGAAATTGATGGGATTTCACTGTGAGGTGTAAAACAAGTGTATCAAAGTGTTCTAGATTTTAGAAGAAGTCTTCAGTGACACAACCATCGTTGTCATCAACAATGCCACCAACAGCCACCATTCCTCTTCATTCAGCAGGTGTTTCCTAATACTAGACCCCCAAAACTTGGCACACCACGTGAATTTGACAGGGCCCCTCACCTCCTCTACCTACCCTTTTCCTCAAAAACACCGTCAAAAGGCGTCATTGCTCTCTGTGTCCCTAGTCAACTCTGACGAAAACCAGCTGACTTGAGAATATTTACAATTACCAGGGAGGCACAAGTACACCTAACAAGAATGCTCTTCTCAAGTGCACAGATAATTTTAGCATTTAAATTTTAATGGCTGAACCTAGGGAATATTGACCCGAAATCACTTTGAAGCTTTAGATCATTGACCACAGTAACTTGAGGACAATGGTAGCTTGATAGACTGTTGATTAACATACTGATGAATAACTCTCAAAGCCCTATTTCCCCATGAAAACATCTAAAAATCACGTGAAACCCTCCACAATGATCAAAAAACCCTCTCAAGGTTAGAATCACTTCTTCAAAACATCGGTCTTGGCTATTTTTAAGGCAGTGCTGAAGAAGGATGATGACCCCTTGCACAGCCACCTTTCACCTCTGGTGAGCGAGGGCCCTATCAATGTACAAACTACTGACTGTTGATTAGTAATCATGATATCTTGATGGTGCATCAAGCAGCCAATAACTCAACAGTTATTGGTCACGTGCAACCCTTTACCATACCTTCATGCCTGTGTCACTAATGAACTAGAAACAGTAAACTTCTATTAAATTTTCACTTCGGAAAAATCGAACCAATGGTCGTCACACACAGCTCATAAGTGAAGGGTCAGAATCATGACACAGTATCGACAATTTGTCCAAATGAAAGGTAACAACATTCATTGAACTAATTGTTTCTAGCCTCCTGTGGGTTGGTCACAATTGGAGTGAATGAAAGGGAGGGAATGTGGTGTGAGCGTGTTGAACAACCTCATGGAAAGCAGTGCTCAGCACTGACCAGGTTAAAGGAGAATGCCACCCAAAAAACAACCTATTTTGTATCAATTTAGATCCAGTAGTTCTACTCGATAACGTAACGTTCGGTTGCGTTACCTGACATCTGACGGCAGACGGAGGTGTTGAAATTATCGAAAGACGTCACTGGTTTCACACGCAGCCTGTTCAGCAGTTCACAACACGGGTTACTGGTGTCAGCTTATCGCTTTAATCCATCATTTAACACCAATAAATCATCAAACCTCGATGTAAAACCCTTAAAAATACACCAAGTTCTTAATATACAAACGCGTTGTTTTATTTCGCCATTACGGATTTATTGGTATTTGGACACACTGTAGCCTACAAAGTTCGGCAAGTCAATTTACCAAGGTCTGTAGCAGGAGTTTGGGGTCTGTTCGGAGATAAATTCGAAGTATTCTTCTGTGAAATACAGACAGGAGAACCTAGATCTGTGTTGTTTAGACTTGTGATTTTTTGAGTTCTAAACACACAAAACGCTTGTTATCCCGGCCAGTGGCTCGGAACCCAATCAGGCCTGTCGCGACTGAACTGACTCGTTATCCCAGCCAGTAGCTCAGAACCCAATCAGGCCCGTCGCGGCTGCCGGGACTGGCACGAACATAAACCAGCTTGAGTTGGAAAATAAACCTCCAGCCCCGAAAAGACTGTGATAGTGAGCCAAAGAAATAGCGTTAACGCAATTATTTGTGTGAATTAGCCACGAAACTGAAAATCTACTAACATGTCGGGGACCGCGAAGTCAGGTTCCCCTTCCACAGACCGTCAGGGCAAAGGTTGTACAGTAACAATGATTTGAATAATGTATTTTTATTTCTAAATGAAGATTCCCCTAACATGTGACCATAGCATATAAAGTCAAGTAATTGTTTCACAACAGCTTTCTGTCAACAAACACTGAATTAGCATGTGCTCTCACGGCCTTGGTGCGCGGTCAATTACCTTCATTGCCGGCAACGCAGTGGTTTATTCATTGCTGGCTTCTCAACATTTGCACTCACGAATACTGCAAAGGCATTACAAATTGTATCTAATGAGACAGACTTTGTTTCAGTTTTATATAAGTATTGGTTAGGATGAGAATAATTCATTTTGAAACAGAACGTTGAAAATAAACATCTATATGGCAACTCGTCCGGCGCCAATCCCGATTTAGTCAAGAGCTCATCAGACGAAAACTTCACGGGTCGGATCGTTAAATTTCAAAGGCTATCAGTTCGAACCGGAAAACACTGACCAAGAAGTACTAGAGGTGCACCGTGAACATGCACAGGCAACGGAACGTATGGATAGTTCTTTGGTAAGCCGGAATTCGTCTGAGAAATCTCTGTCGACGAAATGCCGGCCACAGAAACGGAGATGTTTCACGGCCTCATATTTACTATTGAAAGCGTATCTTTCATTCTTCACTACCGCGAACCACTTCCTAAGCTTTTCGAGCACTCGAGGAAGTCGAAAAAACGATATACCCACTTTCTTCAAAGCTTCATAGTTCGGACAAGCGGGAACGATGCACCGTAAAATAACGGCATTCACTCTGCAGATGAACCACTGACGTCGCTGTGTCGTTTCTCACCTTCCTCATGGGTTAACGCGACACCTCTCGGCAAGGTGAGGTCGACCGTATAAGAAGCGATGTGGATATAGACCGATTAAGATGGTAAAAAAGACTAATTAAATTGGGTGGCATTCTCATTTAACTCTGATAAAAGTTATTATAAAATTACCAAGGCCATTGCACAGTGAACACAAGTCCATCAACCTCGGTTTTTGCTGGTGACTAAAATCTAAAAACATGCAATGTAATATGGCTAAAAGTCAAACAAATTTAACACAAAAAAACACTCCAATGATAATCAACATGGCTGTACTGTATGTGAGTACCCTCATGTGTGTTCCTGAGCTAATGAATGAGAGATGACTCACAGTCGAGTAGCTGAGGTAAGTGTCAAACCCTGATGATGTTATGAGCAAAGGTGACAGAAAGTTGAAACACTCTGTCAGGAGGACACTGTGCCCTCTTTCTAACAACTACAACCCTTCTCATTCTTTCTGAATTATTACCTCACCAACAACAAGATTGCTCAGTACACATAAAACACAGTATTTAGTATTGAGTGAATTCTAAACAGTCAATAAGTATTAATTTTCAATTCAACAAAACTGTTCACTCATATCTTTACACAAGTTCACAGTCCCATTGACAGGACTTAATGCAATATGTACAATTGTCCTATTTTCACAACATGGACCATATAACTCATCTGTACAGTTCCCTAACTTTGTAGTGTGTCCCTGCACAATTTTGCAAAGTGCGATCAACACTGACAGTAGCACCACTCTTAGAAAACTGTTTTTTCATAATTCCTAACACCAAAGAGCATGTGGCAACTTACCAGGTACAAAAGCTGGGTTTTCGTGGTAGTGAGGCGGAAGGCCAGGAGGAGCTCCGTTGGATTTGTTGACACGTGAATAAAGGTCGTCATGTGGAGGACGACCATCTCGAACCATACCTCTGTAAACAAAATTGTTGACAATGATTTAAAAGTGCTTAGCACGCCTAACAAATCAATATCAGACAATATGAATAACTGAACCAAAATTCAATAGGAGTTTAAAATTTACAGTAATCATTGCAACACCATCTATTACTTTTCAACAAAGGCAACCAACGCCCGTGACCACCAAAATTTGATTGAAATTCAGCTAAAAATCTGACTAAACAAGTATCACGCTTATAGTAAATTTTCAAATTTCTCATAATGTGATGTCTCAAGTAAAGTTTGGCATTTTCTTCAGGCCTGTTCTAAACAAAAGATGGAGGTTGAGATTTTCTTGAATGGTGTCCAAAAATTTCAGAAACAGCAAAAGAATTTGCCTGAGACTTGTTCAAAGATTAGGACGCCATGGATACGGTAAAAATTTGTAACAGGGAAAAATAAATTGTTTCGGTAAAGGCTGGAGTTAGTGCCAAATTAAAAAAAATCATTAATGGCTGTCCAAATTCAAGAATTACAATTAAAGGCAACGGATCATTAACCTCAGTTGCGCACTATAAAGACGCTTGAAAATGATAAATCGGCAACCATTTTTGACGACTCCATGAATTGTAATGTTTATTTTGACTCTGCTGATACAAATATTCAGAACACAAAAATCACCCACGTGCTAATCTTCAGAATCAAGAAAATTCAAATTCAGCTTGAATTTCATAAAGCATCAAACTTTAGAGATTGCCCCAATCTGGAGAATTTTTACCGCACCACCATTATCAGTATGAAGCAGAATTTCACTGTAATCCATGACACGATAATCAGAAGAGAACACTAACATACTAGAGCTGTTTTTACACAGGGAACAGTTGTCACGATGAGAGTTGACACGCATTTACACGACATTAGATCGCAAACTGGATCAGCACGAGTCATTTACACAAAAACATTGTCTGAGCATGTTCGCATAAACAATAGCGAATGTCTAAATCATGTAGAATGCCAGCGGATCACCCAACATACGCTATTATACAAGCGCATTGAAAGATGATTCTTTTCTATCTTGCCCCAGTTGTGTTTAAACATGTAGTTGATACTGGATGAACTGATCAAGTGCAATTTGCTCTGCCTCTCAAACCAGTGTCAAAAATGGCTGCCGTGGTGTTACCTTGCTCTGTGCGAGTCATTTTGACAGACACATATGTGCCTGATCAGCTGTTGTGTGTTACTTGCTCCCTGACAGCTGACTGCCAGGTAAATGCAACTCATTACAAATACAATATTTCAGTATAAATGACAGTTTGACTACTGAAGCACCAACTATTGAAAAGGAGTTGATAACTAGTGGTTCTATGAAATATTTAAAATTCAAATATAAGCACCAGTTACTGATAATCATCTGTGCTTAACAAAATGTTCAATGAATTGCTTATGCTGCCAGAACTAATCAAAATCAGTTTATAAAAACAAAAACAGATTTCCACATGGGCAGGAAGTCTACACGAGTCAGCAAATCACAGTGTACCTGGAGTCCCTTCTGCCGAAATCATGACCGTTCATGTTGGTGGCTGGCCAGACATACTGCATATCTCCGTTGCGATGCATGACACCGGGCATAATGAGGGACGAGCCACACAACACGTGAACTGGAAGAAAAGAAAGCAAGAAAGTGGCGTCACACATGAATGATCCATTATGGTTTACAGAAGCGATGTGGTGAGACAAACTTTCTTGGTATAGTAATTTACAACATAAACTGGACAGTGTCTAAATTCATCAAAGTTACAAGGCACAAACCATGACTAAATATCTATTACTTTCAATCTCAAAATGTCTGTGAATGACAGAAATTGCATTTAGTGTTCATATCAACTTGTTGCATGTTGGTCTCCAGAATTTAAAACCGGGTCGCTTTCAATTGCTCTCACAATGTTTCATAGTAAGGTCGACGTGTTGATGTTTTGGGGATTTGCAGTCAGTATGAACGGTTAACTTCGGTCCTGGATCGAAGATAACAGCGCCAGTTAACTTCTCAGTAAACAGGTGGGTTTAACAGCGGAGCATCGATGCTGCGGTGCAGTATGAACGGTCAACTTCGGTCTCATCGAAATTATCACCAGGGGCCACTGATATCATCAACAATTAAAGAGCAGTGTCATCGCTAATAGTTGCTTATATTTTGCGCAAATAATCGATCGAATTAGAAATACCATAAGCTCGTTGGCTAATGCCCAAACCTGGGTAATCACCCACCCCCGACTTTTGCAAAATTTCGATGGAAGCGCCCAATGTTCGGGTAAACGCCCATCCCACACTTTACGCAAATTTCCGCTTCTCGGGTAATCGCCCATCCCCAACTTACCACTAGAAAAACTTGAGCTTGAACTGGTGTTTTTGTTCACAGTTTTGTCTCGGGCTCGGACTTCCATGTTTGCGGGAAACAGCAAGGTTACGTATGATAGTCACAGAAAGTGCGTTTTTAGCCGACATTTATGGAATAATTTAAATCCAACTACCTTTTATTAAACATATTCACTAGTCTTTTGTTAAATTAATATAGGCCAACACTGTAGATTATTATAGAACTGGCGTTATGCTACTAAGAGATTAGTCATCGTTCAGTAATGATCTCGATCAGACTGTGAACTTATTCGCGCGTACAAGTTGTACGCACGCAGCTAGAGTTATCTCCTGGGTCGACCCAGATTTGAATTGAGCAATTAATCCCAGCCCCCTCTTGTTGGAATTCCACACACGGAGCATGTGATTTTGCTCTCGTTGCAGTTGTAAAGTTTAGGTCGGGCCGGGAACGAATTGTCCGTGTTTTAATTGAAGAAACCAAATCCGGCACCTTCAGTGATCTGAAACAGTGTTTGTTGATATAGTAAGTGGACTGCCATTCGAGTTTCATAAAGTTACGCGGTATGACATTTTGCAGCGCACTAATATATTTGAAAACGTTTGAGATTTTGACATTTTGCGAAATCACCCTTTCAAGTCGAAATCCTGTTTCTGTTCAAGTTGTAAGAAACTTTGTGGTAGTCGGGTTCCGCTGATTGACTGAACTTAGGCCTACAACTTGTATACTTGAATGAACACACTGCACGCTTGCCCAGTTCAGCTAAAATTTGGACGTAAGCGGCCACTGCTTGGGTAAACACCTTCAACGACTTTTTGAAATTTCTTGGTTTAAGTGCCCACCCCTGTCTCAGGGCGTTAACTTGCGAGTTAACGGTAAGTTCTATGCTAATTAGCACATGTAAATATTCCCAAATTGTAACATTGAAAAACTGTTAGCATGAACGCAATGCATCAGCGCTACCTTGCGATTAATTCGATGACAACTGCCTCACATGCCGTTTACTTTGACGTACGTTAAGTACCGAAGCCGATATGAACGGTTTAGTTAACTTTGTTGCACTTGACGATGACGCTCCCCTCACACCATAGCTAAGTCAGTATGAAAGGGCATAAAGGCTTGGAACTTTAAAGTAACGTATTGGAAATCTACCCCAATAAACCAACACAAAACTGAAGAATTTTTGGGAAAAAGTCAAGTAGAAGTGAAAGCTTCCGCCACCACTTCATTAGGAAGGACACTAGAAAAAATGTCCAAACTCAGAACATCACATTTCACTAATTTCCAATTAGATTCTTATACCACATACTAAGCTTTGCGTGCTCTTCTCCAAACCACTGTTAGGGCTTGTTTTAAAATATAACAATTTTACATAAGGGTATATCAAAACATTGACTAAATGATTTACACGAAAAAAAATCAAAAATTGTATAAAGTGAAAAAGAAAATTAATTTAGAAAACATGTTTTTGAGATTTGAACATTGATAACACTGCTCTGCAAACAATGTACGTACCTTCCTTTTTTGCTAAATTTTACTAAAAGCATGTCAAATGACTCCAATTGATTTCATGAGTGGTAAAAAGTCAAAAATCAAATTCTATGAGGTTATACTTTTCATTAATGCAAAGTTCATTGAACACATGGCTGTACTTTTTGTTTGACAGCTTACTAACTTGCTGGTAGTCTCTAAACAATGTCTCGTCTTCGGGGGGCGTGCAGCTATGTAGCAAAACACTGAGGGACATAACATACAAACAAATTAAAACACAAGCTATATTTTGAGACCACATGTCTCACCATCAGGTAATGAGTGAAATGAACGTATATGAAGTGCTATAAACTGAAATCAAGGACGACAGCACCAGGTAGAGGGGCATACAAGCATACTGTGCGACACATTCACACCCTTTGCTTCTATGCCACTCTACCTCCTGTCACGGTTTATTTCGCTGCCTGAAGTGATTGTTTAGAAACTACAAGCAAGTTTGTATTAAACTGTCAAACAAAAAGTATACTTGTAACTGTTTTAAAATTTATAGTTTTGATGTTATTTAGCTAAATGCACATTGCACGATAACGGCCTAAATATACCTAAATGTCTAACAAGAAACCCCAAAAACACAGTTACAGGTTTTCTGAAGTTAATTATTTGTTTCCTTTTTACAGCTTTGATTTAATACGTAAATCAGTTCTAAAATGTGACAGCCTCTCCGGCAAAAGACGAACATTCAAAGTTTTACACTAATGCATCTGCACAGTATCCTCTAAATTTCATACGGATCCATGAATTCAGACATTTTTCTACAGTCTTACATAACTTGACCTTTGTTTTTTAGGTAAATGTCTGTAGTTAATTCAGAGACTATTAATGGAAGCACAGAAAGACTGAACAGATTGGATATTGAGATGCACCTATATTAGCACAACACATTAACAAGACATAGAATGCACAGTGATTACAAAACAATGAGTTAATGTGCACTTTAAAACCTGTTTATGATCCTTTCTGGTCCAGTGACATCGTCTACCTCATCAGGCATACCAACGGGGTACTTTATACCTGAATATTCTCCTGAACAGGGCCTGTTTTTTAACTAAAACATCCCACCATCCGTTATACGTCTTCAACTACACCAAGCTACACTATCTGCCAATAACCTCATGATAGCCTCTAAATGTTCAGAAAGAAACGCTACAAGAATCGGAAATGGATGGAAAAAAAATTAGCGACCTGATAATTCCAATCTCCTGCAGCACAGTAATATCTAAAACAGACATGGTCGAGTACCCTGAGTCTTCCCCTAGGGTAGTCCCTTGCAGTAAGGTTAAGTTGCCTGCAGTATGGCTGTCAAGTGAAATTCTATTAAAGATTAGGGACATGTTAGTCCATTACAAGTATATTGGATGACAGAGAACATTTGGTAAATGTTATTTACAGCAAGGTAATCAGCCTTTGGGAAATTGAAAAATGTGAATTTTGTTCAAAACAACAGAATTACTATATTAAGAAGGACTGTAATGTGTCTGGGAAAACTGAAATTTTATCTCTTCAAGCTTTTCAACAGAAAGAAATATCCAAAAGTCAATTTTAGGGTATCATTGGTTTGGAGAGTAGTGTGGAGGTGTCAATAAATGGGCATTTTGTAAAGTTGCCATCTGCAGTATTAGCTATTCAGTGTTTGAGAAATAGGACAGAGTGGGCAGTTATCATAACAGAGAATGAGTGAAGAATTCCACACCCTTCTCCCTCAATCTTAATAGTCCTTTTGCGAGTTAGTAGCAATAACGTGAGATTCTGTGAGACTTAACTGTAACGTCACCTGAAGTAGGGCAAAAGCTTGTCGTTTGGCCATTTGATTTCGTCCCGTGTATTTCAAACGGGAGGTAAGCAAAATCCGCTCACTGATTAAGAGTTTCATCAAAAATACATTCTACACTTAAAACTATCACTTACAAAAGCGCTTACTTTCTTTCAGTGAACAGTCCTTTTTGCTAAACATATCTTCGATGAGGCATAGCTTCGAGAATTCAGGTGACTATGGCAAAGAATTTCAAATCCACTTTTTGGTTACCGTTAATTTCTTTACCGCGCATACAATAACCACAAAGTATTTCAACTGAGTCAGGTGAGTATGAGGCAAAAGCTAGCATGAGACTGAGCGAATAGCGTGACCTGGCGCGTGACACTTGCAAAATAGCATGAGATATGGGATATATATCAAGTGAAATTTGTAAGATTTGTGTCCCTAGGACTTTTTGTTTGTCAGCAGACGTGATTTCACATAACTTTCTCAAAATGGCAGCCGGTGAGAGAAACTCGAGCGAACCGCAAGATTTTCATTGATATGTTCAAGTTATTTGTTGACTAAAGTGTATCCAGAGTCATGGTACGTGTTAATTTAAATTATAACTCCATGTGCATATATGCATGTTTCATTTGATTGTATTTGTTGTATTTTGAAATGAGTCACTTTTTATGGGGATATACTGTCACCCCTGTATACTTGCGCATTCAGGCTTAGTCCGGGTCGAGGTTACAATTTTAGTCCGTTCACAGCTTCGCATAAGATAAAAAGTTCACCTTTTATTCTTCCATTCACAGTTATTCCACGGTCCATCTACCATCTCTTAAGTTGTGTAAACGTTTTAAGCGTAAAATTCTCAACAACTCGGGTAAGATTTAGACTCAGGCAAAACAAGGGCAATATGGCGGGTTTTGCCCAACTTCCAGTGACGTCACATTGAATAACTGGAAACTCGCAAGAGACCAAGACTCCTTGTTTGCACCTGGCGCACCATACACTCAAGCTTGTCTTCTCAACAATTGATCAACTAATGTAAAGGTGTTCAGATATTCATGACCTGGTGGACCAGGTCAGGCTACAAAAGGCCCCAGAGAGGAGCTTAGCAAATAATGGGGTGGAAAAGAGTATTACATAGGTGACTGAAGCACATTCCATACACACAATGGGCAATTCAACTGCTTTGAGTACTAGCTTGTCAGGAGTTACTATAGAGCATTACATACAATGTGCCTGTGCTCTGTAACCCTAAATCTAAGAAGCACAACCCACAATTCAGGGTGATAAAATGTTAGTAACTATAGAGTAATGCAGACACCCACAGTGAGCAACACAGTCACCGATACATTCAGGACGACCATAATTTTAAACAGGAGAAACCAATTTCAACAAATTATAAATACTATATCTAAAAGCAGGACATCCCAAAATCAGTGGAGGAATCCCGTCATTAATGAAAAGAAACCCTACTGAACTCTACTAACATCACTCAAACACATTGCCAAACAAAATCTCAGGTCCTATTGTCAGCCTGCAGGCCCTTAATTCCAGCTCTATAGTCTTGTCTGTCCGATAATCAATGCTCTCCCCAATAGGATAATACCTTTCAAATTTCATAAAAACCATCTAAGAACTTGGTCTAGATACTGAGGCAGATGAGAGGTGCTGAATATGGAGAATATTGTGAATCCATCCTAAAAATGGGAAGGTGACATCTGCCCTCTTCTCAATAAAAACCAATTTGCCAAATTTCATAGAAATTGCCTCAAGGGGCATAGCGGTAATTGAATCTGTGGGAAAAATTTGTTCAGGTCATCACTTCTATGAAAATGTCTGCAAACTTTCATGAATATCCGAGATAAGGCTGCATACACCCGTCCAATGCTGGTCATATACATGTAAAAGATTGATGAAACACCCAAGACACACATACCTTTTCCTTTTCTTGATTACACCAGTGTTCACTTTTAATTAATAGACAAACCTGAAAAATGAAAACTGATATTTAGTGAAAAAAACATCATCACCAACTGTTGTTATAAAAAAAGTAAGCAAAGTAAGCAGATGTAAACCAGTCCATTCCGAAACACTTTTCATCTGAATGTCACTGACAGTATACAAATATCATCGCACAGTGCAACAGGACAACAGAACAGGATCCTGAGAATTTTTCTCAGTCCCAGCTCCTAACCTGGACCTAGAGTCTAACTTTTGTGGTCACAATCGAACACGGAACTATTGTTGCCATTTTCCAACTTCACACTTGATAAACCTTAGCTTTAAGCTATAGACTTTCGTTAATACTCGAAATTTCAAGCTCATACTCAAGCTTTGGCTTTAATACCAGGGTCATCAAGTGCAACTAGGATTAGATAGTCACCCACATAAACCATGAACAGTCCAATAGATAATAATAGACACTTATCTTAAGTTTGAATTAAATTAGGACAGAAAATGGCAAAAATAGTTTTGGGTTCAATTTCGAGAACAAAGATTAGACTCTGGGAGAAGCATCGGTCAAGACGATACTTTCGCTTGTAACAGGACAACCAGTAACCATAGGTGATCAACATTTTTAGCCATGCGTCCAATTCTATTTATAAATAAGTTGATAAATCACAAGAATTATAGTTGAATTGATGCAATTACATAAAAAGCTGAACCAAGTAGCTACATACTGCTGGCACTTCCAATCCGTTGTGGGGGGACTTGGGGGGGTCACTTTCATAAGTCCCGTATAGGGTTAATTAGGTCTAGCCAAAATCCCAAACTTCCAACACATATTTAGTTGAATACAGTTGTTTTTTTCAGTAACATTTTAATAGGAACATTTTAGCTGTGGGACACAATATTTACCAGGTATTCTGTATTCCACCAGATTCAAGTCACTGTTTATTTACTCAATTAAGATTAGCATAGTGACAATGTCAGCCAATAGGCATGAGAAAAAGACCAGTATGTCAGTAGTCGGAAGGAATACTTGGGGAGATGACCATTTATGGAAATTGCTCATATTAATTTTTTTGCTGCAATATTCCCAGGTTTTCAAAATACCTGGGAACTCATCTAATGAAATTGAGGTCGTACCAGTCTCCCCAAGTGCATTATCAGCATGGTATCTGAAGTTCAACAGCTGAAAAGAGTGTACCCAGAGGGGCCACTTAACCCCTGGCTGGACAAACTAACCTTGCATAATGTAACCAAATTGATAAAGCCTTAGCTGTACCCTCCAACATAAACATGACACTGCAGTCTCCTCATTTGTGGCATGGAAATTGAAAAACTATTGAAGACATTAACATGAAATACATATGGGAAGACATCAAGTACAACAAACAGTACTCCATCATCTAATATTCTGGAAACAAGGCACCAGTCAGATTTTACGTCGCCACAAAAGATAATGGGTCCAACAGGTAGGTCCGGATAGAAGTCTTATTTGTCCTGGAGGTAGGAAAATGCTTTGCTACTATGGCATTAGTTTAGAAATGTTGGGCTGGATCTCAGAATGATATAAGAAAATATCGCATCCACGGATACTCTTCAAGTTTAACCGAGATGCAACCCATAGCATAGTAGTAAAACTTTGCTAGCATTGGCAGATCAGTTGAGAAAAACTTGAACAAGAGCAATGCGGAGCATTGAAATGCGCCCACGAATGCATCGCAAATGGTGTGTTTTTAGGGTTGCTTGTTTGTGTCATAAAAATGGCCACTAGATGGTACAAAAACATACAATCCAACCGAAAACGGGACCATGTCATTGTTTCTTTAATAGAAAGCTAACCACCAAATTTCATAGAAATCAGTCATGGAACTTCAGAGAAACAAAGGAAAACAGAATAAAATGAAATTGCCACAAGGGGGCACAGTGTTTATTGGACCGCCTGAAAGTCGTCATTGTCTGTTGTTAGCTTCATATAAATAAACTTACAAAATTTAATAAAGATCCTGCAGTGGGTTTAGGAGAGGCAGCTATGGGCGCAAAACAAAACAAAACTACCACTAGGAAGCGACAGAGTAGACAAAGTCGTTATCATCAACCGTCCTCTTCACATTGAGAACATATACGACAATTTTCAAAACCATCCTTAGAATGATTTGGTTTATAGAGAGGTAGACGCCAAAAAACAGACTCGAAAAGAGGAAAAATGGCCACTAGGTGGTGCAAAGTACCTTGATTCCATCCGAAAACGGGACGATAGCATCATCTCACCAATAGATGCCAGTAATCAAAATTTTATGAAAATCTGTTGAGGACCTTTGAAGATACAGAGGTAAACATAAAACTAAAATTGCCAACAGGGGGCATACGAGTAGTCAGATCCATCCCCAAATCACCGTCGTCCGTTGTCAACGTCATATAAACACACTTCTTAAATTTAGTAAAGATCCTGCATACAGTTTAGGAGATATAGCCAAGGGTGCAAAAAAAGAAACTGCCACTAGGAGGCACCACTGTAGTTGAAGTCATCGGAAAATCATCGTCAGCGATCCACTTCATAGTAAAAACATGCATACCAATTTTCACAATTATTCTGAAAGGGGTTTGGTTGATAGATGGGTGGACGCCAAAAAACAGATTCAAAAACAGTAAAAATGGTCACTAGGTGGCGCAAACTAGGTCGAATCCATCTGAAAAGGAAAAGATAGTGTCACCTCACTAACAGAAGCCTGTACGCCAAATTTTATGAAATTACGTTGAGGACCTTTGAAGATATAGAGGTAAACGTGAAAAAATAAAATTGCCACTAGGTGGCACACCAGTTGTCCGATCTGCCCGAAAGTCATCGTCATCCATTGTCAATATCATATAAATGCATTTACTAAATTTAGTAAAGATGCTGCAAACACTTTAGGAGATATAGCCAAAGGCGCAAAACAACAAAACTGCCACTAGGAGGCGCCACAGTAGTCAAAGTCGTCGGAAAATCATCGTCCACCGCCCTCTTCATAGTAAGAACATACATGCCAATTTTCACAATCATACTTAGAGCGGTTTGGTTGACAGAAGGGTGGACGTCAAAAAACAGACTCGAAAACAGTAAAAATGGCCACTAGGTGGCGCAAACTATGTCAAATCCATCCGAAAACGGCAGGATGCCGTAGTCTTACTAATAAATGCCTATATACTAAATTTTATGAAAATACCTGGAGGACCTTTGAAGATAAAGAAGTAAACGTAAAAAACTAAAAATTGCCACTAGGGGGCACACTCGTCGTCGGATCTGTACGAAAGTTCGCTCATGCCGTCCCATCAATAAAAGGAACACGTGCAAAATTTCATGAACATACGTCAAACCGTTTTGGAAATAGAGCAGCGGACGCCGGACGTCGGATGGACGCCGCCCAGACGGACGCCGCCTGGACGGACGCAGATGACGGCATAATGCGTCCACATACAAATATGTGGGCGCATAGAAAAAGCAAGACATTGCAAAAAATAAATGAGAAACTTAAATGGTGAGAAAACGAGGCTAGAGAACTGCTTGACAGATGATGCATCAGAGATTCAAGTGTC
Organism: Phoronis australis; assembly: GCA_002633005.1. Lineage (NCBI taxonomy): Eukaryota > Metazoa > Phoronida > Phoronidae > Phoronis > Phoronis australis. The sequence goes on along the minus strand of NMRA01000307.1, from coordinate 174,520 downwards.
CTTTTGTACTTCGGGGACCCTCCCATTTAAACGCAAAGCAACTAAATCAGGACAAAGACATACGTAATCCTTACTTAATCTAAGTAAGCTATTCTAGGACATATCGAAAAGTCAGAACATACAACCAAATAACTAAAAAACTATGGAACTCAGCAAAAGTAGAATTTACGTGGCACTTGATTTTTGACTTCGTACCAATCTGCCATTAATTAGGTCACATGATGTTGCTTTTTAGTAAAATTTAGCAAAAAGGAGTGGTGCATTCACAGCAAAACATAATGAAATGATCAAATTTGGTTTGATGAAATGTTCAAGATAAAATCTCAAAAACATTGTAACAGTTTTCAAAATTATCACTTCGTTTTGGTTTTATGTAACTTAAGAGCATTCTTCACAAAAATCATGTACTGGTAAATCGTATTTGTGATAGCTCCACATGCAACAGTGGCACAAAAAACAATTCGTATCTCCATTTTGAAGAACATTTCATAAAGATATAGTACCTGAAAGTTTCATGTCAATCCTACCAGCTATTTCTGAGATATGATGTTCCAAAGTTGGACAAAATTGGACGTTTATCTAAGGGTCCCACATAACATTAAGGTTTGGGTGTAACAGATGATGAAACAATGTTTCCTCATAGTGTGCACTGAATGACACTCCTTTACAAATACACAATAGTAAAGTTCAACTACATCATCATCTGCTTGCATGACTCATGTGTACACAGCTCGCCTTTAATTTTCAAGCCACTTTTTCCATTAACACTGAAGGCTGAATCTCATTGATTTAGGTCTCATAAAGAATTCATTGCATGTAACTGAAGGTTTTGCTAATTACTAAAAAGGTGACTTTTGTAATAACGAGTTTCCAGATTGCTGATAAAGTCAATCTGAAGTACGATAAATCAGATAAGAGGCCATGAATCTTTCAGTTGTAATGTTCAATCAATGAACTATTTTTGGTCCTGGTTTTATCATGAATAATAAGGAACACATGTTCTATTAAAAAAACCCAAAAACATGAATTGAAACGATGGTTCTCAAAGATAAGCCCATATAATAATGCAGTTGGATATTCATGGTCTTGCACTTATCTGGGTCCACTCCTATGTTTAGCTACATAAATGCACCCCTCAGAATTTTCAGCATTTCGAAGGCCCAACAACCCTTGCACAAAGGATTGGTAACATTTTTGGTATATAAACAACAGTTATCAGTCCTTGAAAAGTGGAAATTGCAATTTAAGAAATACCATGTGAAACTGAAGAGATAGTACCACAACTACCTTGGTACACCACCATTTAAAAGCAGCAGACATTAATACATATGGGTAGGGTACATTCTTAACAGTAAACTGAGACATTTTGATCTTTGTACATTAAGAAGATAAGGGGTGTGATAAGGAAGTGGACTACCTGACTATTAAGAAACATAACAGGGTGGAGTTACAATACCATTACCATGACAGCAATTTGTCATGATGAGGCGACTCCATCACTATACTTAAACCATACCGGGAATCTTGAGAAAATTTAACATATTATAGTAAGCAATCTTTTATTAATTGCAAAAACTATTACGTTCTTTTCCTTATTTCAAAGACTATAATATGATACAGCAACTCTCCAACTTAATCCGTATACTCACCTCACTTCATACACTCACTATTAATGTTTCTTCACTTATTTCGCACAAGGCTTGTTGATGGGTAATTCTTGCCTCACCTTATTCACAGTTAGTTTTGCCCTTCAGAAAATATCACTGTAAAGCTCAGACCATAAGTAACTCTAACTGTGTTAATAGCAAGTGATCAGTGGATAGTCACCATTTAATTCCTCCAGAAAATATGGGATAACTCCTATTGTAAATATGAGGTGATGTGAGTGAACACGGTATCACTCAAGAGTTATTCGCTCCAAAGAGTGTTTCACCAAATATGGGGCACAGGATAAATTAATTTAATTGTTGTTGATTGAATCACGTTAGGCCCTTTCAAACAAAAGTTGACGTGTCAATATTTTGGGGAGTTGCAGTCAGTATGAACGGTTAACTTCGGTCATGGATTAGTTATAAAGTAAACAGCGACTTTTAACTTTGCAGTAAACAGGTGGATTTAACAGCAGAACGTCAACGCTGCGGTCCGGTATGAACGGTCAACTTCGGTCTTATCGAAGTCATCGTCAAGGGCCACTGATATTATCAACAATTAAAGGGCAGTGTTATCGCTAATAGTTACACATATTTTGCTCAAATTATCACCCCAATCGAATAAGAAATAAGTTTTATGTCAATTAGCACACGTAAATGTGCTCAGATTGTCGCATTCAAGAAACGTGCACGGGATGCATCAGCGCTAACTTGCGATTACTTCAATGATGAAAGCATCACTAACCATTTATTTCGATGCCGTTACCTGCCCAAGCTGGTAAGAATGACTCAATTAATTTCGCAGTTTACGTCTACGGTCCACGCATACTGTAGTTTAGCATGAAGGATCCAGTTCACAACACTTAGGCTGAATTTCGTTAATTGCAGACCAGCAGTTGGCGATGCTTGAATACGCACTTAATTTCATGAGCTAGGAAGTTTACAAATATTCAGTTACCCTAAATAACAGGAAAATATATTCAATTCATTTTGTGCGAAGAATTACCGTACCTTCCAGATACAAAACTTGAAAGTGTTAAAGCATTAATTTGATGTTACATGGAACTTGAAAAAATAAAAATTGACTTGTCTGCTTTATTTTGTTTAAAACCGGCGAGATTTTGAAAACTTAGGGCAAACTAAGCCAGGGGCGGATCCAGAATTTTGAGTTAGGGGGGGCCAGGGCAGAGTATTAGCCAGGATTTTGCCCGTCACACAATGGTACTCCCTAACTGCCAAATGGAATCTGGGGGAATTTTAGGGGGGGCATGACCCCCTTGGCCCCCCTCTAAATCCGCCACTGTAAGCTTCAACTTTTCTGCCATATTGTGTCCTCAACTGAAAAATTTTGTTACCTTTGCTGAAAGATCTATATTAAACTGCCAGAACCATGAGCCCTCAACAACATCCTGAGTAAACATAGTGGCCTTTTTTCCTGAGCAAACACCTAATGATCAATGTTCTTTTGAATGGAATCATTCTAATTCAAAGATCATGATCGACCAGCACGATACATAAAAGTTGAATGTAGTGGTCTGATGCTTCTTCAAGCAGAGGCTTGCTGCTGCCCGATGACAAAGGAACAGCATGAAGGGGAAAATATCTCAGAAAACTTAGAGCAATGAGTCTTTGTAGGCTGGCACTAAAACAAGGAGCAAACAGTTCAGCAATGCCTAGACATATTATGCTACCTCAGTGATTTTGTACTAACATAGAGCCAGCTGGACATCTTTATAGGTATAAAATGATAATTTGTACTCAAATGCAGTTTCAACCAATAGAACCTGGAGATAATTACATTGAATTTTGTAAAAATACTCTGGTGAGAACTTAAAACAACATTTTTACCATTTCATGTTGTATTTCAGCACTGGAATCCTGAATGTTATGTAACATTCAATTTTCCAAATCCCTGTTTAGAGTGATGCAAAGAAACCTTGTATTGTCAAATACAATCCAAAATGATTTCAATTCAATTTGAAACTATAGCCATCAATGTACAAAGAATGCCAAAACCCTGTGTACACAGAAAAAACAAACAATGTTATGCAAATGAAACTGCCATTAGCTTGTCAGCTTTTGAAATATGTCTCAAGAAAAAAACCTCCCAATTTCTGCATCAAGTGCTATTATCAACCACAAGTGTTTGTTTAAGAACCAGCAAGCTAGGCACTCAAAAGGGTTTTGCCTGTAACATTGCCTTTCCAACAGGCTTCGAAGCTTCAGTGTTAGTGAAGTTTTAGTCAATAGGATAAAAGATAACAGCGTGACTTTACTTCGGAATAAAAGAGTGAAATGAACAGTAAAGCGTTAATGCAATGGAAAAGCTCAACTTGGACGTCACTGAAGTTGCCGACGGGTCACTGCATTTGCCAACAAATGACATTGACTGGTTAAGACTTTTAAATATTTTGCTACAATATCTAATATTTTGGCAATACGAACATTGTCCCAATTCCTCTATGTATTTGATGGATTTTACAATACCAAAAGACACTGATTTTATGCAAAATGAGTTCCCATCATGCACCATACTGCCTTTGTTTTGAGATCAGGTGATACTTAGCCACCTTATGACTTCACTGAATTAGTTGTCTTTAGGCCCATTCATACTAACGTCGACACGTCGATGTTTTGGGGACTTGCAGTCAGTATGAACGGTTAACTTCAGTCTTGGATCAAAGTTAACAGCGTCAGTTAACTTTGCAGTAAACAAGTGGATATAACTCCATAGTGTCAACACTGCAGTGCCATATGAACGGTCATCGAAGCTATCGCCAGGGGCCACTGCCATCGTCATCAATTAGAGGGCAGTGTCATCGCTAATAGTTGCTTATGTTTTGCTTGAATAATCACCAATCAAAGTTTTACGACAATTAGCACATGTAAATGTTCCCAAATTGTCACAATGAAAAACTCATAGTGTGCACGGAATGCATCAGTGCTACCTTGCAGTGACTTCGATGACAACAGCATGACCTACGGTTTACTTGGACGTCGGTTCACGGAAGATGGTAAGAACGGTTCAGTTAACTTTGCAGTTTACATTGATGTTCCACTCAGACAGGAGTTAAATCAGTATGAAAGGGTCTTTATGTAATAACTTGAGAGCTGAGAAGAACTTGGCCCCCTTTAACCACAGTTAACATCCATTGCTATTGTTGAGTGAACAGCATGGGAAGGGGCCTTTGAATAAAATCCAGGGCTTTGGAAAAGTGATAAAGGCACTTCAAATATGTGGAAGCAAGCTCTGTTGTTTGCCACAATGACTGCACTGGCTTTCTAGAACATCTGTAACAAAAAAACTATTCTTGTTTAGTAATCCTTCACCTGTTTAGCCCACAATATCACCCAACTAGTGAAAAAGGAAAAGTAAAGATTAAGAACAATTTCAATCTCTTACAACAGAAGTTTTGACATTATTTCACATCCTTTCTATAGAATCCCAACAGCCATCACTTAAACGAACTGTAATTTGGAGACTGCATAGACATCAGTATACAGTAGTTTTCTAAAATACTACGATAATGAAAATAATTGCGCACAAATTTCAAGGTTTTCATTACAAATGGTTAGTAATTGAATAGTTCTTGCAGGATTTACTCATTGTGTCTTAAACTTTTTGTTCTTTGGGGAATCCCATGATGATGGAAAGGTGACAAAATGGGCTCTTGGGACTAAGGTAAATACTGGAACCTAGATCGGCAAATGCGCAGGTATACCGGTAAGTCTCTTCTCCCAATTAAGATTGATTCCATTATAATGTTCAAACTTCACACGGTAGAAATCGAGTTAGGTTAAATCCATTCAAAGCCCCATACTTCCACAAGCAGGTTCAGTTTGCATTTACATGTACACTTTCTCACACTCGAGTTTAAATCAACTGAACGTCTCCAGTGTAAACAGGGCTTAAGGCTGGACGGTCAAGCAAGCATTTGCGTTTGAAAGTGAACACTTCAAAAGTATAAAATGGTGGCCGTTTGTCCAAACCTGGACAACAACAAGGAGAAGTAGAGTCATGACAAACTGCTGAATCAGTTGAAGGCCAACAGTATAAAGCATCAGGACACGCACAACTCCTTCATATGTCTTGAGATCATAATAAACAATTTTGTACTTGGTTGGTGTTTAAGGTATTAAAATTGCTCACTTAAAAGGAGAAAATAAGGCAGACAAGTAGAAATTTTTTCAATTCATCCACTAGATATTTATTAATAGTGAACCAATCTGTTGCCACGGAAAATTTTGAAGGGCATTTACAGCAAAGCCTTAAAGTCTTTACATTCCACACTGGTAATTATTTCAATAGTTTTTGTCCCAACTTGAGTTTTGCCATGAATCTGTTTTACAAGCACGACTTGATAAGTCAAGCCTATCCCAGCAGAACAAACAAAAAATGATAAGAGCTCTTTAGCCAGGTAATCAGATAACTAATCCTTACTTCTTAAAAATGAAATTGAAAATAATGTTCCATTCATTCTCTTAATGGACTCGGACAATTACCTCATCCAATTTTGATACTATTTCCGTTTTGTTTTCCTGCAGTTCATTTACTGATTTTCGCTTTCCACTCAAATACGACAGTTTGAAGAAAGAGAAAGGAAAAAGTGAAACAATATCCCAAGGGATTTCCTGGAGGCCAAGGTAGACTTTGGCAGTTTTGTGGACTCACTGAGACATCACCTCAGGTGGGTCAATAGTCAGTAGACTCATCACTAATGGTTAACCACGTAAAGCATTGGCGAGAGATAGAAGGGTTTTTTGTGGCATGAAACGGGCATTTTTCATACTTGGGCTGAGAATTGCAGGTGTCACAGGTGGAGAACTGAGGGTGACCAGAAGAGTTTAAAAATTGAATGTGTGAAGCATGCCGTGACTTCACCTTCACTTTTTTCTCATTGGTCCATATTTTGATTGTGCAGCAACCCTCGCTCAGATGGAAGAGAAGAGTACCTCTGGGACAACAGCAGGTAAAAGTTTCCAAACATGACTCATCACACAACCACAAGACAGGTAAACATTTAAAAGGATCAAAAACGTAAATTCAAGTTCACAACGATTCTATTTTACATGCCACAACTTGAGACCGGAGTGTCCGAGAAAAGAAAAGAAGTTTTCTATAGTTTTGTATTGCCTACAGTCAACAAAAACATGACAGTTCAAAAAGTCACACCATGTCATCACGTCTGATGAGCTGGGCTTAAAAACTGATGAACAACTATGAGGACCATCTGCTGGATAGCATACGATGATGAACGACTACGAGGACCACCCGCTGGACATCATAACAAGTTGATGAACAACTGCGAGGACTATTCGCTGAACATCATAACAAGTTGATGAGCAACTGCGAGGGCCACCCGCTGGATATAATAACAAATTGATGAATTAATTACTAAGGCGGCTAATAACGAACCGTTTAAAATGTACGCACATTCACAATCATCAGTTGAGTACCACTATTAATGATCAACCCTTCGATACACGTAGACAAGTTGGGTGTAACAACACAGTATCGTGGTTATTAGAATTACTTCCAAGATTGCTTACCTGAGCCCACGTATCAGGAAGGTAACAGAAACACAGTCACAGACAGTGAACGTGGTCAGTCAAATGTTGAAATAACTCACAACTCACATGCTGCAACATATGTGATAAGATAAACCTCTAGTTGTACAAATAAAAATAGCACGCAGACCGTAAACACGGTGATACGACTAACACATACCTGCTCAACACATATAGGCCATTGGAATATACGTAGGCTATAAAACGTTTCATATTTAGATTATGGGTGAGGCTTTCAGTTTGTATTGGCTGTTGAGAATGCCTCCCGCTGAAGTAATATCTGAGAAACTGACATAGTAAGGGTTCTTAAAGATAAGGTTTCGGTTTACAAATGGAAATGGAGTACTTGACGTTACGTAAACCACACCTTTTGGTTTTGATACATGAAATGCTCTAAATAATTCAGAAGCCAACAGCAATATGGAGGGTGAAGTTTAAATTCAATAGCGTCAGACCCGGAAACTTCAGAGCTCCGTCAGTCAATCTAAAGTTGTGAGGTCAACAAAAATAAAGTATAGGATGAACCAACGAACCAAAGTGATGCCTGTTTGGAGTCTGCACGACTAACCTCGGAATCAGATCACTGATAAACGTTATCTCAGTTCCGAGTCGATGGCACGAAAATTGGTTGTCCTTACCTCTATCGGCCATATTCTTAACTAGCCTGAATGCCACTAAATAAACCGGGATATTTTCACCCGAATGGATCTTATACCGGAAAGTCAGAAGGGCTGTATGAATATTTAAATGGACAACTTTTCTGTGGTTTCTGTATATTGCTTTTATCAAGGGATTTGTTCAACCAATGTCCACGCAAGCGAGCGGCCCAAAACTCTGACAAGGCTCGGGTTTTCTCAGTGTTGGCCCCACTGCCAGGCCTGAATAGGGTCATCTGCTATTGTATTTTCTATTTACGTGTGCGAGTGGATTATAAAAAGGAAAACAATCTTACCGACAAAAAACAGTGTTACAATCTGTTTGTTAATGAGTAGAACCATCTTGGAATTTAAAGGGGCAATAAACACGCACCGTCAGTCAACCATCAACTTTCAGTGCTGAGCTACTAGACCCCGCGTGACTTGGCCGCAGGCATTAAATCAGTCACGGTGACCCGTGTTCGTTACTAAGCTTGGAAATGATTTCAAGGCTTAGGAATCATTAAAATGTTACTTGTCGAGGTAATGTGGCCGTCGGAGGGATAAATTTAAACAATATCAATAAGACCGCCGGGATGACGTCGCTTGGCTTTATGTTGTTTGTGCTGGGTCCTCGCGTTGACGCAACATGGCAAGAAGAGGCAGCTTCACCTATCACTTGACGGACTTACATTTGTGTGATTGAACTCGCGTTTTCTTCTTTTGCTAAGGCTTAGATAGGAATATCTGGTTTGTTCAATACATCTTAAGTAACAAAATTCTGATGACGTTAGTCTCGAAGAAACTAAAATTCCAGCTGTCTGCTCCTCTATGCTAAACAAAACTATCACAGCAGCCAAGCACCATCACCAATAATTTCTTGGTAGCCGTTCGGCGGAGTGGAGTATTGGACACTCTATTCACACAGCAGTTGCTATATTGTGCTTGGTGAATGCTCAACCCTTCATCTCCATGATCTCCATCGTTTTTTTTTAAGACAATCACAACTTCCACAACTTTGAGGGGAATGTATTGTTAGCATTTTTGGTCCTATTTTCCTTACTTTAAAAAATATTTTGATGCTTTTCAGTCAGTTGATTTCCAGAAAAATGAACATAATAAAAATAGCAGCTCAAGTGGTGAAGCAAGAACACGAGAAACGTCAACAAGATCCGAACACGCCGTAGGCCTACTCCCTCACTTTTCCAATATCTGGGCAAGCCGTACTCGTTAACTTTTCCATTCCAATAATAGTGCTCAATGGCCGCAAGATGTCTGCAGATTGTCAGTCCCAGCCTTGTTACATAACAGTTTGCCACTAACTTGAGCAATGAGGTCAGGAACAGATAATAAAACAAATACAACAGTATTTGCACTGTACGACTTGCTCACCAGTCAGACACACAGCATTTGCAATGTACGACTTAAACACAGCGTCATACTTCCGGCTTGAAGAAATGTCAGAAGTCCTTTCAATTTGTAAAAATCTACTAAAGACATTCAAAATAATTTGTGAGAGTAAAATACACCAAATCGGCCAATACACCATTTAAAATAGTAACAGCCCCCTTTAAACGATCCTACCTGATACATAAACAAAAGAAACACTGGACACATGTCATAAAATATGTGTATTTGGTATAACTACATTTGTACAACACTAAAAGCAGCTTTTTATTGTTTCATGCACACAGTAAAACATGCCGACATGCTACTCACATTTATACAAAATATACAACCGCTACATAGTAATGACTGGTTCATGTAAGACCAATTCACAATAACATTTTATAAGGAATGGACAAGAATGAGTCTCCCAAAGCTATGGCATCAATCATGCTAACCAATGACTTACAGTGGCGTCACAGTAAACATATCCTAAGTCGGAACATACGTGTACATTTTGCCTAAACTCTGACAAAATTCATCCGTAGAGTAGTTCTAGTGCACTCTGGTCTTCAACAAGGCTAATTACATTACACCTGGATGTAATCTCTCAGGTAAGTCAGTTTTACTGTTACTTTACTTTCACAGGGATATCAAGGGCTATACTTCTGACTCAGTTTCACACAGAAATGAAATCGTCCATCATTGATCAGATGTACCACAGGGTGAAGCTGAAGTCAGTGGTACCACATGACAAATCATGTGACTGGTCACATGACTAGTCACTGTTGTTTAGTCATCTCTCCTTACATATTCAGAGAACAGTAATTTTGGCATTACCATGTATTTTGCAAACTACCGAATGAATTGAATGATTAGTGCTATTTCGTGGTGAACACTTCCTTTAAGAAGTGTTTTGATTAACAAATGAGCCAACCACACCACTTAAAATTCCAGATTTAAGCACACTACTTACTTTCCAAATCATTACAGTAAGTTAATCACTATCAACCTTTCAGTCAGATCATTTCAATAGTTGTTGCATTAAGGACTACATTAATGTTTGTTAATTCACAATTGATAATAACCTCCAAATATTCAATCCAAGACCATTAAACAGTGGACAAAATTTACATTTGTGCTTCTTTCATAGACAATCTGCCAAAACTGGTCCGCGTGTGTAAGAATACCATGGAAAGTAGTTCTTTATTAGGTCCATCAGCTGCTTCTCAAAGACTTGAGTACACCTGCCAACTTCAGACGAGAACTAGAACAGAAATGGTTGCACGAGTCAGAAACCAAAAAAACACGACACACAACAAAACTTTAAGCTTGCTGTGATGCGATCTTTTATGTGAAGCTCATGCTACATGCCAGAAGTGTTCAGACAAAATGAGCCAGAATTGCTAGTCTTCGCTGTTGAGCAAGAACAAAGGGGAATTAAGAGGAACGTTATTACAGTTGCTAAGCAACCCTGCAATTAGAATTTTGCTGCCCTATTAGTTATTACCAGTACTTTTTGCTTTTAGAAAATTAGTAGTCATGATGAGAAAATGGTATTTTGTCCGATTACTTTGTCTGGTACTGTAGCTGTATTGTCCGATTACTTGTGTCTGGTGCTGTAGCTGTATTGTCTGATTACTTGTGTCTGGTGCTGTAGCTGTATTGTCTGATTACTTGTGTCTGGTGCTGTAGCTGTATTGCCTGATTACTTGTGTCTGGTGCTGTAGCTGTATTGTCTGATTACTTGTGTCTGGTACTGTAGATGTATTGTCTGATTACTTTTGTCTGGTGCTGTAGCTGTATTGTCTGATTACTTTTGTCTGGTGCTGTAGCTGTACTGCCTGATTACTTGTGTCTTGTACTGTAGCTGTATTGTCTGATTACTTGTGTCTTGTACTGTACGTTTTGCTAACAAACGTAAACAATTAGCTGAAGACACTTAGCTGTAAAACTGCAGACCTCTGGAGTCATTGACTCACTGGCACACAGTAATTGAAGTATTTATTTACAAACTCACACTGTTTTCTTTAAGTTGTGACGCTTATCGTGTGTCAACAGCTCACACATCTGTACTAACATTCTAATAACACAAAACTGACTAACAATCATTCACAAAGGCCATGTGTGAACAGATAACCTTTTTCCTGCAATTTTGCACAAATTAAGTGAATAATTGTAATCAATAGGTACAGCTCATAAGATTGAGTTTCATGCACCATGCCTCCAATGAAGATATGAAGTTGGACTAGGATTACAGAGGAACAATTTCACAAGCTTATTCCCTCAAAATGGAGTCAGGGAAACAATGGCCCACTTACATGGTTATACTCAAACGAATTGTCGATGATTAGTTTTATGTCAGAGACGAAGTCATCGACAGTCTTGTAGGCGTCAAATTTCTCCTTTACAGCCTGAAGATCCATAGGGTTTTTAATGATGCTGTAGTAGTCCGGCACCTACAGAACAATGGAAATGCAAAAGTCACAAACAGTGCCCACTTTTGTAGTTTGCTATTCAACGAAACAGTTGAAATTGACCGATATATAAAACCACTTTATTTCATTAAATGCTCAACTCAAAAGATTGGATTTATTTTACAAGCTGGAATGAAGATGCAAACCTTCAGTCTCATAAAAAAATATCTGGGAAACGTGTACCAGATACACACAGACGCATCTCGGTTAAACTTTAGATTTCATCACTATACCAACCTCTAACTCATCCACAGGCTCTCTGAAGGGCCAACTAGATCTATGTCGGATAAGTCTAGTCAGAATCTCCTCACATTTCTACAAGAAAACATGAAACAACTGCTCATTCTTTTGACACAGCACAATTGAAAATCACTGAACTCTTAATTATATTAATGTGTACCTTTTAGCACACTCAGACAGAGTGAATAAGCATTTCAAAGCCGGTACAAAATGTATCATATTAATGTATACCTTTTAGCACACTCAGAGAGTGAATAAGCATTTCAAAGCCGGTACAAAATGTATCATATTAATGTATACCTTTTAGCACACTCAGAGAGTGAATAAGCATTTCAAAGCCGGTACAAAATGTATTCAGTGTCAAATCAGCCTTGTAGGTATGATGCTTGACACTTGTCAATCATTTGTTGATTTGTCGACCACTCTTCCACTTTTATGTCATTACTATCCCCAACAAGCTTAATTCCACCACAGTAAACATAACTTAACATAAATTACCTCTAACTTCTCTTTGTTACTCATCCCAGTATCTGACTTCCTCCTTGACTTGGCTGGAGGTTGCTCAACTGAGTCATTGTCTGATTCCTCAGCGTACGAGACCTGCTTTCGACTTGCCCTCCCTCCTCTAGATGACGTTCTCGAGGGCGGTTCTTCTTCACTACTCTCTTCCACGTAGTCCCGTTGTCTCCGTGTTCTTGAGCTGGTCCTTTTCACGGGAGAGGCCTCTTCACTGCTCGATTCATCCGCATAAATAGGGCGCTTGCTGACATCTGAGGCGACAGCACAACATGAATAAAAGAACTAAAACACCACCAGATTACTAATTCTTGAAATGCCTGTGTCGAGTTTTAAAGAGATAATTTCTATCACATTGTTTAACCATTTATGTAGATGCATGTGCCAAAAATTCACTTACAGCCACAGGTGGGTAACCCTTGTATAACATTTCACTTACAGTCGTAGGTGGGTAACCCTTGTATAACATTTCCCTTACAGCCGTAGGTGGGTAACCCTTGTATAACATTTCACTTAAAGCCATAGGTGGGTAACCCTTGTATAATAACAGTTTGAAACAGACAAGTCAACTTTCACTCACTCATTCAAACAACATCCTCTTCCAATTTACTTGTGCAAAATTCCAAAGCGCAGATATAAAAAATGTTTCACATATAGGCCCAAATGCATTATCATATGGGCATTTGTAGTGTTATGGGTTCCCTGTAATTCCCTGAATGATGCATTTCTACATGCAGGATAGTTGTTTCACAAGCACTATGTAGTCACTTTCAACTTGTTCATAGTCAAACACTGAGCTCACATTAATGCACCACATAGGTATAGTCGCTTACAAGGATCTAAGATTTTGAGAATGATTTTGACGCGCATCATTCCCAAAATGCGAGACCCTTGCAATTGACTATAACAATACCACTGAAATGTCAACTATCAAGTCACAAGTACATAACACAAATATCTGGTACTGACACGGATCCGGTACTGACACAGATCCGGTACTGACAGATCCGGTACTGACACAGATCCGGTACTAACACAGATCCAGTACTGACACAGATCCGGTACTGACAGATCCGGTACTGACACAGATCCGGTACTAACACAGATCCAGTACTGACACAGATCCAGTACTGACACAGATCCAGTACTGACACAAATCCGGTACTGACACACATCTGGTACTGACACGTACTTCTTCTCTTCCTATTCTTTCCACCTCCAGATCGAGTCTTGACACCAGCTTTGCACGGCTGACATACCCAAGTTCCTCTGAAAAACATAACAAATTCTCGTAATGGAGTTGCGAAAAGCAAAATCTCCCCACGGTAATAACACTAAACAACAGTTTGTTACAGTCATACAGTACAAGCCAAAAGAATTCAGATAAAATGACCCAGAATACCCCGTCGTGATGGCTAGGTGGAAGCCGAATTCATTGTTGGACTAGTCTTCCCTCACGACTGAGAATGGAAAGGAATTATCATGAATGGTGACTAGCAGTATTATTTATCATGAAAGTTAGAAAGGTGGCCAGCACTATCATTTAATTAAAATTTTGCAGGTCATATTTACCAAAATTAGTCATGATTGGAAAATGGTACTTTGTCAGATTACTTTCGTCAAGATATTTTGGCCTGTCAACTACCTTCAAGGAAACTTTAAAACTACTAGAAACCTGCCAATTTTTGCCAAAAAACTTTTTGATTTAAACAACTTAGAGTTACAATTATTTCTGTGTTTGGAATGAACTGACAATTTTAACTGGTCAAGACCATGTCTATCAATATATCTTATAACGGCACGTCAAGCATGGTTGACTCAATCATTACCAGATTGTCAGTGCTTTCCAAAGCCACAAAGCAGCGAGTAAAGAACAGTATCATAGTAGAAGTGGTCTAAATTAAGTTTGTTTCTTTGATGGAAAGTGAGATTGTGCAATATGTTAGTAAAAGTAATTGTATATGAAAATGTTATTCCTGTGTAGTTGGACCCGTCCACTAATTAACATCAGCTGTAGTCTTCTTACCAGGAATATGTCAGCAAATTTGCATAATGATTTTCAAACAGTTTGGCGGGTAGAAAATCGACTTCACAATTATAAAAAATGGCCACTAGGTGGCACAAAATACGCCAGATTTGTCCAAAAATGGAGTGACATCGTTGTCACCTTAAAAGGATAACAAACCCAGTTTTGGCTAATAACAGATGTACGACTTTCCCACCCAGTTCTTTGAAACAAAATAATGCTCTATAACCCTCAAAAAACCTCAAAACTTTGGAGGAAAATTTGAAAACTCCACGCTTTTAGCGAATTACAAGGCAACTGTGGAGAAAGGCCACACACCAAGAATCATAATATTCAATTTGACATAGGGAGTATAACTTTTTAGTTGATTCCTACTTCTATCTTTCAAGACTGGCACCAATGATGCGAGAGCTGGTGACAGAACGAGGACTGGATGAAATCATCAAAACAGGCTTTAACATCCCTTAAATAGAAATCTATTGGCCATATTTCATGAACATCTACCAAGGAACTCACCAAAAAATAAATTTGCATTAGGGGGTACAACAGCAGTCGGATCGGACAGAAACTCATCATCATCTGTTATCATGTTCATAAGAACATGTCAGCCATTAAGATCATACAAGGCGTTTATGAGATACCGAAGTGGACACCGGGGATGACATCAGTGTGCACCCACAAAATATGTAAATGCGGGCGCACAAAAATAAGTTTCAGTATGATTCCGTGTACAAAGGTTAGAACCTGTTCCCAGGGGAGTGTAGAACAGCAGATTTGTAAGAATGGTACAAGACAAATGAATAGTACCATCCATATGCAGTCTTACCTAGGATTATGCCTAAGTGGAGGGTTGTGACAGTATATATGATAGGAAGATGGACACTGGGCACACTGCACCAGGTCTTCATCACCACCACAAACAGCACACTCAGCTTCATGTTCTATACTCGACTCTTCCTGCAGCCAAAGAAAACATGGCATTAATAAACTACACAATATAAATATTACTTACTTAAATGTGCAAAAATTCAGAAATTAGTAGATTTTAAGGGTTGACAATTTTACCGTAAAACCCTGGAAAATATAGAATATTTACCACAGAAATTTTTTAACTCCATGTTGTGTCTCTGAGGTCTCAGTCAGTGCAACTTTCTCCTACCAGGCGTTCTTGGGAGTGCCAAATTAGGATTGTATAGTTTGTTGAGATTGTCAGTCCCGCCACTTTTGTCCATTGGATGTTTTTTGATTTCTTGTTTATAACCAAAAAGTTAGCAAAAATTTCCGACATGGCCAATGTAAAGTCTGCAACCTTCTCAGTGTCTTGAGCTTCCACTAGATGTCACTGGGTATAATACAGGGTTGTTCAAGCGTCTAAGTTTGAACACACCTAAAACTGTTCACGATTTTTCTGCAGTGACCTGTCTCTGCGAATCATAGACACAGTCAAGCTTTTAAGTTTTTAGACGTCAAGAATGAAGGCTTTTGCTATGTCTTTATTGCAAGTTCAGCTATTTTTAAACAAATTTGCTAATACTCCAAAAGCATCCAAGAATACACTTGCAATTATCAAAAAAGATTTGGTTTAGTTAACTTTCATGCCCACAGCTGGACGTAAGACAATCGGAATTTGATTCTTCAATTGAGAAACTAAATTTAAAGACTCTCAGTAAAAACCATTAGAACAGACAGGAAATAATGGGTATAACATCCAACGAAGATAATTCATTGTTTTGTGTTTTACTGTACAAACCTATTCGAACACCATCACTGCTTTACCATGTTGGTGATATACTGTACACAGGTCAAAAGTCACAGCTGGTAATATACTGTACACAGCTTGTAAGTCACAATTGGTGATATACTGTACACAGCTTGTAAGTCACAATTGGTGATATACTGTACACAGCTTGTTAGTCACAATTGGTGATATACTGTACACAGCTTGTAAGTCACAACTGGTGATGTACTGTACACAGCTTGTAAGTTATAACTGGTGATATACTGTATACAGCTTGCAAGTCACAATGCAGAAACAAGAATCTCAAAAGCAAATATGTTTTAGCAACTGTGTGACCTACATAAATGCACGCCATCATCACCAACATACCTCGGACTCGGACGAATCGGTGCTCATCATTGTTTTATAGTTCACTCGTGACCGTCTTCTCTGAGTGTCGGGCTGAAACAGATAAAATACCTTGGTAGAAATACAAGTAGATTGCACAAGTATGATGTTTCAACTATCCCAAAAATTGGGACCCAGTTGGTAAAACTTTATGATGTTAGCATGCCTAACACAAGAGTTACATGTCTGCTTTCTGCTATGAATGAGGATTGACGTAGGGACATCCGGCAAGTTATGAATGTACCCCTGATCACTGATCACTTGGGACCATCAGCAGAAGACAGGACACCAAGCAAATGTTGTTCCAGCCATCTTGTCCACAATGTTAAATTCACAACTAAGTTTTGGTTTACTACCTACCACATCTTATGTCGAATTACTTCTAAACTGTATTGTTCTTGTAGGTCATTATCAAAGCTACTTTTACAGTACAGTAAATCCTTCTAAGCATTAAACTGCCTCTGAACAAGACACTAGACCATCATAGGTAACTTCCCAGACATGGCTTGTACTTAAAGACACCGAGTTGACTAGAGCAAGGCAGGTTAAAAGCCTTGCACACAAACACAACCACATGACAGCAACAGCCAGGGTTTGAACTCGTGACCTTTCAGTCGAGCATCCATTACACTAATAATTTATTACTCACAATACACGCCGGACAGAACCAGTCACCATCAGGAATCCTACTGAGAGCTGGTCGCAGGCAAAACAAGTGGAAGGGTAGGTTACAGTCGTCACACAGTAACAGTTTGTCATCGTGACCCTTACGACGACAGATCTTGCACTTCTGCAAATGGAAATGGCGAAAATGTCTAACTTGGTGAAGAAACACTGCAAGGCAGACTGAAGGTAGATTGAACAAAGTCAATA
Organism: Phoronis australis; assembly: GCA_002633005.1. Taxonomy (NCBI): domain Eukaryota; kingdom Metazoa; phylum Phoronida; family Phoronidae; genus Phoronis; species Phoronis australis. The sequence continues at coordinate 157,025 of NMRA01000307.1, read as the reverse complement.
TGAAATAGACCCCTAAAAAGCTGATAGCGAATTTTACAGTACACGGAAAAAATTATCAAAACAAAATACTATTGCCTCGTTTTGACACATCAGTCTATCTATTGCTTTGCCCTGACACATCATTCTAGATATTGCTTTGTCTTGACAGGTCACTCTAGTTATCACCTTGTCTTGACATTCTAGCTAGTATTTAGATGGTGAATTAGATTTGCATTCTGCCATCTGGGTCATTTTGTCAGATTATTTTTGGCATGTACTGTATGAAAGATTTGGCAAACCAAATAATGCCTTTTATTGTCGGTCAGTTTACTTCCTTGTCCCCTTTTATAATTTGTTCATTTATTTATTTATTTACTTCTCCAATTCCGCAGCATTATTGTCACTAAGCATACATTCATTTTAGAGCTTTTTAATATTCATTAAATTAATTTGCAGTCAAAATGATTAAAATTGATAAGTTAATGCCACTTCTTAATCCAAAGCCATATTAAGAAACTGAGTTTGTCTGAATAGCTTAAAATGTCTGACTCACAAAGTTCATGCAGACTCCTGAACAAGTTGCACACAAATCCACGATACTAAACTTTATGTTGCATTACAGACATTAAGAGTGGACCATAAATGTGACCAATCAGTTCAACTCACAGCATTTTCTGCTGACTTCTCCCATCTTATACAGCTATCCATGATTCCCAACAGGACATGAAGACGAGACAGCGTTGATGCGGACTCTACCGCCTCTATCCACTTCTGTGTACCCACTGGCATGACCTCATCTTCTTCTACATCTGGAAATATCAGCAAAGAACACTGCCTTATCATGATACTGGTCAGACTTATAGTGTAGTCCTACAGGAAAGCTGGTGTCACAGCAGCCTTATGTGTCACAGTTTTATCACACAGGGAAGCAAGTACAATGACACTGTTGAACATGACAGAGATATCCAATTCCCTACTTGCACCAATTCGCCATCATACTTGAAAACGTGGTGTTGTGTCCAATTTACAATGGTTCTGCATGTTTGGAACATGCGCTCTTTCACATTTGCGTCGTTAAAATTAATACTAAAACGAGGCAATGTGTCCCAAACAACAATGCACAACAATAATTTTTTGCAGCGCCACCAAAGTGTGCAAGCAGTGAAATGGGGAACAAATATCAGGATATCATTGTGTAGGATAGGGAAGAATTGAGATACCTCTCTGTATAAATGATAATGTAACACCATAGGGAAGCAAGTATTAGGATATCATCAACTGACTTCGAACCGTTCCGCTGGGTCAACTAGCTAAGACATCTGACTGGCCTGTAAGTCGCAAGTTGTCATAAAGAACCACTCAATACCTTAGTTGGTTGACCCGGCAGAACTGGTGAAGTCAGTCAGTGTGTGATACTGTAACACTATAGAGAAGCAAGTATCAACATTGTGTTATGAAACATAGTCATCTTATGGCACCTTAATTAACATTCCCAACAGTACAATTAACGTGTCAAGAGATTTGAAGTTGTACAAAAGTAATTCCTGGCTGACTATGCTTGGGTAGCTAGTTTTCAAGTTGCCAATGAGCTTGTAAATGTCTTCCACAAACCTGCAAATGTTTTTGACTCCTCTTGTCAGTAGCCATTTGATAGATTGGAATGTGTGACATCACGAGTCGGTGAATCTGATTGGCTTGACGAGGCCTCAATATGTCAATCAAATTGACTGACACTTATCCATCGTGTTACACACCTCAATTCAATGCAACATTAGTCGAGAATGGCTGCTGACCAGAGCAGCTGAAAACATTCACCAGACAGGTGAAAATGGCGGAATGTGAACAAGTGAAAGCTTGAAATAAGTTATTGGCACATGATCTTGGGAATAAGATATCAGAACAGATGTTTCTGTTATTGTTAAAATCGTAAAACAAACCTTCACTCTTTCCCTCTTCGTCATTTTCTGTTTTCTCTTCGACTTTCACCTTGGATTTCTTCTTACCCATAATGCCTTGCAGGAACTTCTCCATCACACCAGCCTGCATTTCTATCATTAGCTCGCCCTGGAAAATGGTGAGAAATATTACAAGTATTTAGAACAAACATATTGAACAAAAACTCGTGAAATTGTGGTGTTAGACATATGGTTTTTGTTAAACAAACTATTCCGTCAGCTTCTAGGATCTTCACGATTTCAAACTACTTTACCTTTTTATTGTTCACATACAGTGTTCGTTACTAAAGATATCAAAGACCAAACTTCTTGAATTTATTTTTTATATTGAATTTAAACCTATGAACAAAAACTATTTTTAAAAACTTGACGATTACAGAGGCTTATGATGAGGAGGATGCTAATACTCAGATGATTGTACTCAAATTAGCGGTCATTTTCCTCTAAAAAATCTTGGAGATCGCTGTAACTTTTTCCCATGAAACTTAATAATTCAGTTTCTTTATTCCAACAGCTACAAAAGCATATCCAGAATTTGATGTCAAGGCCTCCAGACAGAAAACTCAGTATATAGAGAACACACAAACCAGTTTTTTAATGTCTGTAGACTTGGCCAATGTCTGCTCAAACTTCTCAAGGTCTTGAACTCCACCGAGGCCCCCGCTGCGTAGTCTTATCTCAGTATCCAGCAACTCTTGACGGAAGCCCGTCAACATCTCTTCTTGTCCGTCACACGACCGCAACTCAAGGTTGTTCCTGCAGTCAAAGAAAACAGTCGATGACTTGTTTGAATGATGGAACTTCTTCCTAAAACAGCTCTGAGTTACCTCTAGTCTATTTGCAGTCACCGCTAGTCTATAACAGTCATCTTTAGCCTATTTACAGTTAACTCTAGCCTATTTACAGTTACCTCTAGTCTATTTGCAGTCACCGCTAGTCTATAACAATCATCTTTAGCCTATTTACAGTCACCTTTATCCTATTTACAGTTACCTCTGGCCTATTAACAGTTACCCCTGGCCTATTTACAGTCACCTCTAACCTATTCATAGTTATCTCAAGTCTATTTACAGTCACCCCAAGTCTATTTACAGTCACTTCTAGCGCATTTAGTCACCTCTAGCCTATTTACAGTCACCTCTAGCCTATTTACATTGGCACGACCATCTTCAGATGTCACACCATTCTTAGAACGAGCATGGCTGTGTGGTCACTTTATAGCTGCCTGAAGCACTACTAATCCAAATCATCAGTATTGATACAAAGCCTAAAATTTGGTGTGCAAACAACATAACAGTCATCCCTAATTTTGAAGCACTTCCGACTGTTTCACATCAATTAAGCTATATTTACCAGAAAATCATTATACCTCTGCATAGCTCTGACAGCCTTGCATACATCTTCGTATTTCTTCTTAATCTCCATCTTAAGCGCACCCTCTCGATAACCACGCGGGTGCAGAGTCTCTAGCAGGTTGTCAATATCTTTCACTGAATCGTATGTGAACCACAGATTCTGGCCAAAGTGAGGCACACTGTAAAATTAAAGCAATTACTAAATGATAGATTAACCACAGAGAAATCCAACCAGTTAAAACAAGAGCAACGCTAGGGCATTGAGATGCGCCCACAGTGGTGCCAGAGCAATCACATAATAAATCTCCATGTGAAGTTTCAAAAAAAAATCATCGTCCGGAAACACTCTTCCTCCAAACAGCAATTGACCTATCGCCAGGATTTTGAATGACGGCTTAACTAACCATTCAGAACGCAGTATTATTCACACACCTTCGTTTCCAAGCCGCCATTTTACCCGACAAACAACACGTTGCCGGGTAAAAGTTATTGTTTGTTAGTCGACATTACGTAAGGGGGCAGAGTTTGCAATAGCTCAATGTAGAGAACAAAATGGCCACTAGATGCTGCAGAGGTCAAAACCGCTCGAAAATTTAATGGTGCAAGCGCATTGACATCACATACCTCCATGGCAACTTTCATTGAAATCCTTTAAACCGTTCTCTACATAGCAGTTTAAAAAAATTACCAAAAGATAAATTTCCGTAAAATGGCACAGTGGTTTTGTAAGAATAATTCATTATGCAAATATCACATTCTGGGCAACGGTCCTAACTTCCAAACAAGTCAGTAATAAATGATCACTGATAAGCATAAGTGAACATATGATGAATTGAGACATTCTACAAGATATTATAGCTTGGTCATGTAATAAAGATTAGGAGATTAAAAGACGACTTTCACCTTTGGGAACTTCTGCACATGATTTGACAAGCAATAAGTGGAGTTTACTATTGCATAACATTTTCCATGAACTTTCAACGCATAGAAACCATTCGAAATTTTAAATTTTTCAAGTTTCCGATGAAAGGCAACCATACAAAGAGACATGATGAACAAGGAACAAGAAAGTGAGTCAGCAATCTTACGTAGTCTCAATGTTCTTGTCGCTGGTGCTAGTTGCTGCAGTCTGGTCATCATCACCTTCGTCATCACTGTCACTATTTATGTTAGCAGGTTTACTGTCTGGCAGTGTGTAGCTGTAGTCAATGTCTCGTGAAGCCCATCCTATAGAGAGACAAGCATCACCAGATAATATTCACTACCTGTGGTAATCAGATATCAATAACATACATCTTATGTAATGCTTGGCTATCACTTAGCAAGTCTTGACTCATTAATTAGACCTGCATAACCAAGAGTTCAGTGAGTATCAAAAGCACCTGAGCTGCTGAAAATAATCGTCCTGTGTTAACAATTAAAAACAACAGAGCAGGTGGTCTGATAGATGTTGCAACAGAGCAGATGGTCTGATAGATGTTGCAACAGAGCAGGTGGTCTGATAGATGTTGCAACAGAGCAGGTGGTCTGATAGATGTTGCAACAGAGCAGGTGGTCTGATAGATGTTGCAACAGAGCAGATGGTCTGATAGATGTTGCAACAGAGCAGGTGGTCTGATAGATGTTGCAACAGAGCAGGTGGTCTGATAGATGTTGCAACAGACGTGTGCAGCCTGCTCAGGTGACCCCATAGCACTAAAACACCTAAAAACATTTTTATAAAACATATACACATACATATAACACACCTGCACAAATTAAGACTGAGCTGAGGAGATAGAGACATGGCTCATCAGTCTATCAGTAGAGTTCAGTGGGATTTGAACCCACAACCTAGAGAACAGGAGGAAGACACTCAACCCACAAGGCCACACTGCCTCTTTTTAGCCAGCCTTTCCTAACCTTTGCCTAATACAGATGTTTTACCGAAGGGTCATTCCTACCACGGAAAAAAACGCTATGAAATTTCTAGATAACTTTAGTTGCCACGCTGCCTCTTTTTAGCCATTGTTTCCTTTATGGTGACCTTTGCCTAATACAGATCGTTTGTAGAAGGGTCTTTCGTGCCATGGAAAAGAATCTACGAAATTTCTAGGTAACTTTAGTTGCTGTAGCAATTACGGTCACTATACAGACAAATCAAAACTGTAAGTAACTGTTACACTGCATAACATCTGAGGACTGTAATGTTAATGCTGTGAATTTGGTTGCCAATAAACCTGTCTGGTGACTGAAACTTGATCTGTCTGGTGACAGAAACTAGACGTGTATGATGACTGAAACTAAACGTGTCTGATGACTGTGAAACAAGATGTGTCTGATGGCTGCGAAACTAAAGTGTCTAATGACTGTGAAACTAACGTGTCTGATGACTGAAACAAGACGTGTCTGATGACTGTGAAACTAGGCGTGTCTGGTGACAGTGAAACTAGACGTGTCTGGTGACTGTTAAACTAGACGTGTCTGGTGACTGTGAAACTAGACGTTTCTGGTTACTGTGAAACTAGACGTGCCTGGTGACTGTGAAACTAGACGTGTCTGATGACTGTGAAACTAGAAGTGTCTGGTGACTGTGAAACTAGACGTGTCTGATGACTGTGAAACTAGAAGTGTCTGATGACTGTGAAACTAGACGTGTTTGATGGCTGTGAAACTAGACGTGTCTGGTGACTGTGAAACTAGTGGTGTCTGATAACTGTGAAACTGGACGTGTCTGATGACTGGGAAACTAGACGTGTCTGATGACTGCGAAACTAGACGTGTCTGTTTCTCTGCATACAAATAAGTAATGACAAAAAGGACGGAACTGATGAAGTAGAGCATGACATCAGTCTAAGTTGACAAATAAGCCTGAACATCTCGTACAATAATGGTTATTTTACTCAAATGACAAAACACAAGTAGTGCCTATCACAAGCCTTTAGTTTCAAAGTTATTCATAAATATATTACATTAATCAGTTTCCAGGCAACATTAATATGGGTTTCCTTTCATAAACAACGCCTCTTTAATTGAAATAGCTTTAACCTCGCATTTCAGCGAAATCTTGCAAGTTAGCTGCAACAAAACTTATCTTCATTTTGCACACTGCAACAATGGAATTTTTGTGATTATTTAACACTCAATGAATATGCCCGGGGTTGTATGTTGCAACAACCACTACCGCCTCTAGTTATGGCCTTTGTCTACATCCTATATACTTATTCTAAGAACATGACCAGCATTATACCGAGTACTCACTGTGGTTGCGGTCTATCCCTAGGTGCTACATACCTTTCTCAATAAATATCCCTGGCGTTGTATGGTGGAACACCCAGTACCGACTATGGTTGCGGTCCGTGCCTATAGGTCCTTGTCTAAGCACCTTTTTAGCAAGAGCAATGCCATCCTAAAAAGATCAGAACACACACGTTGAAAGCATGTACTAAAAGGTTACAAGAGCAGATACTGGTGCTGGGTTTGTAAAAATATGAACATATATAAACATTTCAAGTGGTAAGAGGTTTTATTAGGGAGCCATACACACACAATACTGATATATCGCAAAACGCACATAAATTAAAATGCAAAACACAGAAAATAAAATCGACTCATTTAATACAAACAGTCAAAGAAAATTTGTAATATGTAAAGCAGCAACAACTCACATCAAATTTCTTTTGAAAATTCTCTTTATCCCTTTCTTCTCTTTGCACAGCGTACTCCTTTTCTCGCCTGCCAATAAAAACCACAGCAATTAACACAGCTGATGTTAAGTATTGCAAACACAATAATTTATCGTTAAAATTTTACATACACAAGAGAACATTGGCTATAACATATTAGAGAATAAATCAATGAATATGACAAGTAAGGCAATGATGGAGTTAAATACAAGGATTGTGACAAAAGTTCTTCTGAAATTAGTTAATTGTTAAATAGAGCCGAAACAAACTTTGCAAAACAAATTGCATGTCACGACAAGATACTCGCCAAAACGTGTACTTAAGATGTTACAATCTGGACTTGCATGAAAACGAAAAAACCCTTTTCATTCAGGTAATTCAACATTAGCAAAAAGTGGTCTCAACTTGGTAAGGCAAGTTGACTAAACATTTCAAGTCATTTAATGAATCAAGCATGGCCCAATCGCAGAAAGGAAAAAGTGTCAGCCATTTGCACAATGCTGGATGACCTAATTCAGGGCTCGACGCTATGAAAATCGCCAGGTCGCATTTTGCGACCTAGCCAGAATCCCACGTCGCATTTCCAAAATCCAGCTCGCATTCATACATGCCAGGTCGCAAAATTTTCCCGCCATTTTTACGCGCCAAAATTGATTTTAGATCATCGAGAAAATGTTTAGATTATGCTCTTTCCTGCCGCGTTAAATACTCACAAATTTCAGATCCCAAAACTGACTTTGTTCATGCAGGTACGGTGTTACTGTTCTACACGACCACCATTGAAAGTCTCTAGGGCGCTAGTCAAGTTCCCGGCGTGAAAGTTGAATTAGTGCTCTCTCACTCTCACGTGCATTCGAGTAGCTATGTTTGCAATTTGAAAAGGGAGAAAATGCCCGTTGAAAAGTATCCGGGATTTTTCTAGGTCTGACCTGCTACTGGCTGGCATCAAAGTCGTTAAAGATTCGAACTAACTCCGAGGGCAAATTCCCTCCGCTTTTTGTTCGCAGCCCACATTTTGCAACTTAACTCATGTTTGAAAAACGTCAGTCGAAAAAAATCTGTGAAATGATGCTTTAACCGAATAAACAATTCAGTGCAAATTTCACAACAAAAATGTGGTACTTATGCTGTTTACGTACTCAACAATTAGTTTTCCATGAAGTGAATAGCCTCCAAATAATTCCCGACTCCCTCCATGCGAGTTTCCATCTGGTAATGGCAAGTTTGTTCAATACCTTCCAGGTACGGGGAAAATAGGTCAGTCACAAAACGGCACGCATGTCACTAGTGTTAACTTTCTTTCGGAGGTATAAAACAAAGCCGGGATTTGGTTTTTACATATTGAGAAAAGACGTTTTTTGAAAACGGAACTTGTTGTGTAAAATGAGAGTGACACACCATATAGGCTGCGAGTCAATTTTAAACCACGCACGGCCGTTTGTAGTGCGATATGATGGGTGCTAGCCTAAACTGTGGGCGCTTAATTGGAAATTCTCAAAAGTTGAGGGGGAACGCTTAGTAGGCCAGTGAGCGCTTATTGTGAAACACTTCAAAGGTAGGGAATAGGCTTGTGCGTTAGCATAGTCGTTAACCCGAGTGTTTGCGGTAATAAGATATTAAAAGACTACAATGAAACGTCATGATAATACGATTTTGCGAGGCAAACTCCATCTAGTAGGGGTGACTTTCTGCATATCGTTACCATCTACACTGTACCCTTTTCAGCCACCCGGAATAATTTTGTTTTTAGTTGCCCGCTTCAGCTGGAACATGATTGTTTCTATTGGAGTCTGAACATTTTTGCGGAGGCGGTGGTCAGGGGAATGAAAAGTTGCCGGGGAGGGGGCGGGGGAGGTGTATGAAGAGAAGAATAAAAAGTTTGCTAAAACCACAATTTCGCATCTAGTACCCGTTTAGTTGCAATAGCTGGCTATGGGCATAGAATATAGGGTTTAGAGAACATCAACCTCGAGAAACATCGGAACCGGAAAATATCAGTTCTGGGTTACATCCGTCCCGGGGAATATCGTAAAGCATCGTAACCACCGGAAATCTTTGAGTTCATTTTCAAATAAACCATTGGCACCCGGGTGCTTGACAGAGCCAAGCCGGTATACTCTTTCATTTAGGACAGCCACTGTTCTCTTTTGATGTACAGCTTCAAAACGGTGCGCACGTGTGAGTTCACGCACTTGAATCTCTGGAATAGGCCTACACTTTACGTTGGCAACAACGTGTGAAAGACAAATCATATTTTGCGCACGTAGCCCCAGAAACAAGTAATGGGGTTTGAGAATTTCTTGGCAACTGAAAGTAAAGATGTGATCGTCGTTTGGGGATTAATAGGTTGTCATTTGCACTTTGGCTGTCTTATGGGATAAAAACGAGGCGCACATATCTAAGTCACGATTGTCTTCATTTTTGCCGGGACCGCTTGCACGCTAACAACGGGACCGACCAGTGCCGCAGTGCGATATCAGGGATATTGTCGTGGATATTTGGTAAAGGTAATAAGGACATCAAGCGAAAAACAAACATATTTGTCCACCACAAAGTTTGATAAGTTGATCGCTTAAGAAGTAATAGGAACACCACTGTTTTGTGAGGTTTTATCACGTGTTATGTGGCCCGAAACTTTCTTCGGCAAATCCGGAAATTTGCATAAGTGGCCGAAAATGTTAGCCAATGAAACGCATCAAAGATCGATTCTGCATATCCCATGGTCACGCGACTTGCTTACAAGTCATCTGGAGGGCTGTTCTCAGTTAGTGGTCTTTTGAACTTGGATTTGGCAACAACCAAGTAATGGTCGGATTAACAATAGCTGCTATATATTTGCCAGGTATCTGCCGAGAAGAGTAAAAACTCAGCTCGCATTTGTTGGAAATTCCATGTCGCATTTTGCGACTTGATACGAGCTGACAAAAATCTCAGCTCGCATTTCGCAGTAGCTATAAAGAGGATATCGTCGGTATTTTGACGAAAGGTGGGTTCACAGTGGCTACAAAGGGGATACCGTCGTTATTTTGATGAAAGGTGGGTTCACAGTGGCTATGAAGGGGATACCATCGTTATTTTGATGAATGATGGGTTCACAATGGCTATGAAGGTGATACGTCGGTATTTTGACAAAAGGTGTTTTCACAATGCCTATAATGAGGATGCCGTCGGTATTTTGACAAAAGGTGGGTTCACAGTGGCTATAAAGGGGATAGTCAGTATTTTGATAAAAGTTGGGTTCACAGAGGCTATTAAGGGGATACCGTCGGTATTTTGATGAAAGGTGGGTTCACAGTGCCTACAAAAAGGATAACGTTGGTATTTCTTTAAACAAATACCATCATCCTTCCACGGCCTTATGACACACAACCTTCTAGCCCTTCCAATACCTTCTGACCACACCCACAACCTTTCAGCTCTAACTTCTGGTTCGTCACACATCCTAGCCTTCACACTAACTTCTGGCCCCTCCCACTAACTCCTGGCCCCTCCCACTAACTCCTGGCCCCTCCCACAACCTTCAGGACTCACTCACCTGGCTTTCTCCTCCTTCTCTCTTTCCTTCTTCTCCTCTGCTGCTTTTGCTGCCATCTCCCGTCGTCTTTTAACAATGGACGCCAAGTCCTCTGGCTCTTCCTCGACACACTTCTCCTGTGCTTTACCACCGTAAAAACAGATGGGATTCATAGCAGAAGCTCCTGCAGACACAAGTTTGGATCTCTAAAGTTTTAGGACAAACATATGGGAGTTTATTGTAATATTATCACCAATTGCAGTAATCAGTAGAGCCACCATCGGAATGTGTTGTAAAGCCTTTAATATTATGAATTGATCTTTAAATTTTACAAAATGTTAGATACTGTAATCCTCTTCATCCTGTACATTGTGGCTCGTACTTATACATTCTGATTTGACTTCCTCGTGCATCAGAGTAATCCAAAATATCATTATCCTTAAAATTGAGGCTTGTTCACATGGCAACAAATATGCTAAAATAAATGATTAGAAGACCAATAATTCACACCCATATGTTACTTACAGCCAACAGATGTCACCTGGACATCTTATCATTTGGCAAAATACATCAAAAAGGTTGAAAGGGCAATATTGAAAATCATGTCATACCTAGACAGCGTCACGTGGACAGCAAAACAGAAAAGTACTACTGGAGAGGAAGCAAGTTAATAAACTTTTAAACAGTCAATCATTGATGTCAAAATACAGTCAAGGCACAACCTGTCAATCATTCTACCATGACAACACTACTGCCATGTTGGCATTCACGAGTATTCACTTAACAACTTCTGATTATGTTCAACTCAAACTGAAGCTTGGCAACTTAATATGCAAACAACATAATCTCTTGCAATATCCTCTTGTTGTCAGAGCGCCACCTTTGGAGCAGAGTGGCCCTGTGATCGCACGATGACCAACACGTTGAAATCCGTGTGAGGGCATTATTATACATGCCTCAATTTTTATGTTTGCTTTTAACACGGGCCAGAAATAAGCCAAAAAAGTATAGCTAATCGTTTTGTTAATTATTTGACCCGTACTTATCCTAAATATGATACAAAAAATTAATCATCGTGGAATGCATTGATTTCATCGAAAGTTGCAAAGGCATTTCTCAATAGATGAAACAGTATAGTGATGTATTTCTAAACAATGAACCTATGGGAATATCTAAATTTTATTTTCCAACCAACTGGAAAGTCAGTATGTAACTTATTTTCTGTTAATCAATGAAAAGTCATGTTTCATGACTTTTTCGCCAGTGTAGCACTTGGAAAGAGTCTATCACCATCCAACCAACCTTTGTTTTTTGTTTCCCCCTTATTCTCCTTGTCAGTGCTACCCTCTTTTGCCTTCTCTTCCTTCATCTTCTGTCGTTCTTCTTTCTTCTTTTCCATCTCAGCCTTCCGTTGATCTTTTTTCTCTTTCAGTTCAGCAATCTTTTCTCTCCTGAAGTTATGAGAAAAAATGTCTACGGTTTTGTAAGCAGCATGTGCCAAAGGGAGTTACGGCCAACTCATAGACTTTGCTCTACATAGGGGAAATGATGCCTCTGTCTGTTGAAAAGGGAATTTTTTCTTATTAAGAGACAAATGAATATTCTCCATTGCTGACGAAAAGAATTCATGAGATTTTTGAATATTGTTCAGAGGACCAAAACGAAGTTCCACTATCAAGACATCAGGAGGTTTGTAACATTATCTGTCCTTTTGCATACAGCAACGTAAATTGTCACAAGACTGTATGAAACATTCTCTCATACCTTAACACTAATCAATCAACTTTCTGCCTGAATACAATGCTTATGACTTGTAGGCAGTGATTACAACACGTCTTGTAGTATTTCTAAGATAAAATAAACAGTTTAAAAAATCTTTGTACATTCCTGATGTGTACCACACAAATAACAGCAGTTTTTACAGACAGCTGCAACATATGAATTTGTGAGCAATCAACAGTAAGTAACAGCCTAGCTAGCTTCAGTGGTCTGAGAATAAGAGGTAGCTGATCCAAACTGTTGCACAAATAATTGAATCTTCTCGCTCATTCACAAAGAATTTCACCCTCAATATATTTATATGGACCCAACGAAATGAAACTATTTAGATATATCAGTCAGTTAGATATCTTTGCATGAAATGTTTCTGAAAAGCTTTTTATTCAGAAGTTTCACTATCTGTACTTGGAAACAACTTTTGCAAGGCCATAAACAGTTGACATCTGAAACCAAAAACTGTAAATGATTTGCAGCACATTCCACGAGCTCTAATCCAACTTCAGCTTACCAGAGGGCGCTAGCGTCCTTCTGCCTGTCCTCCATATAATCCTGCACAGAGTATGTGCCCAGTATACGGTGACAGAGCCCAGTTAACACTTGTAACTTCTGAGTGGCTTCTATCTCAAATAGCTCACTCGTCTCAAGTTGCCCAATCAGTAACTCAGACTGCAAAGATAAGTAATCAATGAACCAGATAGCCACACACAGTACAAGCCACAAGCATTCATACAAAAACCTGGAACTCCCCGTCATGACAGTCAGGAGGAATAACAGGAAAGTTAGAAGACTATTAAGCAATACTGCAATTAGAACTTTGCCAGCCATATTGCTATTGCCACTCAGTTTTGATGTGAACAGGGATATGGTACTTTGTTTCATTACTTCTGTCTTGTGTAGTGCAGCTCACTCATCAGTCTTTAAATTATACCAAACATCGTCAAAGTTTACTAAAGACATCTACAAGATCACACACAACCTCGACACAAAGGAATGCTCTATGATCCTTCTCAACGCTCAAGACATTGGAAAGTGAGAGCTACCGAAGTCTGATAAATTGACAAGTGTAATTGTCGCATTGGCTAAAGTTATCAATGGCTGCTGGGAAATGAAAGCTCGTCTCAAGACCGCCCTTGGATCAAACCAAGGGATACACTTCCTGACACAGAAAAGATTAAAGTGTATAAATTAGAAATACTAAGCATACAAAAGCACATGGCAGGATCAATTTTGGGCATGTTCACCGAAACACAGTTAAGTGACCTTTTAAAAATTATCTACTTGTAAAAGTAGATGCAAACTATCTACATGTAAAAGTAGATGTAGACCAAAAGGTTAGTTCTATGACTTAACCTTTGATAAATGCAAAGATAATGTAGAAGAGTGACAATTCGTGTCACAAGAAAATGCACAAATTTTAATAGTAATTACCGTACTCGTCCGTGTTACGGCCCATGCTCGGCTTACCGCCCACCCCCAATTTTTCATGATCGAGACTTCCTAAGTGTCTGTGCTTCTGTGAACGTTCGTCACACAAAATTGAGATTCCAAAACGAGTGCAGCTCGTTTACCTTTCTGTGACAATCAATCAGTTTTAGCGGAACAGGGACCTTGCCTTACTATGGCGGTAAAATACCCGTATTCTCATGCCCTTTACTGAAGGAGACACAATTGTTTCCTTTGGCTCACGCACGGATCTCGTGTCGGCATGTACCAATTACTGAGACAGCGCTTGTCGAATGTATTTCATTTGCTGTGGAAGAACCAACAAAGCGATAATTGACACAAATTTTGCGTCCGTGGCCGACCTTTCTGTGATTCCCTGTGACAGTATACGAAACATAACCACTCTGAGCATTGAAATAAGCAAAGACATGGTCCACAGTGACAAGCCAACTTGTGTCGCTATTCCGGTCTTGGTTAAATGCATGTTTTTAATAACTTTCACCCCCGACACCATAATGGAAGCGCCCAACCAAAGGCAACAGTGCAAAAAATCAACTTGTCATTAGCTCCGTGAGGGTAAAATCTGTCCTCCATGCAGTATTAAAGCAACAACTCCCGACTTTTCAAAAATTTAGATTTTAACCGCCCGTGCTCGACTTACCACCCACCCCCTTTTTTAGATTCCCAATTTAAGCGCCCTGAGTGGTAACACTGACGAGTACATTATGATAAGACAGATTTCAAGAAAGTAACAGACCCATGTCTCTGCACCAACAGGTGTCTCCACACAGTCACTTTCGTAAACACTTTTCAGTTTTCAGGTAGAGGTTATATAGCTTTAAACATCAAATTTAACAAAATTTGTTGCAATGCCAGCAAAGTTTTGAATTCATGAATTTCAAAGTGTACTTGTTTCTTTCCCACCATACAACTCAATGGAATGCAGAAAGTGGACCTGTTCTGGTGTATAACTTCACTTCTTTTCAAATTTCTTAGAAGAGCCTATCTCAGGATGACAATAGTTCAACGTTAGTCTAAAGTGACTGACCACTTCCTCAATGTCAAACATCATTGCCTCTTCACTGTCTTCATCATCGGACACATCTTCGCTATCATGTCGCCGCAAACAGAGACGCACCAGCTCAGATGCCGTGTACTGGTTGACTGGAATCTCTGACAGCTGAACACCGAGCTCCTTGTAGTCCTGTAAATTACATCGGCGAACACGCTTATTACAAGTGAACCGACAATCCACTATCTCAGTACGGAATTAAACATGGTTCAAAACTAAACTTAAAGAGTAACAGAATTACAATATGTGTGAGTTTTGCAATATATTTCAAAATAAAATGTCTTGAAATGTTGCTTGTGATGTTTCCAAGGCAGCTTTTCACAACTGTAACAAGGGACAGCATTGATTTTCCTCCACGAAACAAACCACACCAAAAGGGTTAATCTAGTCAACATAATCGTCTCAATGACAATTAGTTAACGATCAAATTTCTCAGCCACAATCACGTTCACTGAAAACTTGAATTTCCAAAAAACATAAGTTGTACTTTGGTTTAAATATAAAATTGTGATTAATTCACTGGAGATTAATTCATTAATAGGTTTAAATGCTGTAAAACACTGACAATACCAATGGCATAAAAACAAGATTTTGAGCTGCCAGTCTTTATCCCAGTGTTAGTCAGTACCGAACACCTTGTGCAGTTAGCTTGAAACAGACAATTCTATGTTGATGCATAACTTCAAATGCCGTAAATTATAATTAAAATATCTGCTACAACTTTTTACATAATTCAAATTATCAGTAGCCTTATGCATAACAATTTCCATCAGTTGTACCTCAGCAATTTCATCCTGAAGCAGTGTCTGTAACAAGGTAGTAACAGCTCTTGATAGATATACAAAGCCTTCCTTACCGCTCACCAAACCCTTCATGAGAGCATCTGAAAGTGAATAACATCGCGTGTAAATAACATTAACAACCGGCAGAGGTAACTAACATGTTGGTAACACGGCTTGGAATGACTAATGACAAAAAACGCGGAAACTTTTACGGCCCAAAACATGCGCGCTACCCAGTCTTGCAATAGCCGATATGAACCTTCATTTGCCGACAAAAGTCAAGAGGACAAAAAAAAACGTTACCACCATTAGTAGCATGCGTCTGCGTCTTTTTAGCTCGACCGTCCCCTCCCACCCCCACACATTTTTGGCCGCAGAGCCGTAGTATTTGTCACCGCGGTTTACAATCACACGAGACGCCATTGAAAATCCCACCACGCTATCCCAGATGCCCCGGAAATGTTGACAATTTACGTTCCTCCGAAACATAAAGAGCAACTTCCGCTTTTCTAGGTGAACGTCGTCGGCAACGCCGCGGTAAGAAAGGAATTTGCCGTGGAAATTTTATATCAAATCCCGATTTTTTACGTGAAAATATAATAAAATACGCGAACAGAACATTTGAAAAAAGCGGAAATCCGCGTTTCCGCAGAAAATTCCAAGCCTTGTGGTAACAACGAAAACATCGAATTGGATCACAGCCACTGACAGTACAGCCAGCCAACTTGCAATCATGGAGATAGGATTTAATTTCCTGAACGCCATTGTAACAGTAAAACTTTGAAACTGCACATGTTATTTTCAAAGATGCCATCTTGTGGTTGACTACAAACCAGAAAATCTGTTCGAAAACAACACTCACATGTACAGATAACAATATTAAAATATTCAAGTGTCCATTACAGTAACTGCAGTTAAATCTCAACTTTAGTGCGAAGAACGACCTAATCGCATTTTAACAGGAAAACACCAAACATCCCATTTTAAGTTTAATTTAAAAAATGCTCACAGCTTCTGTTTTCACAAAATCTTGCATGGTAACAACCTCTTCCTTGTAAATGTGCTTCATTTAAATTTTTATAACATATTTAAACGTATACAACCAGATGAACAGAAAATTCCGGTAAGGAAATATTATTTTTTCAAGATTACCTGAATAGATTGGGTATTCATCCTCCGGCATAAGAAGACCACCAAAGCATCGCAGAAATTCTGTCACCATAGCAACATCTCCAAAGCACTCGTTTGGCAACCCATCAGGCATGGGAACTAACTTAGGTGGGGGCAGGGGCGTAAGGTCCAATTGTTGGTCTTCAACTTTCTGTTCAAGAAATAACAATAATTACTCCCTTCCCAAACACTTTCTGTTCAAGAAATGCCAGTAATTCCTCTTACATTTCAATTCAATTAAAGTACTCTTCTTTTCAGTTTCCGTGAAATAATTTGGAGTTCTTTTAAAATAAGAGTTACCAGACTTTTAGTTAGGTTTATTGTATTTCTCAAGATCAAAACACCACGACTTCAATTTTTCATTTTTAAAACTTGCAGGCATACACCTTGTCTTTAATTACCACAAACTGGCAAATTTGTACAGCTCGTGTATCTAACACTTCAACCAACAATGGGCGGGGCTTAAGATCAGAGCAGTTATTTCAGCTATATAAATTATTTCAGCCTAAATCTTACAAAAAAAATTCTTCTCAGGACAAACTAAATCCAGGTAACAATATCATTACTGTGATTCACCGTGATTCTGTAATTTCAACAACAGAAAAAATTATGTAAATTTACTCTCTGGTGGGACTGCATCTTGTGAACCAATCAGTGCTGGAGAAAAGTGCTGCGTGTGGTATTACTGACCATGTGCTTTGGTCAGGAAAAGAAATTTATCTCATTCTATTTACGAGTTGGAAACGATAGTCATAAATCACAAAATGAATGTTTTGAGATTCACTTTTGTATAATGTGTTGGCCAATTACATGACTTTCTTGTTGAGTCAATAAGTAGCCAAGATATGTTCATTTAACTACATTCATTCGTACCGCCTTCTCTTGCTTGTGTTTCTGTTGTCGTAAGGCTTTCTGTTTTTTCTTTATCTCCTTTAAGTAAGCCACTTTCTCCTCAGCTGTCATGGTTTTACTAGCAACAGAGACAGACAAGGACACAGGTTCATTAAAGATTAAATTTCCTTTCCCGTCAAGACTTAAGAACATAACACAAGTCTTATAAATTGAAAAATATTATAAAAGTAGGCACATTTCATGAATTACAGCCCTGTATGAGTTTGCATTTTTTAATCATTTCATAGAATTTGAAATTCAATAGCATCCACCTATGGCAGCCATTTTGTAAGTGCACCACCAGAAATTCCAAATGTTTATTTTGGAATAGTAAAGTCGAGTAACAAGAGCACTATTGATGAACATGTTTTGACTACAATAATTTAAAAGTAGGTATTTAACCAAAATGGAAGACGAAAAAGTACCTTTAAAGACATAGAATGACTTCCAACTGTTACAACACAGATTTTGTAAGGAATTCTTAATTTGATTCTATGTCCACAAAATCTCAATCAAGCTCTCATTTAAAGGGGAAAGCTGCAATTTTTGGCATTATATTTTCTAGAACTACAAATCGCCAGTTTTCTTTAAGAAACATGGAGATGTTAACTTCCACAGTTGGTTGTCGGTAGTAGAAAATATGAATAAGTGTGAATTTACAGAGGAATTAAGTACAAGTTATCTTGTGAAAAGTAATTATGAAGGGAAATGACGCAGCAGCAGATATTTTACATAGCGACCATTAGATGTTCAACTCACACATTACATGTTCGACTCACACATTAGATGTGCGACTCACACATTAGATGTTCGACTCACACATTACATGTTCGACTCACACATTACATGTTCGACTCACACATTACATGTTCGACTCACACATTACATGTTCAACTCACACATTACATGTTCAACTCACACATTACATGTTCGACTCACACATTACATGTTCGACTCACACATTACATGTTCGACTCACACATTAGATGTTCAACTCACACATTAGATGTTCAACTCACACATTAGATGTTCGGCTGACACATTAGAAATTCAAAACGGCAGGAGAAATGGTATTGCCCGAAGTGAAAGAACTTGTAACATTTGTAGTACCGGATAGATTGAAACAAAAGAGCATTTCATGTTACGCTGTCCAGTATTGGAAGATTTAAGAAAGACTTATATCACGCTGCCACAATATCAGGTCTCTTTTTAACTCGAGAACAGCAAACACCACTTTAAAAATATTTCAATGTATATACAAAGGGCAATGATGATCAGAAACGAAATTGTGAACTACGGGCCGGTGGCCTCTTGTTCAAATAAATAAATTATAAAAGACATATTTCAGCGGAGTACATGTACAGGTAATGTACACTTGAAAAATGAATTAACTAATAACTGTTCCCCTGACCTACATTAACCTTCCAAGCAACAGTATTCAAGTGATGTAATCAGTCCAAAAATGAGTTTGCTTCTAACTTGTCTCTGCATCCAATCTCACTGAACAAACATAATGGTGATCTTCAATAGACATTATATGGCGTAGTGCATACACAACAGACTATGTTCGAATGGTGTATTTTGACCCACTTCCAGTGTTGCCATGGTGCTAACCTTTCACTCAGTATTACTGCACAGAAGGCATCTACCTGAGGTTTGTGAAACCTCACGTTGCCTTTTAACCTACAGGGCCATACATCTTTTGCAAGTTTATGCTACGAGACAGCAAATTTGTTGTCCCACTTTTCCGCTAAATTCAGAGAACCGCAAGTGGTCTGTTGCCAGTCTGTCTGTGCATTTATTCAATGAAACTTACAGCTTACGCTTGTGCTCCAGGTGCTCGAATTTCTCCAACACCTTGTCCTTCAAGTCGTCCGGCAACTTCTCCCTCTGTTTAGCCGACAAATCCCTCGCTGCTTTAGTCAACAACTGTTTTATCAATTGCATTTTCTCCTCCTTGATCGCCTTACGCAGCCTGCAATTTGACAAACACATCTGGCATGGTGAAAACCGGAATTTAAAGATACCCTTTCTGTTTGTTTTCAGTTGAAAACTTCATAAAAGGAATTTGACCGTAAAGCTATCTTGTTTAAACAAATTCCTAAACGATGGTCTTCCAAAGGGTATAAATCAAATATTTTCAAATAAGGCCAAAAAGTTGGTTCTGGTCCAACGCACATTCAGTGTTCTCCACGACCAGCTTTGACTCGACACAGCAACGAGTTTAAATTTTGCCACGTCGATTTTAAAAAGTGCCGCGCCAAGTTAAAACTTTCGCTTGGCACTTTTGCCCTCAGAATCAAAAATGAGGGTGAATTTGCCAACATCAACCATAGTTCCTAATGTTATGAGGCAGTTAACAATAAATATATGACAATTTTTGTAATAATAGAGTGTAAATTATTGCTAAAAAATCTGAAGAAATTCTTTTTTTAACATAATTTTATGGTGTCAGCTACCTTACCTTAATAATTGACTAGCCAGCAATATTATTTAAACTTTAAAATTTTGCACTTAAACCTGTAATTAACAAATTAATATGCTTAATTAAGCGGATTTTGATTTTGACTGACATATGGTGGCGAATTATTCAACTGGACAACAGGTGTCACTAAAAACTTGGTCACACCAGATCACATGTTAGTAGTATTTAATATTTAGTAGAACTGAAACTAGAATTGACATTTTTATTATTAAAGGAACTTATAACGTTTAATTTGACTTTCTGAGTCTGTCACAAATGCTTTGGAGGACTTTTGGTGAAAAATTGGTGGGGAAAAGTCAAAAAGTAGGTCACACCAGTTCAGTGTACATTTTTAAAACCTATATAAATAAACAGTGACCATGTTGTGGTTACGGAAAGAACAGTGTTTACTAACATAAAAATTTGCGTTGAGTTTGGAATTTTTGTTGTGGAGAACACCGATATGGAGACCTGAGCTCACCAACTAAAAAGTAAAAAAGACATCCACCTGTATTAATTTCAGCCAAGGTTTTGTGCTTTTTAAAGCTGCACAAAGGCACAGGTGAGCATGGTTCAAAAACGTCATGACATGCCAAGAAATGAGCAAAAAATGCCACATCATTTTTTGCTTTGGTGGATTGTCTTTTTTGAAAAAGGAGCTGCTAAAAATACCGCACAACAAACTTAATTTTCAAACAAAAAAATCAGACCAGAACCAAACACGCTTTTTTGACCTAATCAGTAAAATGTGAAATTTTCAAAATAGTGTAACAATTTCTAAAAGGCAACTGCAAAGCTGAAAGGCAACCAACTTCACTTTTTATGAACTGTCAGTAAAAAAGCAAGATATGAAGAACTGTAACGTACAATATGTTCTTATTTTCACATCACATCTGTTGAATGAAGAAATTCTTCCTCTGTTCTAAACAGGTGAAAATAAAGCGAGGGGAGTTTTGAGGCCTCAACTGTCCGACTTATTTAAGAGTAGTACAAAGGAATTTTCAAAAGCGTTGAGAGCAATGCAGCAGAATCGCAGAAAGTTAGGTGTATGCATACTTAATTGTGGTCCTGGATTTTGAAAATCAGTTTGATGCCCATTATTCAGTTGAGATTCTCAACATTCTGGTCCACTGTACGTGATGTTGTTAAATTTGGGGTGAACTCAACTTCAAAAACAAATACATTAAAATCTATGCGCTGTGCCTTTTAATCAAAGGCAGTCTTCGCAACATCATATTTACAGCCCTAAAGTTAAAACTTACATGACTGCTATCTTGGGTAACCTTGGTGGTGAGGCAATTTTGGGCCTTGGGGACTTTGAGGTATTCGAAGGAGTCTTTTTCTTGATATCAAATAAGGTCATCTGTTTGAGTGACTATAAAATCAAGAGCTAAAATGTTATTTTAACATCAATACCTGCATTCTCTACTACAGGCACTTAATTAGCCAGATTTAAATTGTCGTATGCATGGAATGAGAGTATTGACCATGTTACCAGACAAACGAGGTCTCACGTTCCAATCACTTGTATTCAACATCATCCTTTCGAAGAAGACGATACGTCTTTGCAGATCGAGGAATTAGGTGAATACAGTCCAGTGAATACAGTCCAGTGAATACAGTCCAGTGAATACAGTCCAGTGAATACAGTCCAGTGAATACAGTCCAGTGAATACAGTCCAGCAGACCCCGTTCAAGTAGTAATAGTGGTAAATATAATTAACAATTGAAAACAACTGAATTCCAATATTTACTACAGCTCAAGTGTACAATTTATAGTAATACGATTTACTTTCCTTTTGAGAGGTTGCTTTTAAACCTGAAATTTACAAAGACATGATGAACAGGTCGTCAATATTTCATTGAACGGGTGGTACATAGACATCTGGAGAACAGATGGGTGATTTTCTTCCCTGAACAGTCTTGCCAGCCTCTGGACCTTGAGTATCGAGACCTTGGCGTGAAGACGGTCAGCCTCCAGACCTCGAGGTGAAGACGGTTGACAAAATACTAGCGTTGTGGGCCCAGGATCTAATCTTTTTACTCTAACTTGAAAGTAGTTTTGGAATTTTAAGTTTTACTTGATAAATAACTTGAAATAATTGTTGACGGTTCTGAGCTTTTGTTTGTAATCACGGAGAACAGAAAATACCAACAATATTTTCAAGTTTGGATTTTGAATGTAAAGATTAGACCCTGGGCCTTGAAGTAATTTTTGGTTCTTAAGTTTGTGCATTAATTTCAAACAGCACAGTAAATAATTTAAACAGGAACTCAAATAAGACAAACATTACCTTCTTCTTATTAGGAGTCCTTTCATTTGCCTTTTTGCTTGGGTTCTTGGATGATTTTTTGGGAGTTGATAGCCCCTTCTTTGGACTGAGTTTTTTCTTGGCAGCAGAAGACTCCAGTTTCTTTGGAGTACCTTGTTTAATACTCGCTAATGTATAAAGATCAGATTCCGACTCGTCTGATGAATCAGTAACTTTTTTCTTCGACACAGACTTTTTGGGGGACTTTAATTTGGGAGTCTTTTTCGGGGTTTCCCCTTTTTTCACCTGTGCCAGGGTCAGATCATCAGAGCTGTCACTGTCTACGTCTATAGGTCCATTTTTCTTTTTGGGGGTGGACTTCTTCTTGGGGGATGATGATTTGGATTTGTCATTTTTGTCAACTTTGTTAGTTTTGGACTTCTTTAAACTTGGCTGTCCGGACAATTTCGTTGTTGATTTAGTGTTTGATTTTCTTTTCTTGGTTGGTTCCAATGACCTTCGACCCAGTTCAGCCATCTACAGATGAGATAAAAATAAAAAACATGCTTAATCCTATTGTCTGCATACGCTTTATCTCTTGTACTCAGTTAGATCTAAATTTGCAATTCAAAAATAATTTTGCATCTCAAACTCCAAATATTTCAACATTCTAAAACTTCATTAGTAACTGTTCCACGGCTTCAGAATGGCTTTCAAAGTGGAACGTGCGCGCTAATTATCTCCGTGATTCCTTGGCCAGATTAGTGAGAATTAGAAAACACAACATAAAGCGACGATGTGATGAATATGAAATAGGTTGAAAATTGTTGAAAATGTTTTTAAGAACGAGTTTTGTGGAAAAAGTGATCAGCCACAAGCAAATCACTGAACCATGACTTGTAAGTGTCGTGACGTGGTGCTGGGGAATAACACTGTATGCTGCAGGATAAGTGAACCCGTGAGGTACATCATTAGGGCAAAGGTCAACTACTTGCAGAGTTTCTTTGTTTTCACATTTACAAGTTGTCAGTGAATACGACTGCACTTTGTGTTTATCTTAAATTATGTTAAAAAAGCATTGACTTTTAGTTAGTGCTATACATTAGCATTAGTTAGGAGCACACAGGAACATCTTTAAAACCTTGCTCAATAAGAGGTAAAAATAACTTAGTTACTTAAATCACAACTGGATCAATAATAGTTACATGGAAATATCACTTTTACTGTAAATACAAATGACTCATAAAATAATTTCTGAGTGTTTAACCTTACTTGGGGTGCCCATATAAAATGCTTTCTGATGCGTAACCCCAATTATTATATAACTTTTTATTAATAAACATAAAAAACTTGTTAAGGAATACACCCCTAATTCCGCTATAAGAAATAAGACTGACACACAATTTAGCATACCCTAAGCACATACCTTTAAAGGTGACACAAACAGAGCGGCAAACTTGTTGACCAACCCATGTTCTTTGACCACATCATCATCCACCACCCATGGACTGGTAGGGGCATTACCTGTACGCACAGCATGGGCTCTGATAAAGAGCCGAAGGAGGTCTTTTGACGGAGGCCGATCCACACGTCTGGAATACAGAAAACTCTGAGCTTCAGGTTAATGTTGTACAGGTAAAACAGCAGATTTCTATTAGTGAGAACCTACATCCTGTGAGATTCTTTTATAAACGTGTGGGTGCATAAAGATGTTATTGCTATGTAACATCCCTCGCTGATTTTCAAAGAGCAGGCTATTTATTAGAAGTAATTAATGGAATATTTCGACATTTAAAGGGACATTTTCCACAATACAAGTAATTTTACAGACATTAGCAGTCATAATGCAGAATTGAACCCAGCAGCTCCACAGACATTAGCCAGGGCTTGGAATGACCAATGACAAAAAAGCGGAAACTTTTACGGCCCAAATCATGCCCGATAACCAGCCTTTGAAATGGTCAATGTGAACCTTTCCGCGACAAAAATCGGGAGGACTAAAAAAAGTTAAAAAAAAA
>NMRA01000307.1:86687-114190 GCA_002633005.1 Phoronis australis | reverse complement strand
AAGGGGGGGGGGTAGGGAGGCTATAGCTGCCCATGTGTTATTGCAGTTTCCGTCTACTCATGCATTGTTCACTGTACAGTTTTAAAGTTAAACATGTCTCAAATAAGAATAGAAGTGACAATTGGTGGCCGGACCCCTATTGCGGTACCGCTCAGCGACATCTTGTGTTTAGTACGATGAAGCTTTAAAGTTAGGTCGGAGTGGAATATTAGTCAGTTCCAGTGCGAAAGGTGATAATTAGGTTCATGTACGGTAGGTTACCACCCTGATCTACCTCACTGATCTAATGCGAAAGCAGCTAAAGTCGTACGTATAGGCGCTAATTTCGCAGCCCCGTCGTTCCCAATCCGGTTCCGTCTTTCCCATCAAAAGGTCCATCCTTCCCAAAGACTGTTATACTTCATCCAGTGAGTCTAGTGTTTACCTGCACGCAGTGTTCACTCTGTAAAATGTATTACGATAAACGTCTGTAGCAAATTCAACATATTCAGGTAGTGTTTAAGTCGACACAATGAAACAGCATCTGTACATTTAACATACGAGTACAATCGGATGTACCACTGTGTAAAAGGTTTATTCGTGACATAAACTTTTCTAAGCTGCTTTTGCAGGAAACATGAGCTAAATATGTTTTAGAATTCATTGACTTACCTTCTCCATAGAGTAATACTGGTTATTTCTTCACAACCCGTTTGTAACCAGGAGAGGTCGCCCTATCTCAACATACATGTATTTGCATGCTTTTCTGGATTCAATAAAACGTGCCATTTTCAAATATACGTTTGCTTGAAGATAAAGAAATGCAATCATTAATTTGAAAATGAAGTTCGCTTACCAACAGATTTAATGCAAAATACACGGAATATTAACGATCAACTGATAAAAATGCATTTATTTGCGTTTTAGTCACGAGCACACTAATAAAGTTCAGGATATGTGGTTAGTCATCGGGCATTGGTTGCCAAAATTTTTTTACAACGAAGTATTAAAGCAAATGGTGAGACCGTACCCCATTAACACCGCGGCTCCAGCATATCAATATTCAATTGGAACCCCGGTGGAAAATTAACTAATTACTTCCATTAACTCTAATGCAATCTTACGGGGAAATTGATACTCACTAGGTGGCGGGAAAACTGTACCTCGTTTGAAATCTTTTTGAGGACAGGGAGCGTTTCACCCACGTGGGGGCGATCGTGTAATAAAAGGCTTACGTTGTTCTTTTTTCAAGTTACACGATTATCTGGACTGAGAATTACTGTATCAGCAGGTCCGAGTTGTCGAATCGTCCAAGTTTCGGCACCAGGTTGTGGGTCGAACATGTAAAGCGGGGGACCATTGACCTTGCCAAACAGCGAGCTGGAGGTAGTTTTTAATAGCAAACAAGAGCGTTCGCCTGTTACTATCGGATTCGTTTCGCTGAATCTTCGTTCACAATCAACTGTGGTGAAGGACCGGGTCTTAATGCAGAGGTCCAGTTGTCACAGAGCACGCGGCTGGCTGTGTACTCCAACCAGCTCTTCCATTTCTACACCGTTGTGGTTATCAGCCCAAACATATTTATACTACGCTTTACTTCGTGCTGGCCATGTTTTATCCCGGATCCATCGGCCACGTTTTGGGAGTCCAAGATGCCCAGCCAAATGACTGCTCATCACTGTCAAGTTCATGCCACTCCATGGTCACAGGCGCCGGAATATTCGGCAACAATGCTGTCGTCAGGGTGGCACTGCATCAATACCCTAAGCTATTGCATGAAGACTACGCCTCACTGTACCGTCACTTATTGTGCGTAGGCGCTACGTAAAGATGTAAAATGATGGTTGTCTGTGCCTACGCCCCACTATAACGTAACTTACGGTGCGTGGGCGCTGTGTTTAAATGTCAAAAATTTGTTGGCTGCGCCGACGTGCTCCTACTCCGTGCGTCTACATGCATACGACCGTTGAGAACGATTCCTAAGAGTCGCCTCACGCCTCTTTGGTCATGAACACAGCAAGTTGTGAAAAGAGATATACCTGCACCCAAATTCCTTAATTCAATAAGTAAGTTGACATTTCGCTGTTTCGATCTCATGCTATGGCTATGCTTTAAACACATACTCAATTTTTGTTATCCATTTCTTACTTGGTTTCGTATCGGTCTCCCGGCACGTGATGTGAGCAGACTATTTTAATAACAATGAACTGTGACCTACTTTTAAGTAGGTCAAATAACAGTAACAGTTGGTCTTACCTCGTGGCTGAAGACGGTAAGTTTTAATGATAATAAAGTTAATTACGCACCACAAATTCAGTTGACATTGCGAGTAAATGTTGAAATAGCTAACATGGTTAAGGCATTTGTAAGTTGTATTTACCGAAAACAAGTTTTCACCGAATAATTAACCGAATTTCACTCGTCCCAGTTTAATCGTTTTTTTCTCGGCTTCGGCGAATCGACTTTATTTGAACTTAGAAACACGAGTTCTCGAAAACGGCTTGGCACAATTCACTGAAACTTTCCAAACTTTAAATTTATTCATCAGTCTTAAAAATGCTTTAAGTTTTTTGATGAAAAGGCCTAGTTGTTGCGTGATGTAGCAAAGGCGAATACGACTTCTATTTTTTACAAAAATTCCTTATGTTTTGCGATTTGATTTGTCATGGAAACCAATCAATAGGAATAATCGAATGATGTTGCCATTTTGCCCTGTGCTTCTAGTTTTCTTGTGTGGATTTTTAAGTAAAAAAACAGTAGGAAACAAATATACACTAGACCATTTTTGACTTTATTTCAAGCTAATGCTTGAGATTAAATATTTGGCAGATTTAATATAAATGTGGTGTTCATATTTTAAAATAATTTAGTCAGAATTCAGTAACATCTAAATGTTTTAAGTTCATTCAATCAGAAACCAATCACATCTAATCATACTTTCGTTATAGGAGATAAAAATTAAATAATGAACAAATCATTGATTTTTCGTTCTTGAATTTTAGACGCCATGTTGCATTTTATATCAATTACTGACCATACCTGAATTTTATCCACAGCAGTACATGTAGGTTGCCAGTTATGTCTGTATCACAATTATTGAAGTTTTTTTTCTGTTTTTAGTGATTTCAAAATGTCGTAGCGGCCATTTTGGAAATGGCCCAGTTTAATCCATTTTCGGTGGTCATATTTTGGTAGACTTTGCTCCTGTTAACAAGTATACGAAGTAGAGCATAAAACCATTGCAAAAACTGTTTGTTGCATTTTGTTGTGGGTCGGTTGGCTATTTGTCATAAATTGGAGAAAAGTGCATACAGTACAGTACTTAAAAGTTTCTTATTGAATCAACCATTTCTCAGTTATGATGTTCCGAGTTTGGCAAAATCGGACATTTTACTTAGGACCTGAATGAAATTAACATGTTGATTAAAAATATAAGGGTTAAACGTATCACGTGCCTCCTCTCTGTTGATTTAGACCGGGAGTCGCCATTAATATGATTTTTAAGCTGTTCCGTTTTAGGAATTAGAAGTAATCTTTCGTCTGGGAAAATGGGTAATTCATGAGGACACGTCCAGAAATCTGATTGGAAAAGCTTAACATTTAATGTCGTTCATTCACTATGTAAACAAAGGAAAAGCATTCATTTCCATTCCAAGAAGACATTCTAAGGCCAAACGCAAGTTTAGATTGAATTTAAAGTTTTATGTGGTTAAAAGTTTGTTTTTGATAAACGACGGCGACAAAGCCTACGTACATCAGAATTTTGTTGCCACACCATGCTTTTAGCGTCACTCTGATGGTCTCAGTGACACAAATCCAAATCCTATGGACGGTTGGGCTCTTTGCTTACATCCGACTACGTCAAATCCAGAATCTTTATATGTTCTTCTATTAACACCTCATTCAATACAACTGCTTTTGTCGACCAAGAAGGCTTAACTGTACTGCTGGTGAATAATGTTTCGTATGTTGCGTTAGATTTTCCGGAACTATTTGGGTAGCCCAATACATTCAAAACAACACAAACCAGTTCACGGAAGCCTGTAACTGTGGACCATTAAGTAACAATACCTGGGCTAAGGTACACACTTGTAGTTGATTGTCCTTGGCAAGCACAGAAACTACTTTTAATTTGATCAAAGGCATAACAGCTGATATATTTAAAACACAATGGGACATCTAATCTCACAGTACACCCTTCATTTAATAGGAGATCAATGTTTCGATTACACACAAGTCAATGGCTGGTGGGCATAGTGGCAGTTCACGTCAAGGTCACGACGTTAGACATCTATGTAAAATTCCTTTGCGTTCTCTGATATACAA
This sequence comes from Phoronis australis, assembly GCA_002633005.1. Classification (NCBI taxonomy): domain Eukaryota; kingdom Metazoa; phylum Phoronida; family Phoronidae; genus Phoronis; species Phoronis australis. The sequence goes on along the minus strand of NMRA01000307.1, from coordinate 109,885 downwards.
CTTATGCAACGTAATTCAACCAGATAACTCGGGTGACAGGTACATGTATATGTACACTTCCACAGTGATACGAGCAACAGCTCGAGCATAAGCATTCGTGTCACATGATGAATTTTTTGACTTCTCATTGGTTGACGAAACGACGTAACAATTCAAGATTCCGATTGGATGACAATGCTGTGAAAGATTTCACGAGATATATAATTAAGTATCTCCTTGCTGTTGTTCCAGTGAGCTTTGCATTCAGCAGCGTTTAATTTTCAGGTTTGAGGGTAAGTTTCATGTTTTAATGAAACATGTTTAAATTGTTGTTTGGTGTATATCTGGTTGACAGAAATCTTTCTTGGCCCACTCTGATTCTGGTTTCATGAGTTTGATGCTGATTGATCAATCATTCACTTGTAAATCAAATTTACAAAGGTTTATTTTGTAAAGCTGCCAATTCAATCAGTCAAATATTATTGACAAAGTGTCATTGAGTGCAAATATCAGTTCTATGTCTGAAGTTTCACACCTGCACATGCGATTGTTATAAAAAGGGACGTTGGAACTTTAAGGTCTCCTGGTGCGTTTATGAGGGCAATAAGGACATAATTCTTCAAAACTTTCGATTTTATCACTCAACATGTATTTGTATGCGTCGCCAGCTGAATGTCTGATCTGTGATACTCACTGGCGTCCACATTTTACATTTAGGATATGTTGGACCCTATTGACTTGTCTATATACATTTGTTCAACCAAATATCTGCAAAACATGCATTTTAACTTAGGAAAAGTACATTTTTTACAGTACAAGGCTTGCAAGGCTTGTTGAATCTATATTTGACGTTATACCATTCGGCCATTAATGCGTCAAGTGACACTGTGTTTTATTTAATTTAAAAAAAGAGAGGCACCAAAACAGCGGTATCTATAAAATGGCCAAAATTCGTTTAATATGATAACGTGATCAAATTTTAAAAACTCTGTCAATTATTTTCTTCCAAATTACTTTTTCTGTTTCGGCATTTTTTGACCTTATACGTCCTAATTTTATAGCCCATCTTACAAAAGTGCAAAGTTTTAAAGCCAATTTCTAACAGCGTCATCGAGAACATTTCATAAAGCTTGGTGTCTAAAGGGTTTATATAAAGCCGATCAGAAATTTCTGACGTTTGATGTTTGCCATATATGGTATTTTAATTCACTTCCATTGGACACCGAGGCTTATACCGTACCGGAAAAGGTCGACTGGTAAAAGCCACTTTCTCAAAATGGTATGCGGTTGCGCATAGGGTACCCTAAAGAAAGCATTACCCCAGTTACCATTGACTGATGGATTCTTGCGCCTCAGTTGCTCTACAGGAGACGTAATCGTGATTTTCACCAATGGTGCTGCTGTTGGTTTCCGAATGCACTTGACTCGTACACATTTGATGACATTGACGGTATCATGCGAATGTGTAATCCGATTTAAAGCTTGCGCCTGTGCAATGTTTAAATTGAGCCTGGTTAGGGAGTAAACGAGTGCTGTACAACCTTTGTAAAAACTAGAACTTTCACAATTTCTATGACACAAATCAAGTTGGATAAAAACTAAAACATAGTTAAACATTTCTGCTGTCTTAAACACCACGGATCTGTCCATCGCTGTCTTTGCGCCATTCTTCTGTACCAACTGATCGTACCAGGGACCGAAAGCATCCGGAATCAGAAAGTAGTTCCTGATCCCAGTATAAATTTCCATTGTGTTCATCACACTACTAAACTATCCTGCAATTTGTGTGTAAGACTTCAAAAACGACTTCCCCCAAATATAAAGAAACTTCAACACTAAGAGCTGTCTTTCAACTACCGAGGTTTACCGATGCATCTTGCGCATGTGCACTAATGTACTGCAGAGCACTAGCGACATTCGGTGTGATTTACGACAGAATTAAAAACGTGATAACGCTACTTGTATCTCAGCGGCTTATAATACCATTGTACAACGCGTCTGGCGACATCAGACATTGCAATGGGACCTAGATTAAGGGTAGTGATTTAATCATTACTTAATCATCACTATAAAGATTTTACGTTTCACGTTACAGATGCAAGTTGTTGGAGCCATTTTCGTTGTCTGTGCTCTAGTTGTCACAGCAACCGCCACTGACGATAATGACAAGAAAATCATACTGTCATTAGCTAACCAAATTATGATGGGACAGCTGGCGAGGGAGGAGAATATGCGATCTGATGGTAATTCAGGTATGTTTCGAACGGCCGACAGATGTCGCTGGCTTGCTGAAAGTCGGCTAGGGTTTCCGGTACTAGTCGGTAAACTACTGACGTGTAAATGCGAATCTAAATACGTCTTCAGTCTCAGCACTCGATTTTCAAGAACTTGAACAAATGAACACATTGTACATTGTATTGTACGTCGTAATGGAATATTGTGGACAGCGTGGTGTACGTCTTACGAACACGTTGATTTCAGAAAAGGGGTTAGAGGAAATGAGTGTCGTGGAATGGCCATTGATGAAACGTGACAACACGAATTCAGATAGATGGCCTATGTTTGAAACGTTATATCACATTTCAGTGGACTCACAAGATTACAAAGCTTAGTTGAGCATAGAATGTAATATCAGTGTCATGTAGAGAACACTGTCATCAACAATCTTACCAAATAAAAATCCATCCTGCTCAACAAAGACAGGCACGACATTTCAAACTTCCCAACATCTAAAGACGGCCATTAACTCGGGTTCCTTCATATAAGCGAGCATTTTCACCCAGACCATTTGCTGATATAAATTTGATCCCATCTTGTTCCTTACTCTGATGAGAATTAATTTCTGGGATTACGAAGCTCAGGTAGTTCGTTACTATGGTTGGCACAGAGAATGACAGGAAAAGACAAATTTGTTGTGCCTGGTTTCAATCAATAGCAATCCGAGTCCCGAAAGTTTGAGATCAACTGCATAGTCTCAAGCGCTCTAAATAGAAAACAAGTTGTTTTGTACGTACATTGTATAATGGCCGAATTCACCATTCACTACTTATATATTGCATGCTTGTATGATTTTGTAAATCGATATTGCGTGCTTAATAACATATAGAGTTGGAGGTCTATAGATTATAATTGATATTTAAATGTGATACGTGTTAATTCGTCGCATGTTTTGCTTGAGCTTTAGGTAAATAACTTTGTTTTTATAAATACAAGAATTGCCTAATACCAGGATTAATTCTCTGAATTATGCTGAGGTGACATCTGTTTCAATATCCTGGGACAAAATATTATTATCGTTATGAATTAGAAAAGTAGTGGACGATCCTTAAAAAAACAAATGTTACTCAAACATTGTTATTTGAAAACCGTATTTTGTGCTGTGGAGTGCATTGAAATTAAAGTACTATTAACAACCAACAATGCAAATGTGGGCTTATACCCAAAGCGAGAATACTGACGATTCCGTGCGATTCCCACTGTAGCCACCGCTTCTTATAATGCTTTACATTAACTTGAATGAGTTTTTCCTTAAAGGCGCCGCATGGCATGCATCTTAGGTGTCTTCAGTTTTATCAGCCAATTGCAATGGGAGATTAAAAGACAATCCGATCCCTGATGGCAAGTCTCCTGGCCAATAGGGCCGTCCAGGATTGCTCAGGGAATTCGAATTTCGGTGTGTTTACCCACAATTCCGTACGCATACTTCAGGCACATTTGCTACCTCGTTTTCAAGCCATTGGAGATGACATGTTATTTGTTGTTGTCTGATACTTAACAAGTTTTTCGTGGTTACATTACTCTATTCCTCCTTCCAATGTCAACGAAGTATTATATCTACATGTAATACTGTGCATTTGGCTGCAACAGCGACAAGAGAAAGTTTGATAAACGGGACAAATATAAGTGAATGAGAGACTCAAAAATGTGCTTGATTTCCAGAAAGAGGTCACGCGCTTTTATCTCCGGGTAAAAGGAGAGCTCTGCCGCGGTGTAATCCGGGATGGTCCTATTGCCATACTTCCCGGGGCTGCAAATGACAACTATCTATTTTGTTTAACCCGAGCAATATCAATGCTACTTTTTAAAATGAATGGTTGTAAATAGAAAATTCTGGTGAACTTTGGGTTAACATCACTAATTCAATGTACTTGTAACTTCCAATAGGTAAACATTGTTGTCGGTCAGAAGCCGATACGACGTCGCGAAAGTGTCGTTATCACCTCACTCCACACTTTCAGGATATAACCGAATTTGTACAACCCGTCCTACACCCGCCATAGGTGGGAAAACCCATGTTTCAGCAAATGATAAAGGAGAGTATGAATGAGGCCTAAGGGACAGCGCAGTCATATACATGTAGTTGAGAGTTTGGGTGTTTGCCTTGAGTGAACTGCAGTTGTGAGCTGGTAGCTTACACCAACTGCGAAGGTGTAAATTGAATGAACTTGTTGTAAATTGGATGAACTTGTTTAGTCTCTGGTCAGTTCAGCTGTTGTTGGCTTGAAATAGGCAGGTCATCTGGAATTAACCCGTTGCCCTAGTTGACTGAAGATTCATTTTTCTATGTACCAGCTGGGGAAATATTCTTTTCATGAGCGCCATGACTTGGAGGTATATTTTAAGGAATGGGGTTTTTCAGGCACACTGCCTTTCGGTTTGTTTTAATGTACTCATACTTCATTACGACGCCTTGGATCTGACTCTGCACCCAGACCGACTCTGTGGTCACACTTTGATTTGAAAGTGGGTACGTGAAACATCACAGGTGCAGGGATGTCAAGCAGACAACTGGAGAACGGAAATTTATTGCGCAACGCTATTGGGAACATCGAGGTTGTGTAATGACCAATACTGTTTCTAAGTTAACCAACAGCTCGTTTAATTTGAGTTAAATGTTTAATTCCCTTATGATCTCCTGTTTGTGAATTTAACTTCAAATTTTGCCCCTACATCACAAACGTTTTGTGTCTGGTCTGCACGTCACCTGTTGGCCACAAAACGTGATTTGGCCAACAGTTAGCGTGTAAACCAGACTTATAAACAACAGAGACGCGTTCTTATTCTGCTTTTTTCTTGCGTCATTTTGTTCTTTTTCTCCTTTTATCTGTTTTCCCACTGAAGCAAATGTCGCTAAATAGCTACCTCACTTAGAGTTGATGAGTTTGCGAGATTAGTCTCGAGTAACTAAGTTGAATATTGTCAAAAAATACCAGACTTGTTTTTTTGTTAGCAGAAATCAAAAAACCACTGGCACATCTGTATTTCTCTGAAATAAAGTAATGCTCTTTAACCCTCGATAATCACTAAAACTTTGGGAAAAAATTGAAAACTCCTCACAAAGCCTTATAAATTGTATAATTGACCTACGCTTTAGGCGATTTACTCAACAAGCCTAAACAAACTATGGGCGGCGAAGCACTGAAAAATAGGGCTGTAGTCACCCAGCCCCCCTGTGGTGCACCGCCCATAGACCCTGGGCGAGCCGCATTTAAAAAGGGAACTATGGCCCCCAAACCCCCTATGGTGTGCCACCCATGAAATCACCATCTGCCAAGCGCCATGGCATCCATTAGGTGACACAGCGTGTCTGAGTTTTCGGTTGAATCTTGTTTTTATGACTCAGGTCGGACGCCATGGACACATTTACAGGTGCTAGGGCAAGAACTACTTGAAATCACCGAAACGAGACTCAATATCATTTTAAGTATTGCTAGGAGGATTTTGGAGGCCCAATACACCCGTTTTGTCCCACCTAAAGTATGGTGTAAGATCAATCGTAAAGCCCGCACCTTGAAATTACAGGAATCAAACAAGTGAGAGTGATGCGCTCTGGTACAAGACCTTATTTCCAAGCCACCTTCGGGGATGGGGGTGTGTCGGCAATACACAACCACGCCAACAACATCAGAACCGTGGGTATGGGAGAGTTTATGGCTGTTCTGAACGGAATAGAATTTAGAACGCGGCACAACGACTACCGCCTCTTCCAGCCGAGCAAAACCAGTAAAGAATACCACGCCAAGGACCCGATCGAATTCCCGGATGTGCCAGCCGAGGTAAGGTGAATCACACGTAATTCGTCATCCAACTATCCTACAATTAAAACTCCTCGAGGCTGTACATAGATACTGATCAGTTTGCTAAAATGAACGCGTTTCTAGAATTTCTTGGGTAAAAATGTTTATATAAGTACGTATTTTCCATCGTACCAGCTTGCCACCAGTTACAGTACTTAGCTGACAGGCGGAAATAAAACAGCTGTGACATGGGTTGCAGATGCCCACTTCTGAGGACATATACCGCTCTTCACATCAGGTGAATGTGGCGACTTTGAAAACCAACATGGTGGACACAGCCGCCACGGTTCCTTTGATTTAGAGCAAATCCCAACTCCGTTGTTCATCACTGCTTCTCCTGTTACATTATGTTACAAATCCACTTTCTCTGGCGTTACTGAAGTGTAGTTTCTATTTGTCTTATGTCACCGCTCGGTGCATCTGCCAGCACAGGCTATTCGAATACGGTTCTACACCAATTAATTACCAAAAGGACTTGTAAATGCAGAACTTCAGAATTGAATGGTGGCGTACGGCAGGCCAGGCGGTTGTGAAGTTGGCAGTCAAACATCCTCCAACTGGACCTTTCCCCAACCGTTTCCCTTAATGGGCTACTTGTTAGATAAAAGCCCTGAATGTGACTTAAGTCAACATGCATGTGCTGTTTAAGGTTTTGGAGAAGGGAACGGTCGAAGAGCAACTTGCGGAGATGCGATTATTTTTCAAGGCCTGGAAGGAACAAAATGATACCATCAGGGACTACAAACCCTACTTCAGGCCTGTACTGTGCTACCTCGAAGGTAAATTTTATATTTTTACACAACCTATTCTCACTTGTTTCATTTTCAGCCTTTAGAACATTTAAAGAACATAGTTCAGTTTTAAAATCTAAGCAAGTACATACTTATGGCACTAGTCATTGTGAAGAAAACGATGCAATTGTCATTTCTAGGCGCTTGGACGAAAGCTGGCGCAGAAATAGACGAGCCGTTTGACAGCGACCGCCACTTCCTGGACGCCAGCTCGTGGTTTGATCTTCACCAGAAGCTTAGATTCAGCGCTTATACTGGTAAAGTATGCCTACATATACATGATGTCACCGGTGCATAGGTATTTAGTATGTTGTATTTTCTGTATCGCCGTCACAGGTACAGTACATGTACTAAGGCACATGGTAATTTTGTGAAGTGGGAATAATTCCATGTCTGTGCCTCTATTAATGGACACGTTGCTCTGCCTTGATCTATATATGACGTGCCATAGTCCTCAGAATGAGTCCTTGTTTGTGTAGGTCCACTTTACCCTAAAATTCAGTGATTTTAAAAAGTACCGTTTACTATTTACCCATCTCCAGGAGATTTATTTGCGAGTTTATCGACGTATGTTATTCCTTTTCCGTTACAACACGTGTGTGACATTCACTGACCAGAAATCTAGTAGTTATACATGTATGTTAACTTTTAAGTACTATCGGCTCCATCGTAATACTGCGTGGAGGATATTTGTGGTTGTTCCCGGCTTTGTTGAGCATTGGCGGAGGTAAAGTTGTTGACTACTCCTCTCACGTGCATACATATAAAGTGTATAACATCAAGGGCAGATCCTGGGTTTTTTAAAACGGGGTCCAAGTCAACAATTTCTAAATTCTAGACTTGATAACCCTAAAATCAAGTGAAAAAACGGGGCCCGGACCTCTTTGATGCCCCCCTGGGTCCACCAATGAATTCATGTTAGATTCTACGGTAACAACGAGAATTGCATAATTGCATGGCATCTGGAGGCTGGTTGAGAATTGGTGAAAATCAAAATAGTCGCAGTTGAGTCGATGTTTCCTCATATTCACAGGTCGTAAGAGTCCGTCGGAGAATTATGCATATATGCCAACGTCTTTGATGGGCATGATCAACGACACAATACCGGATATCGCACAGTGGAACTACCGTATTATGTGCCAGCCGCTGAAGGACCATCTACCTCTTAACAAACTGCGAGTTGTAGATGACTTGGCTGCAAGGTTTGTGAGTCTTTGGTCCTTTAAACAATAAAATTTAATGAACTTAAAGTTCAAACTGGTCTGCTGGATTACTTCGCGACTCATCACAGTCAAATCAGTCGAAGGAGACGAACGAAAGGCCTCCGAAGATCTAGGAAGTCAAAAACGTAATCCAGCAGGTCAGTTTTAACATTAAAACCATGAACATTCCTGGATGTGAATTCAATGTCACCGATCAGTTTATGACCAAAACGTATGAAATCATGACAAAATTATTTGAAGGAGTATATGCCACATACAGTTGTATTCACAGAACTGATGTTAACATAAATTAGAAAGTGACTAATCCATAATTAGGTCCTTGTTGCATTAGCGCCGCTTGTTAGGCTTTGAGTTTTCCATTGTTAAGAACACATGGTTTAGGGCCTTTCGACGCTATGACAGAATATTGTCCATTTTTAAAACAGACAACTGTGAGCAGCGGTAATACAATGAGTGTCACCCGATGTCGCTGATTTTGTTCTTTCTTGATGCCAAGCATGACCGGACGATTTTCTCAAGATGGCTAGTTACGTTGACCCTACGCCACACAACAGTAAATATTCCGAAGCCCGTTTCGACTTTTTTACTTGCGGAAAATGGTCATATCGAGTAGCACTGGGTGATGATCGATGAATTACGAATTCCGTAGGCGGTATTGGTGTTAAAGTTAACGTTATAGGGAGAAGGGAGATCGTCTGGGTGGATGGTAATTACACGATGGACTTCAGATTGCTGGCCGAGTTCTACTAAAATGCCGTCGTCATAGGTTCAGCCGATATTTACGGGAATTTCGATTTGTACACGCCATTCAGCTGACTTATGTTGCATCAAGCCGAACGAACAACGATTTCCCGTTTTTAGACGTTTTCAATGATCCCAACGTGACAAGATTGCTCCGTTGCGTTTTAGACTGAAAAATTTTAATTGGGAGGAAAATGCAATAGGAGATTGTTGAGTATGTGTGCATTGATGATGTTGGTTTCCTGGCTAGATAGCTGTGTATGTTATAGGATGAAGTTCAATATCCCACTGCACAAGTTACACTTGAAGAGATATGCAAGATTCCAGTTGAGTCCAGACGAAGACCCATCGACCGGATGGCCAAAGGAAGAACAATTTACAAGGTATACATGTATTTGTTATAAATTGACTCTTCCTAAGGCTACATGTATATTGTGTCTGACTGGTTGTGACATCACCATTGTGTTCGTCATCGTCGTGTTCATAGTCACTGTCAATATCCAAATCTTCATATTTTCACTCTCGTCTCCTTCTATGTTACAACCAACCTCCCTAAAATACCATCTCCCCAACCACCACTACCCTATCACCACCACAACCACCACCATTATCCAGTACCATCCCCATCAAAACAACCACATTCACAACAAGAGCAGCACCACCCTTAACCGCTACCACCACATCCACCGAAACTACTATCATCATCATCATCACCGCCAGTGTCGCAGCAGTGTCGAGGGTTTGACGGTCTTCCAATAGTTCTGGGTATAGAGAAAACGTTGGGCAAGGAAAATGAGCAAACACATTCATTCCAGCAGACCTTCCAACTTTCAAAGTTTGCACTCATATATTTTGGCATCTTTTTAACTGCGTGTTTTCTAAGCACCAAACATTTTGCTGTCATGGTTCCTTCAAATGATTTGTTAATGTGGTGCTCTGTTTAAAAAAAGAGATACTGTTTTACTCTGCAAAATAATCGATATTATCGTGGCAACAGCTTAGCCTCATGCCGCACTCAAGAGCCTTTGTCACTACATGTCCCTTGATTCATATCAACTCGTTTTGGCAGTTACAAATCGAGTGATCACGAAACAGGATTTTCTGTTAGAAAGTAAATTGTAATAAAATAGTTTCATTTCCTGTTCCTGTTGAAATTACTCAGGTTAAGGACAAAGGTCTACTTACCATGGGCGACGCAGGACTGAAATAAGTGGGGACCCTCTAAGGCTGAGACTGAAAATACCCAGGCGTTTGGGACTCGACATCCAGTTATTACATCAGAAATGCCTAGGAGAGAGGGGCTAACGTAAAAGGAACTTTTACTCAGATCGGGTGACATTATAGTAAATTGCGCAGTGCTTCACCTCTTCAGGTTTTAGTTTCATTTTCTACAAATCGACATAAACACGCATGATATCTTTCACATTACGTGAACCATGCTGGAACTGAACAAAACGTTCTCAGAAAATGACATTTTACATTCCGGAACTATCAATTGCTTCTACTTTCACTTCTTTATTGACTCAGAAGGTTAATTACGGTCGACATCAACGATTTAAATATAGATGCCATTATGTGCATTTGCATATCTCTTTGAAATTCTCAATCATAAGCAGGCTGATATAATGATCAAGGTTTTGGGTCAATAAGATTAACTTATCAATTAACCTCCAAGGGCATAAATGCAAGCATTTCTCAAGGGTAAACAAACTGTATGCAATTGACGTCGAACTGCAATCGTTGAAGAACATTTTTGAGAGCTAAAACGTCCTGCGTTGTTCACAACGTGACGTTCTGACATGATAAAAAATAAATGTCAATTTAAGCTCCAGAAAATATAATATTGTTCTCCACATATTGTTTGGACTCGGGGATGTCGGTACAACCACTAGAGTTCACAAAACATGCAAGCCCACGATGGACTTTTCTTTCCCAGCTGTCTTCACTAATGTCTTTTCCTCAACTGTCATGTTTCATGTGCTTGCTGCGGACAGGAAGACGTTGCTGGATGATCTCATGGGTCAGATTCCTGGCAAGGACAATGGACCGGCTGATATCTTGGATGACGCCTTTGACACACCAGTATTAGAATTGGGTCAAACTAAAGTAAAACTGAACAGCGGTGAGTTACTTAAATACCAATCCGCTAAATGTCTTACTGTACTTCAGCATTGAATTGATGGTAAACAGATTGCACCATTGCGACAACAGAAGTCAAAAAATGGCGACTTACAGCATAATGTTACTGAACATAGCTGTCTCGATCGTTGACACTTGGGTTTTGTGAATTTCAACCACAGTGACGTCATTCCTACTGTATATATGTAGGTTATTATCACCGATGGTTTGAATTTGGAAAGAAGGACGCAATGGGTATCTCGATGCAAAGGCGAGGGTACGCCGACGATCAGCTGTTTATGGCTATGACAACTCATCCCAAGGTACGTCCACTTCTTGCTCTTGGTTTCCTGAACTGGATTGCTATATTCAATTCCAATTCCACGCTTTCACCAAGGGATACTTACGAAAAAAAGGCGTCGTTTAGACCTATATGGGAAACTCCCATTGTAAAGATGTCGACCACGCGTATTCGCCTTTTGATTTAGCATGACCCCAGCTTTTAAACGCGCAATCGTTGCACTAAGCTATCGGGTTAACTGTTTGAACACACGAACGTGTTTCATGTGCTTGCCTTCGAAGTTGGAACTGTAGGCCACGATTGCTACCTTAAAAATGTTAACTGATTGTTTTGAAAACTGGTTTACAATCTCATGTCTGTTAGTTCTGGGTGGGACCATATGGCGCAACAACAGTACTTCATATAAATATCCCAGTGGAGACGTATTCGAGGGAGGTTGGTCAAGCACCGATCCAACACGTCCGATCTCCGTGTCAACAGGCGTGCAAATGGCAGACACAATCACATCTTAACACTCTCGAGAAGATCATTCCATATTAGAGTCGAAATAGTTGACCACACTTGCCTGAGCGACACGTGTCTTTTCTACGGAACGAAGCCCAGACTGCCAGTGTGACCGAGTTACTACACACAGGGATGAAAACTTTACCGAGCGAAATCTGTAGATTTCTTTGCTAGGCTAGCTGTGGTATTGAAAGTTAAGTTTGATAATTTCTATTTTGGATGGAGCTTGCACAGAAAATTCCCCAGCTCGTGTGTTGACGTGCAATTTCGGTTTTCTTCGTGATGCTTGAGATGTGCAATATGTAATGGAATACTAAGCCACCTGCTAATGCCAAAGATGAAAATTTCTGGTTAGCTGTTCTATGTTTAATGTTCAGTGTACATGTATAAGTTATACGCATTTTTACCGTCTGATCATTTTTTTTGAAAACAATGGCATGGTAGGATTTTTCCGTTTTGAGTGATGCGACAAAAATTATAGACCGTGCAACAATACATGTAGTTGGTTCATTTCAAAACCACGCTTTCTTTAAAGCGTATATTGAATTGTAAAACCTGTAAATTTGATTCCTGCTGTATGTTAAGAGCATCGCTCGTAACATAAATTACCAAATGTAATGAACTGTTAGGTAGATTTGCTTGCTTTTGACTACATCACCACGAGAATCACCTTTTAATTCAAACAACTGGGTACAACACCAACACGCCAGGGTGTTCGTTTCCAACCCCTATTCAGTACAACTGTTTTCCGGCTTTGTTTTTTGTGCTGGGATCTCGCAGTGACCCAATATGGCACGAAAAGGAACTTCCCCCACAATTTGACAGGCATATTTTAGTGATTAAAGTTGCGTTTTCTTATTTTGCTAAGGCTTTGGTTTGATTAAAACGCACTAGACCTACAGTAATATAACAAAATTGCGTTGAAGTTAAACTTTAACTTAAAAAATTTGGAGCAACAATGCTAGGGGCTAAGGTTTATTCATTGTAAAGTTGCACTGTAACTTGTATCATGAAACCAAAGTCTGCATGTACATACAATACGCATATATAATGATGATGATGATGATGACGATGACGATCATAACAGTGATAAACATTGTGGATGCGTCTGAATTGATATTCATTAGATCGCCAGTCAGACGACCGAAAAGTGTCAGTGGATCCGTCAAAAATGGTCAAAAAAGAAGGAAAAGGTGTGCAAAAGTTGGCCACAGAGGTGGTCTTACGCTATACCCTTGGAGATTATCTATTTGACCCCTCTTCAAAGCTGGAACCCGTATGACCTAGAGTACAAGGTAAGACCTTGGCAGAGTGCATAAGCATGGTACACCCACGAAGGTGAGGGCGTCTTTGTTTAGCACTCACCGACTACAATGCATGTTTCTCCAATGTACAGTACATGTACAGCTAACAAGTACTTACAGTTCACACGCCTACAGGCTCACGTGTTTACGTACCCGTCGCACAAATATAACGTTTATTCGATTTCTCGCAGGTAAAGTTGTCATATTGCATAAACCTTTACTCCTGTAGTAAAATTTAAAAAAAATATTAATATTTTTCATAGGGACTGGAATGTGTCACCTAATGTTTCGACCAACGATATCCCGACTCTCTTGCCCTCCACGCGCATGCGCGACCTTCGGAGAACTGTAACGTCGCTCTAAAGTCCCTTTGAACTAGCTCGCAGTTGATTGAATTGAAGCGACAAGTCCTTTTGTCCGAGGTGTATTATTCATATCGAAATAGATTGATTTTTGACATTGTCCAGTCTAACATTATAGTTTACCTGGATAACTGCCTGACCTTAGTCTGAACTTGATGACCCCAGCATTAAAGCTGTCATTTCGAGTTCTACTTGAGTTTGTAACTCGAATCTATGAGTTACCAAGAGCAAACCTGGACTAAACACGAATGCGCGTGCTTGAACTCACTCTCGGTCACATAATAACTGAACCCTTCTTCTGAATTAGTGTTGAAGTAGAATTGAGAATGCTAAAAAAGTACCTAAAGTAAAACTCGAGGTGTATTTAAATTCATTCCATGAACAAGATTAATTTCTTTTACGACGTCAAGTGTATTGATCAACAATGAGCAACACAATGTGTGATGAATATTATGCAACAGAGACCCATCGTGGTATGTCTTAAGGCTATACAACATGTGGGGCTCTTTCTAAATCATGTTTGCTTCCAATTGTACCCGGTGAACACATTGCTGACTTCGACGGGTGAACGTTGTGAGTGAATGAGTATTATTTCCTGAACGAAATAATGTGTACAAGTTGAAAAAGACATACTCATCGAATGTGTAGGTGCTTGCGCCGCCTGGCGATTTCGCGCAGTAGTTTCGCTGAACACAGATGATCCCTGTATACTTTTACTTCATAGGGAAGTGCCCGGAATAAAACCGTAGCTAGCTCGGTTACAACCGATGCCGATGGAAACAGGCGCACTGGCCAGTGCTCTGAGTCCGGTGCCTATAACGGAATTCATAGCAAGCTGTACTACCTGACGCCACCTGAATTCTACTCGGGAGATGCGGTAGACACAGATGCTGCCGACACAACTCGCGGCGGAGGAATATGCGTTCTCGACAAGAACAAGACCGTGCGACGCGTGAAAGCTTCCGGTACACAAATCTTTCTCCCACCTATTGCCGGAGTTGGACCATTGAGGACGAGATATCCCATCATGCCAATTTACGGCGAAGGTAAAGTATTCTGTGTGCACAGCTGACGTAATTCACAGTGGTCTAAGGTTGTGTTCATTAGAGTGGGTGCAGTAAACTGCCAGTTATGCGAGATCACGTAATGTTAAGTGAGATGTAAATTTTCACATGTTCCTAGCTGTGTGACAGTGAAACTCTTAACGCAGCAATGATTCCGATACCAGGGGGGAGGATACCTAATATAGCATTTTAGTGACGAGTTGCCATTTTTTTAACTTTGTCTAGACCAAGTGACGTGTGTCCAGCGGTTCCAAGGCGTCTGCTAAGATGTAGGGGCCCAGTAATTGCTAATAGATTCCTGGAATTTTGAGTCTCCTACCAACTTTGTTGAGGCCAAATCCGCGTATGGCGACCTGTTAACATTATCTTACCTCACGATTTTGGCAGTTGCATTATATGTCGAATGCTATCACCGACCTTTTTTAGTCGGAAAAACGGCGTGTGTTAAATAACTGGTGAGGTGACGCTACTGGACATTCTGTGTTCTATTACGCGTGCCACAAGGGACCGGTTTGATTCTTCGATGAATGTTGCGTCATAGCTTTTATGTCTCGTACACTGTCCTAGACTTCGCAGAAATAACCGAGGAAGTGTTTGGGAGTAAATCAGCAGTTGACGTCAGCTACTGCTCATACAGTTGATGTACAGATTGAAAAATAATAACGGTACTGTAGCAGATAATTTACATATTTTATTGTGCAATGGCTGCGAGAACCTAACTAAAAGTGACTTATGCAACATTATCAGCCGATTTCATAAAGATGGTTTAACAAATCAGGTTTAAGACTTAAACCTGGTCTTCCTATACCTAGTGTAATTTTAGGCCTAATTTGCATTTCACCAACCTGGTTTAAAAGTTTGAAAGCCTGGTTTTGTTAGACCAGGGAGCTGGTGTAGCAAAACCAAGTTTAATGTATCCAAGCCACCCTACTGTGTTGATCTGAAAAGAAACTATTGAAGTGCTTCAATGAACAATTGGTCATGTGGGTATACAATGGCACAGAATGTTGTAGAATCAGTGCATACATACATTTGCGAAAAAGGTCTAAAAGCTTGATCTTGTGTCGATGTAAATGTGAAAATTTAAAATTGTCCATTCTCGCTCTAAAACTACTTTTTAAATGCACACCATACAACACTATTAAATCTGGGTCTGACCAAGTCTAAAGTTAAACATGATTTAAGATCTTAATATAGGTCTAAGGAATATAAACCTCGTTGGTTAAAAGAAAACTGAATTAGACCATGTCTGAACTGGAGTTAAACCAGGTTTTACTAGACCACCAGACTAAAAGTTAAACCACCTTTATGAAATGCAGATTATCTTTAAACCTGGTTGAAGTCCAGTTTAAACAAGGTGTAACTTTAAACCACCTTTATGAAATCTGCTGTGTTAAAATCTACTTTACAACCAACATGCGCTCCGCCGAATAAGTAACATTTTGACTAAGACAAGTAACCACTTAAAAATTGGCATCCGCTTGTACGGACTATCCGTTATTTCCAAGCGCAGAAATCACACCTGTTTTGACCAAGGGAAATTTTGAGACCATTTTCACAACTTTAAGTGGTCTGCAGTACGTAAATGAAAACTGCCATGTTTATTGAAGGCGATACCATATACCCGCTTTTACGACTAATGAATTTGCTTGTGTCATTGCAGGTAATTCGGTTTATAAAGAATTGACTGCACTCACAGACATTCTGAAAAACGGTAAGGAGTTTGTGGAACGCATGCTGTTAAAGGAACGGCCATCTTTAAACGTAAGTTTTGTCACTTTGTGAAAGCCAAAAAAGTTTTAGGGTCAGTTTCAAGAAACGTGACTTAAGGCTTTAGAGAGAAAATTGATCATACGCTCTATATTTTCATCTCAAAAAATATTTGAAACTCACTTTAAAAAAGAAGGAAGTGTCTGATGAAAATCTGTTACTCACAGAGGGCATTTTTACAAGTTAATTTGTGGAAGTGATACATGTATGTTCAAAATTATATGGCAACACCACCCTTTATTTGCCAAATGTAAAGCTTGGGCATACATGTACATGTACATGTGTATGGCTAATCTTCTGCCTTAAGCCTTAAGCAACTTTTCATAAAGCGTACCCTTGATGACATACCTGTGTACATGTACTTAGCTACATGAAGCTGCAAAAGTTGATGTAACCCATTGTAACCTAGACATAAGTGTCAACATTTTTTGATTTTGTTTTCGAGAATGCCATGTGCACATGTTGAATCACGTAACGTTTCCATTGTTCGTTTATCCTCTTGGCAGGTGCAGAATGTAATAATGTCCTCAATTGGCAAATTAACTGTGAAATGTTCATTGTTTCTGAGTTAAGCTGCCAACAAAGAAAGTATGAATTAAGAGATTATTGTTCATTCAATCGGTTTCATAATATTCCTTGCCGCGATCAAACTCCATTTTCGGTAACAACCAGAACACGGAAACAATGTACCAACCCTAAACCTACGCAACAATTGGCAAGCACGTGGTCGTCTTAGTTGGGGGAAAATTTCATGTTCTTATTTTGAACACGAATTACCGAGTAGAAATAGTTACAGGCGACTTCGTGTTTGTAGTATACACGATTATTTCAACTTCGGATACACAGTTATCAGTGTACCATATTTTCATTTATCACAAAACCGCAGATACGCCACCCATCATTTTTAGTAGTGTCCCAAGTCTTTGTTTGTGACCGTCAGTATCTCCGCCAAACGTGTAAAATTCGACACAAGCGCTAAAATGATATTAGTGTTCAAAACTCTTAGAGGTTACGAAACTGGAATTTAGACCTGAGAAATGGCGATAAAAAATGCCACAAAATTCAACTCAGGTGGGGTCGTCCAAACGACTAGCATAATTAAGACATAATTAATAAGTGTAATGACAGATTACATGTAAGTGTAGCAATGCGAATATTGCTTTTTTGAAAAAATGTTCCCACCAAGGTTGACGACTACCAATAGAGGATTAAGAGGGGGGCCAAGGGGGCCATGGCACCCCTAAATTTCTCCAAGATTCCATTTGGTAGGTGGAGGGGAGCGAATGTCCGACGTTCAAAGTCCTAGCTAATACTCTGCTTTGGTACCGCCTAACTCAAAATCCTGGATCCGCCCTTGACTACCTTAAATCTTTTTCACAGTTCAATTTTCTTCCTATCTTCCTACTTTCCGGTTTTAAGTTGATGTTGGGCTTTGAAAAAATGTCGAATTTTGGCCAAATTTGGAGCATCATGTATCGAAAATGACTCGTCTGACACAAGGTTTAATGCACTGTTTTCCAAAACGGTCTCAGGAATGTGTTTTAGAATGGGAGGCTATCGAAATGCCATTTTAGTGTAAAAGTGTTTTTTGAAAATTTGTATCATAAGAAATTAGCTCATGTTATTGATCCTGTTGTGTATGGATTTACCCTTTTTACTAGATTTTAATTTAGACCATGGTCAGGCGATCTAATTAATGATTGATTGATATAAAATGTAAGGTCAAAAATAAAAATCTTCGAAATTTTTGCTTTCTGAAAATAAAATTATACTTTTGTTATAGTTTTGTTGAAGTTTGACTGAGTTGTAGATAATGTCCTACATAGACCTATAAACCACCATGAAAAGAATATCCGATTAAATACGGTACATTGGTCTATAGTTCTTTATATTGCATGTATATGAAATGCAACATCACAGTCATGTGACAGGTTTTAAACTCATGTATAAAATTGATAATTTTCTGGGCAATAGTCTGATATAACGTGCCCGTAATTTGAGAACCAGTTTGATGCCCGTTATTCAGTGGAGAAAACTGCTTCTCAAAATTCGGGCACCTTATATCAGACCATTACCATTTTCTGTTTTAGAACGCTAGTGGCGTAATCACTTTCGTCATGAGTCCTTCAGAAGCAGACTTTATTGGCGAGCACACTCACGTAGTGACCCTGACGTCCGAAGAGGTAGGCTGTGCAGTAATTGGTTTACTTGTTTACGCCTCTCTATGCCAACGTACAAATCCTTGAGACCCCCCGCCCCGTCACCTTCCCTATCTCCTATCCCCGCTCCCTGTTTTCAACCTGCTTTCAGAATTCGTTTATGCCAAGATATACAACAAAAATATTTTATTCTCCGACCATGTTAGTTAATTGAGACTCTGCTGTCTGTTGTTCAGGAGGAGACTATCAAACCTCGGAAACATACCATCCATTTTCTCCGGGAGAAAAACAACCCAGGTGATGGTAGTGTTAATTACGCCTAAAACAAATTGATTAGGTCTCAATTTCCAAACACGAAGCTGTTGAAGGGTTACATGTACGTAAAATGGTGAGAAGAAAACTGCACCAGGTGAGCTTTCCGAATATGCAGAGGACCAATCGATCCAAGTTGGGTTAACCCATTGGCTTCTTAGCGTTCTTTAGATTTGATTAAAGATTACACTGCAGTAAGACACACTGGTCATATCGTGTTTTTGTCCACACCAGATACTCTCTTTGTCTACGAAGAAGAACCAAAAAATAACGAAAATAACAACTGAAGCTAACGGGCATAGTCACACTTTGGTGTTGAGGTGGAAAGGACCTGGCGAACTGTGGATGATCAGATGCGATGACAAAAGAGCATGCTTTGACAAGCATGGCCGCCTGCTGACCATGGACGATGACTCGTAAAAATTACGGGATGCCTTCCAAAAAGCCTTGGTATTTTCCTCTAAGAGTGCAGATATACATTTATTGTAAATTTTCTTTACATGACTATGGTCGTGTTGACTGAATTCAAATAAATTTGTCTTGCAAAAAGGCAGAAAATTTCTACTTTAAGTATATCATTCAGGCGTAACTGATTGAATGAAAATAATTCCCACCACGGTAACTTGTCTTAAAGCACGCAGTTTGCTACTTTTGGTTTCAGTTCTACATACAGTGGGCTAGCCAAATACATACACTCTTTTACAACACTTCGAAAGTTAGCACTGTCGAATGCTGTTTAGCATGGCTTATGATTGGCTAAAGTAACGAAACAAACATCTCTACATTCAGTAATTCCCATTGATTGAAAGTTGGGAAACGCCTTTCAGTTAACAGATACCTAGTACATGTACATGTATGTGATGTATGGCGACCATCTTTAACTTGAGAAGTTGCATTTTATTAAAACGGGCGATGATCGAAGTATACAAAAACAAGAGAACCCCGATGCAATGGTTTAAGCCGCAGCAACCCTTACAAAAATGAACTTAAGTTTTTCACTGAAAACATTTAGGTTTTTGGTAAAAAAACTTTAGAGGCAGTACATGTAAAAAACACACATTGGCATAATTGGGCATATTAGCCGTCTCCAAAATTATATATTTACACCAACAAAAATAAGTATCTTACAAAACGATCAAAAGTCATACTTTGGTACATGTATACTGTATACTGTGCATATTTCTGTCATTTATTCAAATCTGACAGCATTTTGCAAGACAAGGGAGATAATCCACAGACCACTTTTTGTGGCTAATTTCAGTGGCCGTTTTTGTTACCTTCTTGCCGCCATATTGTACCCTACAGCTTATTGCAACTTTTAAAAAATACAGCTAAAGAAATAATCTTGATAACTGACTAATAAAAAATCTTGCCTCTACTTTTTTGTCCTGCAGAACTGTCTATTTTGGAAATGACGAGCAAATTTTACAGACCATATGAACAATAGTTTGAGCATGAATTCTATTTAAATTGTTATAGAAATCAAATCTAAGCTCTTTCAAATGAAAACAAGATATATATATATATATATATATATATATATATGTATGTATGTTTCATTGAAAATTAAGCTGTTCTTGGCTTTAATTAGTTTGTACAACAAACTTTCGTAGTGTCTACACAAGTACCTTTTTGACATGCTGAATCTCATGGGGATCGATTGCCCAAATTTTGAGGTCAAGGTCAAGGTCAAATCTCGTAAAACAAAATGGCCGCCCAGTAACACAAATCTATGGTTGCTTGGGAGATGATCACACATTTTAAGGCTAGGAAAGAGTACTTTATTAACTAGAAATCTATCATAATGACATCGCAATATCTTTTTCTCATAATATTAAGACCCCTCAGATGCATAATTCCAATATGGCCGCTTAACTTCAACTGCAATTTTAACAAAATCATGTATTTTGATCTGGTGCAATACTAATAATACAACAACAAATAGGATTTCTTACCAAAAATTTATTAGATTTATCATTTATTTGTACAATTATTATGAAAATTCAGTTGCTGTTATGATAAAGAGACCAATATATGCATAGAACTTGACAGACTACCAAAA
Organism: Phoronis australis; assembly: GCA_002633005.1. Taxonomy (NCBI): domain Eukaryota; kingdom Metazoa; phylum Phoronida; family Phoronidae; genus Phoronis; species Phoronis australis. The sequence goes on along the minus strand of NMRA01000307.1, from coordinate 89,118 downwards.
ACTCAGAGGCCAGCTTTCAAAAATCTCGTTAGTATGCTTCTTCTAGATATAATCCGATTGTCATCTGCTTATAATATCAACACAATAAAACAGATTAATCTCAAATTGTCATTGCAGACCACAGAATTCAATTAACATTATCATCTATTCCTTTGGTCCATAACAAACGATATTACTGACATGTTCCCCGGTATTTGCTACCTGTAAGTGTTGTGCATGCTAAGGAATTGCTTTTAATTTATATCTCTTGCCCCATAGTGGTATGCTCTTGCAACCATGAGCTGCTGACCAGCTTTGGAATTTCAGGCATGTCTATCCAGTAAGGTGTCTATTGTTGGACCTTGTCACTCTGCCATCCAAACCTCTATGGACTTGGTTTCCCGTGGATGGGCATGCCGACTGCCAGTTTATACAGGCATTTGTTAACTTGCTTTATCAGAGGAGATTGGGTAGGCGATAAATTTGGCATGATCTGAACTTTTTGTTGGAAAAGCTCCTTTCATAAAGTATTGACTTGGCTAGTTTTGACTTTTCAATCATAAACGAAACATGTAAATGTCTCAATTGTTTTGAATTCCTGACTGTCGACGGTGAGTTGCCGAAAGGAGTTGATTGCTGGCACGAGAATGCCTGAGTAGCATCACGGTAAGCTTTTCATGTCTCCCATGCTGTTTTCTTCCCTTTCCCATAGGACTGGGACGTTGTGTCCAACCCAGTTAAGGCATGGATCATGGGTAGAGCTACACACAAATCGTACCTAAGCTAGTGAAACAAACTCTTGACGAAGAGTTCCCGCGCTTTCTTTACAGCTCTAACCACTACCTGAATTGCTGGTAGCAAAGCCTTAAGCTGATCAAAAACACCAAGAAGAACGACCACAACATCAGTATCAATTGTAGAAACGAGTATTCTCTGATTACTTTGATCAAAGCGTCCGAAATGTACAAGCACATGCAGGTGTCCGAATCTCGGCGGTATGTCAGAACCAGAAGAAAGAATAGAGTGACCGTGGGTAACATATATATTTTGTCCTGGAGGTTAGGCGCTTGCTAAAGATATCTTCAGCTAACAGCATGAACAATTCCTCTTTAATTTTCGAGTTTGCAAGAAATTCTGGAAGTACAGAGACAGTTGCGTTTGGTGTGAAACTTTGGCAAGATCACCTGTACCTCTATCAGCAGTGGCCTTCAATCTGTCTTCAGTCTAAGCATCAAACACAATGTCAACTCTACAGCAGTTGTGAAGGTTAAAATGTGCCCACTTAGCAGTTAAAACTGAACTGTCCGAATGTCGCGGATTCGTTTGGAGAAACTTTGCGCACAATAGCTGGCCCATCAATGACTTTGACATCGACGTACATGTATTCAGGAACATCTGGATGATTAAATTCAAACATTTTGAGCAAGTGTGACTTCTGTGAGGGTAAACCGAGACTGTCGTTCTGGTTCAGGATGGTGGCCAAAAATGATTCTCATGTATAAGAAAATCATCCTTCTAGAATTTGACTAGCTATAAAAACCTGACTAAATAAGCTGCAGTCTTTCTTGATGTTATCCATGCGCTGCTGAGTCACTCTTTTTGCCTTCCTGTTAGCTGTTTCGGAAACTACAAACTTGTTTTTCTTGATAGAGGTCTCTATTGGTTGGGAGTTTTGAATTACGACTGTTTGCTTATAGTTTTCATATTGCTGTTTTCTAGTCACTTCGATAGTCTGAAGACCTGTAGCGTATCTAACGTCATAAGTTCATCACCATGGTCAAAGAAAGGGTTTCCCTTTAGTTTGCTGAACTGACACCTTACACCACACAAACTGTTAACATGGTTTTTAAAGTTGTTCTGGAAGGATAGAATGTCTTTGTGGTGGTTTTTTCCTCGTTATTGACAATCACACTCAGTCAGCAACCTTTTTATAGCTCGGACCCAAACACCATTCACTCTGTCAAAGTGTTTAGATTTTCAGTTAATCCAATAGCCCCACCACTGTCTTGGACTAAGGCGTTATCGTTTTCATCCGCCTAGTCAATTGCAACAGCACAGAATCTGTGCCGTGTATTTGAAAACTTCCATCAAATGCTGCCGTATGTTAACTGGTATAGCTCTCACGTCTTGGATGTGGAGAGAGACCCATCTTGCATAATTTTGAAGGTCAAGAGCAAAGAAATAGGATACAAGAGATTCAAAGACACCAATGCACAGTGAAAAGTTGCATTCACCATGAGCAAGGACGAACATCAAGATCAGTAAGTGGACATGTAAGATAACATTCCAAAACTCAAATTTTGGAATCCTCATTGAGCTATCACTTTTCCTGCTGGAGACTCTTCGGTCCAAAACAGCACCTTCATGTTTCACAATAAGAAATGGTTCTTCCTGTAGCTTTGTCAGAGACAGAGCTGTCACCTGGTGTGCATGTCTTGTTCGAGTCAAGTGT
>NMRA01000307.1:65897-80797 GCA_002633005.1 Phoronis australis | reverse complement strand
AAACTCCAAGTTCATATTCGACACTCGAATCTTCGATTGACACTTCGTCCGGCATCCATTTATTTCTTGGTGCACCACACAAAATGAAAAATTAAGCTAAAAAAATCTGTATTAAATTCAGTTCATTATAAAAAAATTCGATGCCATGGCGAAGGCTATTATTTGGGCTTAGGTTTCGAATAAAAGTGTTTGCGTAAAGATCCGTTTCATGAAGTTTTTAACAAAAATGAAGCGGAAATAGTGCCTTTAAGGAGAATTATTGCAAATCCCATGGAAAATGTGCTTAGCGCTGAGAATCACAGTTGTCTAAGAGTTGACACATCAGAATACTTGCTGATTGAAAAGGTCAAATTTTCAGAAGGAAAATGCACCTAATGACCCCAAGTTTGCACTGAATGACCTGAAACTTTTGATTCCGATTTGATTTACATGTGGCAATCCGACCTGTCAATTTGAAGTGTCTAGCTCAAAATTTTAGTTTGCACCTAATGACCTTTGACCTATTTCACCTGATTGGATGACCCGATTACTTAGAAAAGTAATTTTTTAAATTGTCATGTGGACTTATACCTGTGCACCGAATTTGAAAAAGAAAGTTTTAAAGTGAAGGAAGAGTAGCATTTTGAAAATTATATGACCTTTGCAACAAACGACCTCTTCCGGTGCAATATCGAATATGATTATACATTGTATAACCAATTTATATACTGTAAAAAGTCCTATGCTGAATTTAAAGACCGTACCTGCACCCAATTTGGAGTTATTAAGCCTCAAAGTTGGTCGGAAGAAGAATAAGAATAAGAATAAGAATAAAATTGAAGAAAACCCCGGAACAACAGTATTCTGCGCTTACACGCGCAGAGTAACTAGAAAGATTATTGTCACGGTGTGACATTAACGGACTCTGCGCGTGCGTATTACTGGAATTACTATGGGAAGTTACTCACAGCAACCCGTTTACCAATGTGAAAAGGACTTCTTTAAAATTGTAGGAGAAATTACATATTAATTTTTTGCTGACCTTTCCACTAATTGACCTCTTCCGGTGCATTAGGAGCCCCGATGAGGGAATAATTGTTAACTCGATTAAAAGTGTGGTTAATGCTAATAATCACAGATGTTTACTTTAAGCACTTCAGAATACAAGATGAATGAGATGGTCAAACTTTCAGAAGAAAAATGCACCTAATGACCCCTTGGGTGCACCAAATGACCTGAAAATTTAGAATTCAAACTCAATCGCACTAAGTAAACAGATACGTAACTCTGAAGTCTCTAGCTCAAAATTTTAGTTTGCCTTCAATGACCTTTGACCTATTTTTTCTGATTGGTTAGGCCTATTGCGAAGTAAAGTAGGGTATTCAATTGACATGTTGACTTACACCAGTGTGCTGAAATTGAAAAGAATTTCTTGAAAAACGTAAGAGATATAACATTTTTAACGTTACCTGACCTTTCCCCTACTTGACCTTATCCGGTGCATTTTTAACATCTTTAGGTGAATTATTGCAAAGCCAATGGAAAATGTGTTTAACGCTGAGAATCACAGTTGTCTAACGGTTGACACATTAGAAAACCTGCTGATTGAAAAGGTCAAATTTTCAGAAGAAAAATGCACCTAATGACCCCCTGTTTGCACTAAATGACCTGAAAATTTGGATTCCGATTTGATTTACCTGTGGCAATCAGACCTGTGAATTTGAAGTGTCTAGCTCAAAAAATTAGTTTGCACCTAATGACCTTTGACCTATTTCACCTGATTGGGTGACCCGATTACTTAGAAAAGTACGTTTTTAAATTGTCATGTTGACATATACCTGTGCACCGAATTTGAAAAAATAGCTTTAAAATTGAAGGAGGAGTAGCATTTTGAAAATTATATGACCTTTGCACCAAACGACCTCTTCCGGTGCAATATAAATTATGGTTATATAACTAATCAAAATTAAAAATCTGTAAAAAGTCATATGCTGAATTTAAAGACCGTACATGCACCCAATTTGGAGTTATTAAGGCTCAAAATTGGTCGGAAGAAGATTAAGAATAAGAAGAATAAAATTGAAGAAAACCCAGGAACAACAGTACTCTGCGCTTACAGGCGCTGAGTAATAAAATTGAAGAAAACCCAGGAACAACAGTACTCTGCGCTTACACGCGCAGAGTAATAAAATTGAAGAAAACCCAGGAACAAAAGTACTCTGCGCTTACACGCGCAGAGTAATGACTGGAACATCTCGACCTTCCGCATATACTGCCAACTTCTTTTATCACACGACTTTGTGTTAGTTAGGATCCGGTACCTTATTCGTAGCAGCAGTTTAAGTGGAAAGCAACCAAATAAATGTCATTTTCTAGCATAATTTGCCGCCTTTTGTAACAAGGAAAATTGTGTCGTCCGTTTCAGAAGCAGCACGCTCGCGACACGGCGCACGCGCCATTCCCTGATATATTGCGACTTCTTTTAGGAGATAATAGCTTTGCAGCAGCAAGGTTAGTTCTAAAATTCGGTTGGCTGGTATCAAAATACTAAAACCTTGTAACGAAATCAAATGTAACACGTTACGATAATTTGTTGTAACATGTACGCAACCTTGTGCCGGCAGTAAAGAACATTTGATAAAAAAATCGGGGGAAAAGAAATTGGTAAAGATCAGGGCCCAGTTGCATAAAAGTTATACGCCGTATAGCAACAATGACGTCGCATTATCACGCGACATGTTGTTATTGTTGAACAATGCACATGACGTCATGCAACAATCAAACTTATCCAGCGGATATCTTTTGAAGCTTTATGCAACTCAGCCCAGGTGACGTAATCGCCAAAAGCCGACTCAAGATAGCGCATCACAATATAGCAGTAGCCGATTAACGACCGCTAACTTTTCCAAAACCGGTAAATAAGTTGGTTTAGGCCTACTCAAGGATGTGAGTTGTTTTTATGACACTAATTTTGAGTCAGATTTTATTTGTCCACATTTTACCCATATCAGCTCAAACCTGTATACATGTATTCAGTATACAGCTTTGGGACAAGGCTCTGGAAACCCGGCGGTGATATACGATGACCATCCCCTTAGAATACACCTTTTTCGAAGAGTTCGAACAACCATTAGCCATACAAAAAGTCATGGTGAACCTTTTACAGCACTGTGGCAAATAGTAAAACGTAAGAACGGCTGATACATATAGATTATTACATGGCGAAGTCGTTATCCCCCGTTATCTAAAGCCCGAGTGACCTTTTAAAAAAAGTCGAGCTATTTTTGTCAAATAATGCTTTTAATCAAAACCAATTGAAAATTTAAACAAAATAGAAATAAAGTGAATGTATAAATTAAGGTTTAGCAACTATTATACCTCACTACAAATGTTATCGTTCTAAGCTTCGACCGGGAAAATATCGTCTGCTAAAGTAGGTTACCAATAGTATAATGCTCAAGTCGAAGGATCCCGACGACACAACACCCGCATTCAATTTGGAGATCGGTGATTTACAAGTGAGAGAACACGAGAGAAAATTTTCACTGAATTAAGATATCATTTTTGTGGAAATTATGCGTCTTATTTTTCATAGCGTATAAATGTCGGTACAATGCCCTTTGCTGAACATGCAATTGTTGTGCGTGCTCATTGAAGTATTCTTTTTTCGACGTTCGATGACGTCCGCCGCAGAGTGGTGTAGTGGTATAGTCGGCGACTCGTAACTCTTGACGCCCTGGTTCGAAACCGGCCTCGATTTCCCGCCAAAATGTTATCTCACTAATGAGATAACCAAATGGTTATCTGCCATTCGACGCAAATACTGTGGTATAAAATGATAAACTACGATGTAAGCTATTCACAATATGGCACAGCAATATGTGATATGCAGTCAAAGCCCCACCAACCACGTCACTGACATATCAGCCAATCAGTAATCGCCCTCAGGATTTCAGTCTTTTGAAAGTAAGTATGAATGAGCTTTTGTTTAGCGCGCTATTCCGGTCAAGTGCCCTTTTAAGCTCAGTAACCCACAACATGTATACATTTTCTGAAAGGCTATAAAATTATGCATTCAGTGATATCTTTAACTAAAACAAAAGTCCAAAATCAGAGGAAAATGTCACAGTTGGAAAACCAATGATTTTTTAAATAATATATTCTGATGAAATTCAAACGTTTTAAAGTTCTATAATTTCACTTGAGGGCAACACAGTGCAGGGTGATTTACAAAAATCTTATCTCGAATGTATATCAATCACATCCTGAAAGTGTGAAAATTTTTGCTTCAATGGTTTTCAAAAAATAATCAATTGTAATTCTAACTATAAATCAGTAACCGGCTTTGTACTGTAGTTCTCAAAAATGACACAACCCAAGAAAAGCATGTTCAACAGCTTAAATCCACCAATATCAATTTTTGCACTCATAATAATGTCACTAAATGTTAGTTCAGTCACTTTTTTCACTTTTTCCTCTGAATCGGTGCATTAGAGCGAGCCGGGTCGTCGAATAGGTAACCTTCCATGCAACAGTACCGGTGGAGCCGGACACGTCAATTTCCCAAACAGTACATAATGTACATACAGTGTATGTAGTGTACACTCTTTGCATGTCTGGCCTTTCTTTTTTCATAACAGGTCCATACTCTGTTCACCAAAGTGGATGCAAGGGTGACGGCAATATCAACACAAGCCAACGGACACAGTCACACCTTGGTTTTGAGAGGGGAAGCTCCGGGTGTTTTGCAAATGGTTAGATGTGACAACAAGAGACAATGTTTCGACAAGCATGGGAGGAAACTGACCATTAAAGACGGGCCATAACTCTCACCTATCGGGAGTACCATTCTTGTTGTGGATTCTCTGATTTTTAAACAGACCCCAGATACTGGTTGTTTCACTAAATTCCCACAAAACCCAGATTTCCACCAGTTGAATGTATAACCGTACAGTTGATGGTGAAATAAAGCAGAAAATTAAAATTTTGTTTAATGCACTTCCAAATATATTACTGTTACGGACAGCTTACGCTCGCACAGACCCGTTTCGAGGTATCTTGGTGAAAGAATTTGAACCTCAGTGGGTATTGATGAAAGGTCTCTGTTAACGTAACGACGTTCCGATATAGCGGCGACATAACGAAACACGGCATGTAAATACTTATCGCTTTTGAGCAGGTGATGGACGGCACTCGGCGTCCATGCCGGGAACATTATTCTTATGGGACTTCCTAGCTTTTTAGAGAACCGTTGATTCGTTGTACAAGGACACAGGCTTAAAGTACTTGCACATGCGCACAGGTACGAAGAAATCGAGTCACAATCGCGTTACAAAGTGTCGCTCATCGCTACACAAGGGGCCACTCAGCTGCCTCCTTACGGCGTTTTTCCGTTGCTCCTAACTTGTTCGATTCTATAGCCCAAGAACAAGTTGGGAAGTTTACCCCTGTAGCCATTATCTTACACGACTGATTAACTCCATTCTGGCATTCGTGGTTGGAGGGTTAGCTCTCTTTTGTTCGATAATTGCTCTAATCTTCAAAAAGGTCGTATCTAGCCTGACTGGGCTGTGCTGTTAAAAATAAAAGTGAAGTTGTAACATATTTGAACATAAACCAATGGCATTTCTGAAATCCTCGTCTAATGGTGATCATGTTTAATTTTTGAATCGCCAAAATCGCCCAACTGCAACCGAAGTTACGATAATCTATTCTTTCTGAATGTACCAATTTGCTTTGGGTTTGACGGTGCTCACACGTGGTGTGTAACAAGGCTGGTAGATAATTGGCCTGCCTGTTGTCTTAACAGACAAAAGATTTTGCTTGGCAGTTAACAAAGAAGCTAGATGTTATCACACGCTCAGAACTGAACGGGAAAACGCTGTCATGTCACATATCTGGGTCATGAAGGAAATTTCCAATATCCCGTCAATACAAATAGACATAAGATCCGATTAAGAATTATACTCCATTAAAAAGAAGAGTCAATCTCCAATATACTCACCAAGTGTTAAATAACAAACGCATTCCGTAAATCGTCCACACTCTACAAGGAGATTATGATTTGCACATCGAAATTTTGTCACAGTACGAATGAAATGGTAGGGTAAACTAATGACAACTCGACCAATTTGTATAAATTCGACTTTAAATATCTTTTAAGCTAAACTATTTCTATTTCGTATTATCCGCTGCAACTCGTAAGTGCCAGCCCAGATCTTCTTTTGGTAGAAATCATTTACGCTAATGATGACGTCAAATTACCTTTGTTTCGCAGTGGGATTTTCAAATGACCCACGAAGGAACATTCCGTCTTCCAGAATATCACTGATTGAATGAAATTACATGTACGACTGTCCTGCTTGTAAATCTATTCGCCTTGAAATTGACCAGAATTCGATATTTGGTTAACGGAAAGACACGTGCGTTAATAGTCCGAAATTTGTTTTTGAATATCATCGGCAGAAAAAAAGATCTAGGCAAAAATAATCAACCTGCAAAAGAGATCATTTAGAAAGGTCTTATCAAATTTTAAAGTTGGCTTTGCCTTTTTAAATGACTCGTTCAGAAATATCTAATACGAAACACGATGGCTGGAACGAGACGTGCGTGGAGCCAATGTGGCCTTGTGTGTTAAGTTTACGCCTCCTGTTCACAAGGTCGCCGGTTCAAATCCCACCTGACGTCACTTCTTGACCCTTGAGTCACGTCTCTAGCTCCTCAGCTTGGTTTTCATGTGTGTATACCTCAATGGAATGTGTATATTAATAAAGCATACATGTTTTCAGGTGTTTGGTAGAACTGCCCCCACCGAGGGAGCTGCGCACGCTTGATGCATGTTTTATCAGACCAGCCGCACTTCGTATTTTCGCAGCAAGGCGATACATGACGATTACACAAAAGGCCTTTTCATGTTTGATGTGTACTGTTTCAAGTAATTGCTACATGTAGTAGCATGCTGATCTAGTTTGAATGATTTAAACGTTCTTCTCGGAAGTCCGACGCCGCTGGTGACTACGAACGTGAGCGTAAACCAAGAGACGACCGTCTAACAAACACACAGTACAGTACAGCCACTGAATTATTAGACTCTCTCCGGTTTCTCTCCGGTCTAGCCACCCGTGACCGTAACCGGAGACAGACCGGAGACTGAGGCGTGAATCAACCGTGACAGCTGGCGTGAGCCTAAGCGCGACTGTACCCGGAGCTGACCGTGAGTTAGGCGTGAACGATGGGCGAGCCAGCCGTGAGCCAGGCTTGAGTTTACCTGCATCACAGATGAAAAAGTAATTTATTAAAATTATATCAGTAACTAGCAGTGATGTGTGTATTCTCATAGACTTTTGCTCATGTGAGGTTTAATTTTTTTTAAATCGTCACGTTCAGTAAAAGACCAAAATGTCCTTCTCAAATCTTAAGTCACTTCAGGAAACAGACCTGTGGACTCTACTTTTCACTTATATATAATTATTTGTTTTTTATATAAACTTATAAAGAATCTTAACACGCGTGTACATGGCGGAAATATTCAATTGCCTTCACGATATGAAGGAGCATAGCATGTCACTTCTGAGCACATTGATCCCAAGTTCCGGCATCATGCGGAGAAAACTGATCGCGCCCATGCATTTGACGAGTCAAACAGATGACCGCTATTATAGTGAAGAATTACCCCCCTGGATACTGTTAACTCAGTCGAAACGCATGTACTACGGGGAGGGGGCTACAAATAATTAAACTGCACTACGGATTGAGGACTTTTTAGTCAAAACATTTGCTTGCAGTAAGGGATGGGTATGTCAGAAGGGCGTCCTATTGAAATTTTCTGTACGCCAGTGCGGTGCAAAAAGTTACGGAGTGACACAATACTTCACAAGATGCGTAGGCTACTTTTAGGGCGAATTAACTATGTCCAGCTGTGACAAGTTTCAAGGAGTCCACAGCCATGTAAAGACGACTCTGGACACAGGGTCGCGTATATTCGTATTTACTAACCGTGGTTACTGTACATGTACGTGTATGTTGTTGATGGGACTGGCTCTTTAGTCGTAAATTGAACATGTACATGTAACCGTAACACATGATGAGCTGAAGGAAGACGTTTGTATGAACAACACGTTGAATTACAGAGTTAGTCGGAACGCAAGTGTGATAGATGACTGCTTGCAAAGATACTCTATAATATACTATAATGTCTTTGCAACTTGTCCGAAACGACAGGCAATGAAGACGTTACATGTATTTTTACTGGTTAGCCCGGTGCCCTACCATGGTTACCACAGCTACCGTAAGCGAGAAGAAAGCCTGAGGAAAGCGTGAACAAGGCGCGAGGAAGGCGTTAACTGAACCGGGGGTAAGCGTGAGGACTACCCGGAGAGTAGGCGTGAGGCGACCGTGACTGATTTCTGTCACGCCAGCGTTCCGGTTGTCGTCCGGTCTGGCCAGGCGTGAGGTAGCCCGGATGAAGTCTAAAAATTCAGTGGCTGTACTGTACTTTAAAACACTTAAAAGTATTAATGTCAAGAAACCATGTACAAGCACCACTTTAGCAACTGAAATTACTGTATTGTTCATCGGCGCCTCTAAAGGTGTTCTCAAACGCGTAATTATTGGAACTAACGCGACCCATGCAACTGTTTTTTAATCAGTGAAGATCTCTACTACAGCGTATTTTATAACGCTCCATTAACCCGATCGTGTGCCTTTGAATGACAGGCACCTCTAGGTTAAACTGGCAACGTTTAAAATTATGCAAATGGCAACGAGCTGATTGCGACTCCAACGTAAATGTGTTTACTTTGCAATAAGTATCTTATTATCGAGATCATACGAAACGCAAACAAAGAATAGGGTTGTGTTCTTGGCTGTAACGATACGTTTTTAGAAACCTTTAAAGAGGTTTCTTCTTAAACTGAAAGATCAGGTGATCCAAAATGATGTCACGCCGACAAATCCTCATCCAGCTTGTACATTGTAGGCACATGATGATACTTGTATGTTTTGAAATGATGACGTGTAATTTCTCGACGCGTGGTGACATTCATTCTCTGAACATTTTGTTGAGATCCGTGATTCAGTGTCCAAGTACTCCTTAGAAACACCAAACACTGATTAGTAGACTGGGATTTTTTTGTGAGCCCAAATACCGGTCACGCCCTCTCTTGGGGGATGAAATATTACGTGTCCCGATTTACGGCTTGAGATTAACTTTGCAAGCCATTGCTGAGAACAGAATTTGTAACGTCTCCGTACTGGGGTAGTCTAGAATGTCTTGGTTTTAACTCTCACAACTTCTCTGAAGTAAATCACGTTGAGTCGCAAGTTGTGAATGCAATATAACCAGTCTGTTTTGGAAAACACGCTATGGCATGTGGGCCTCAGATTTTTATAGGGTCTTTCTTGGAATTTTGTTTATGAATAGGCCATCGCCATAGTGCTCGTCTCCAAATCAGAATAGTATTTAGGGGTGTTACGTACATGTATTTTCGGGCGTCCGTTTTGGTACAATTCTAGATCATGCCAGACACTACAAGTACAACAATTACGTTAAAAATATGCCTTAACAATAGAGAAAGCATAGACGGCACGCCGTTGTCAAAATATTCACTCAAACGAGCACGTTCTTCAGAACTAATCGATGCACTTTTGCTTACGATACACGCCTGACGATTTTGCAACAAGGACAAATCACTGTTGAGCGTCGTGTTATGCTTCAATGTGTCTACATAACGACAACTTCACACTTTCCCAGGGTCAATTGCGGGCTGTTCAAACACAGCTACTGCGTTCAAGTGGATTTTGAAGATGAAAAATCCCCTCGTCACTCCGAGAGATCACGATCAGCCTGTTTATTCAGTCACCGGAGATTGGATACCCGAGCACATAAAATAAACATACGCAATTACCGCGTAATTAGTTAGATAGCAGGGTAGTATCTCGAACAGAATTATCATAATTCATGGATGTGTATTCGTTTCAGGGACAACATGGATACTTTTAATCAGATCGGGACAGCGTTAAGCAACTTTCGGTGCGATCCCAAAGCCATTTGATAAGAATTGTAACGACACATTTCTTGATAATTTCAAAGAAGTGGTCGTGTTAATTATCATGTTAATATGTACAAAGGTTAGCTTTAAATGGTTATGTCTCATTAAAAACTTGGATGATTAAATTTGTAGCAAGCGCCATGTGACTTCCTGGAGAATTTTGAGTACAAATATAATCAGAAAACGAAACAATTTGTAAATACTGAAATGCGGATTTAATGAAAACAACACAACTGATACACTTAAGACAAGTGTGGACATACATGTATAAAACACCCTAGTAACTCCAAAACGAGACTGTCTTGAGACTGTAATGGTAACTGGTTCTCAGATGGTTTTTGACATCTTTGAAACACGAACTGGTTTGTTAGCCTTACGCCGTCATACCTTCATATACATGTAACTTTGTAAATTGGTGTATTCATTCATGTACAAGCAATACTGATGTTAGTGGCGCCATTTGCCCATGCACCGCGGAACACGATAGTGTTCTAAAACGGACTGGTTATCAACTATGAAGTCATCTGGCTCGGACATATTAGAAAACCGGTGCTCTTGCTGTCAACAATTTCCCGGTACTTTCTTAATTACCATCAGGATGTGTACTGGTGCATGTACTAGCATGTTCGTCGTCATCAATAATCGGGCCTTAAGCTTAACCCCCTTTTTGAGACACATCCATGCAAGGCCAAATAGCGTCTTTGGTGTGATTTCTGTGTTTTTTACCAACTGAGTTTGTGGTGCGATCTTTTTAGTTGCATACGTTTTCCAAAAAGGAAATCCAGCTGAGGCGAACCAAAAATTTATCGATCAATATCAAGCCTTCCCTTCATGTCCAAAGTGTGTGGATGAATTGCTCTCTTGACATTTACATCTTATATTCAGTGATAACGATTAAACTTAATTGCAGCTATTGGTCTCTCTGACGCCTTCGATCCGGTAGATCACACTATTTTGTTGGATATTCAAGAAAATCACTCTAGGATCTGACCATGCTGTCCAACAATGTTTGGTTCTTACCCGTATTTCATGTCACAACGGATTGTAATCATTGACTCACATGTCAACAAATATTTTGAGGAATGGTTCTCATGTTGGCTTGCTGCTTTTCACAGCTTTTTCGACCGTTGACTTTTAAGAGACAATTCGCCATCGGTTTAAGGTTATGCCGATGGCCAATGTATTTATAAAACTTTCAAATCTGGAGATCAACTTAATGTCATTAACGAGATGTAGGTTTTCATTAAAAGACCTACCAAGGTACCATTCACAGCCCAAGCCACTCAGTCCTGATGACCCGCTTTTAGGTAATCCAGTGCAATGACTTGATTTAATTCTCATGTAAATTCATTCTTATCACTGAGACGTTCATCATTTTCATCCCCATTTCATGCTAAACACAGCTCTGTAGTGGGGCGTAGGCGCACGTAGGCGCAGCCAACCACCTTTTGGTATTCGAACGTAGCGCCTACTCACCGTAAGTTACGTTCAGTGGTCAAGGTGATACCGTGGGCTTTGAGCGCCTACTTACATGTACCTCTAATTTTACCACTACACTGGCTAAACATAGCTGTAAAATGGTTAAACCAGGTAAAATAAACAAGTAAAAATTTATTTTTGGCCCGAGTTTTACAACTAAGTAGTTAAACGGAACAAAATTATTAAATACATGGGTGTTATAGGTCGGAAAAATCATGATCCTTGATCCGTGAGCATAAAAAATTATATGTGCGTGTCCTTTACGGATTACTTATTCGGTATCCCAAGATATTTATGAAGCAATGGTCGCTCTCAACGTTTTCGTGGAGAAATTATAAACAAGAGAAAACTCACAAAAACATGTCCAGTTTATACTCGAACCATTAAAAACCAATAAAATTTGTAAAAAAATATAGATTTGGAACATCTCAACCCCTTTTAAAATCTGCAAATATTGCCAAAAACATGATGGCATGTAATTATAAGTCCTAAAGCAAATATGCGAATAATCTTTTGACAAACTTCAAGGAATTACTTGTCGTCAAAGATGCAGCACGAACTAAACGCGGCTTTGTGTTACCTACGTCAACGCCGGTTCAGTAATCCCCTGCAATTGCCTCTCGCGTGACTCAAATACCGCTCGTGCCGCAGACTTAAAAGGTGTGCGAGAATTTGGTTTTACACATTGGAGTGATCTGTGTCCAGCGAAGATCAAGGTAGGTTGTCTGTATTTTTTTCCTCAGGTCACGGTGATTGTTGAGCGTCCTTGGCTCAAAAAATAATTTCATTGACGCACACTTTGTTTCCTTAACTCGCAACAACGGGCCCATTAAAAGTGAAAGCAAAAAAGGCCGAAAACCTAAGATGGGTCTTAGGTTCTCCAAACTGACCCATAACCTGTGGCCGTGATGGCCAATTTACGATATTCACATTAAGTTTTTCTAATATCACTGCTGGTTGACATACCATTCGACTTTTCTGAACCTCCAGAGCCTATACAACATGGAATTTTTGGTCTGAATTTCACTGGGGTTGGGATTTCGCACCTGGTACAATACATGTACGACACAGTTAAGTTCATTTTTTATTTAAATCTCTTAGATCAATGTAGGCGACTGAGCGTTTTGCAAGTTGAAGTGAATATGGATGTATGAGGCAAAGGCGCAACTGAGTATAGCGTCTTCAGCAGTCGATCACAATCAATTTAATTGAATTGATGTTGAACTATGTTAAAGTACTAACATAACTATTATCTTGGAACGTCCAGTTTACATCAAGGAGAGTCGAGTTTTCAATTTTAAGTCGTGAAACAACGGAATTGGTCACGTCTTGTTTCCTGTAGTTACGCTGTTGTCGGACAGCAGTTCAAGGTAGTTATTTTAGCTTTGCCATCTTAATTAATTTGAAATGGGTTCGTTGTTTCGACCCACGTAAACACCGCCCCATTCTAGTTTAATTCCTAACTTTTACCGACTCCTCCAGTGTAAGGGGACATTACATGGCGAGCCTAGATGACTGCAACAAGCAGATATCTAACGTACAGATAAGGGTAGAGGCCTGAATTTTACTGCCAGTTAACAACAAAGTAAACAAGAATCCTTCCCGCCTTCTGTGCGAATGGAGGCTGTCAACCAAACGCCGTCTACACTCGGACTGTATACTTGTAGATGCATCTTCCTGGTGTGGTTGTGGTCACGTGTGCTCTCACTCTGGTATCTATGGCGACAGCAGCAGACAGCAATGGTCAGAACATTGTATCAGCGTTGACACGCCAACTGATGATGGAACAACTGATGAAGGAAGAACAACTTCGAGCTGAAGGGTCTTCAGGTACACTGTAACTTCCGGTGGGCTACAATATTGCACCCGTTGCACATGTATGAGTGAACGAGACACTTGTCATCAAGGAAAAGAAAACACTGTGTCCGATTCTCATAGCGTACATACACATGTACATGTACAAAATTTTAATACAAGGGCAACTGACTAAACATTGAATTGATTTGACCTAGTACACAACATTAGGCCAACTTGTACTAATTTCGAAAATTTGGTCGATTGGAAAGCCACTATGGAATACTAACACAAAATATGAAAATTAAAATTTAATCAGACTTTGTCAGCAATAGACACGTGACCTAAACGTGTGAATTTTGACAATTCAATAAGTTAGGTTGCGTAGGTTCCACGGCAATCTAAATTCCGAAAAAGTTATGGCTGATACACATGCATACCCTGTACAAAACATTGTCGATTGTGTGGAAGTACATGTATAACCACAACTAGAAAAGCTTAGGATGCTTTCAATAAATGTCGGACTGTTTCTTGGCTTTCTGTTCATTCCAGGAAACAAGTCAAATCGCTTAAATGTAACATGTCATGGTACCACAGTGACAAGATGTTCCATCGAAATTAGAT
This sequence comes from Phoronis australis, assembly GCA_002633005.1. Classification (NCBI taxonomy): domain Eukaryota; kingdom Metazoa; phylum Phoronida; family Phoronidae; genus Phoronis; species Phoronis australis. The sequence continues at coordinate 66,872 of NMRA01000307.1, read as the reverse complement.
TCCCGGTGTAAAACAGATATCGCGGAGTCCAAGACAGACTCGCACACTTTCATACCAGCTAACCAGCCCGGATAACACCAACCCCGAGCTTTAAAACACGAAACCCGACCTTTTAAAAAGGGATACCAGGGATCGGACAGAAAACTCGGACACAGAGTTTTTAAATTTTCTGAGACAACGTCAGTAGCCTTAGATTTTGAGCTAGAGTACTTTCCAGTTGTTTTCAGCATTTTTTGTTAAAATTGTCAATCCTGAAACGTAACTTGTATTATATTGACTTTGTTATTCGATTTTTATCGGTAAAAATCAGTCGTGCAACTTTTCTGTGGGCTAATTTCAATAAAATCTATACTCTCAACACGTATTTATGTCGGTGAATATTTAGAAAACTTCAGATTATTCATTACTTTCTCCAAAAAAGATTTTCAAAAACAAAAAAACTGAAACAATTTGTCGACTTTCAAGTGCCATTGTTAATTAATTCCTTTAAATATCTTTCAATTGCCTGGATTTTAGGGTTTGTGGATTCACTTTTCAAGTTTACACTATGACCGCACAATTTCCGGATTTTGAAATGAAACTCGAAAATAATTCATTAAAAAGACCTGCACTGTCGCCTACTTAACCGTTCTTGCCCTCAAAAAGTGTTTTTCAATGATCTTTAAAACGGAACTCGAAATCACAATTTCTGAACTCAACGCCGGGCATTTATTCTGAAAAAAAGTGCGGGAGTGGTGTTTCCGTCCCCGGATGTCTTCTCCGATCCCCGAGGTTCCCGTTTTAATGGCTACTTAGCTGTTTTGAGGGTGCGGGAGTCTGTTCTCGACTCCCGGATTTCTGTTGTACACTGGAGTTCCAATTTCAATGGAACACCCTGGGGGAATACCATTAAATGCTTGACGAGAAATGTGTTACGTTACTTTTTATCCAGTGTGCATTGTGTACACGTGCATAGGCGGATTTATGGGGGGGGGG
>NMRA01000307.1:18701-47127 GCA_002633005.1 Phoronis australis | reverse complement strand
GGGCCTCTGACATAGAAAGTAGTTACAAAGCCGTGGAGAGTCAGAAAAGGTAAATCGATTCATTGCAATGTTTTTCGTTTAGTATGTGGTATAAATAGATTATTACATGTTCTCAGCCGTTATCCCCCTTATCTAGAGCCCTCGTGGATTTTGGAGAATTATCACCCTCGGGGCTGACGCCCCTCGGGCGATAATTCTCCAAAATCCACTCGGGCTCTAGATAACGGGGGATAACGACTTCGCCATGTAATAATCTATATATATACATATAGACATACACAGACATATACGTATTTACATATGTCTATATGTACATATATGTATGTTTGTGTGTACATATGTATGTATGTATGAAAGTGTATTTGTGTATGTATACAACTTTGCTGGGTTAAATTCTATGATTTTGTTGTTTAAGGAGTGTCCAAGTAGTTTCAATTTTTCACCTATACTTTGGTCTTCAGTTACTACATAACTACATAATATACCGGTGACACAAATTAATTTTTCTATTACCTCCGCAAAATCATGGGTGACATGGCTAAAGCCACATCCAAAGGAGAAATGAAATAGTGAAAGACAGCAAATATTGTCGTTTATCTTTTAACTGTGGAAGAATAGCTTACTCGAATTCCAAAAACGGCCAAACCCAACAAATCAAGGGAAATGTCCCCGTTGGATTTGAGCATGCCGCGTCTACATAACGACTGTTAAAGCTACCAACTGCATGAACAAAAGGATGTGATTTGCTTAGAAACAAGTTGCAATTCTGAGTTTGAGTTCTCAATTAAATGTACAGTGGTAGACGTGTCTAACTTCTCCTACATTTTATACAAGCAACACAAGTTCTGAGTCTAAACTTTGAAACGCATGAATTTGAATAGTTTAAAAGTACGCATGTTCGATTGAAACAATATCAATTAAACACTGTGAGAGATTTGCAAAAATGTGTTATTTGTCTTCAGACTAGTGATGGTGGAGCCACCTTTGAGATGAGTCCTTCCAACCGGGAGGGTATATCCGAGCACACCCACGAGGTGACTCTAACTTCTGATGAGGTAAGTCAGTTCGGTTGACTAGCAAGCACATGGCTACATTTCCAATGCCCGGTCCGCAGAAAGGTACAAATGTATATTTGGGGGTCGCAAACCAATTCAACTTCGCCACCACCTCTGTCTTCCCACATTCTCCGAATGTCGTCAATTTTGTACTAACTGCCACGCCCGCCATCAGAACCTGAGTAACCAGTTGCTTCAACTAAATTTTTCGGAGAGTGAGAATGAGGCATCGAACCCTAGCAGTTGCCAAGTGAACTAAAGGTCTAAAAATACGACTTGGGTGTACTGGGCTAGCNTAGCAGTTGCCAAGTGAACTAAAGGTCTAAAAATACGCCTTGGGTGTACTGGGCTAGCTCACTTCAATCACCCGAGACAGGCAGCTCAGCCCGTGCCTTTTCGTCTGCGCTGCCCTTAAAGTCAAGACTCGTTTCAGGGGCGGATCCAGGATTTTGAGTTAGGGGGGCTAGGCAGAGTAAAAGCCAGGATGTTGCCCGTCAGAATTCGCACCCCCAAAGTGCCAAATGGAATATGGGAGAAATTTAGGGGGGGCATAACCCCTTTGGCCCCTACTTAAATCCACCACTGCCTTTGATCATTGTACCGTTTGGGGACGTTCATTTTTATTAGGGTTATGCTTTGAATGTATATTTTAAAAGGGTGGGGCTCCGGGGTCTCTGGTACACTGGAGCCGTTTCCTAATCCTTCTTTTAAAACACGGGTAACCCAGGGAAAATGATGTACATGGTTCCCAATCACGTACTCAAACATCAGTACAACTCCAGGACCTCAAATTCAGTTCTCGCAGATCAGATTCTGCACCGGCCTACTATAAGGTTACAAGTTGGTTTGAATGAAAGCAAGTTGCTTAATGTTTAAGCCATCTCGTGGTCTGTATGCGTGGGAATGGAAGACACCAAACGACTCAATTTTGGAGAACGAAAATCTATTTTTGCAGTGCTGATGGAAACTAAAACACTTCAAGGAGGTGTAAAGGCAAATATCAAAATATCTCCAAGTTAATGAGCAATACGTTTAATTTAATCTCAGACAATTTCTTTTTTATACCGTTTCTTCTGAGTTCTGTCTAATCTTGATCAAACAACAATGGATTTATTGTCAATGAGACTGTGAGTACACGAAAAATGTCGCCGCTTGGAGGCCATCTGAGGGCCTTCTTTAAGGTATGGAACACTCTAAGGTTTGGTTCCCTCTAGGTATGGGTCCCTCTAACGTTTGGGCCCCTGAATTTGAATGCATCTCATAATTTCAAGAGGGTACGAGCAAAAATAGACGAGTGTTCACCGAGAGGATTCAACTTAATCTGTCGTCGCTACCAGCAATCAATAAGCTAGTTTTGGAGGAGTAAACTGTAGTATTTTCTCAACCATTGCAGATATTTGACTTATCTACAAAAAAGGATGGAAGGCTCACCAAAACAACGACCCAAGCCAACGGGCACAGCCATACCTTGGTACTGAAGTGGAAAAGGGCAGGTGTCCTGCTGGCGGTCAAGTGCGACAATAAGCCCCAATGCTTTGACAAACATGGCCGGGATCTGAACAAGGAGGATGACTCCTAAGTGGAAGACTACATTGTACTGCCTTGGCTTAGCACCTGTATTTTGTAGTTAGATTTTGATTTAGACGCTACCTTCGATTTTTCTTTGACACGTATGTCCCGCATAGCTTTGATAGCAGCTGGATTCCCTTTTGGGGGGATGCTGAGATCAAATTGGTTCTCCAGTTCAAATTAGATATCCGTTGCTTGTCTCGTTTCTCATGCGATTTTCGAGCGAGCGACTGCCAGAGATATTATTTGTCTATTCGACACCGTAGTTTTGGATCGGCTACTTTGAAAATACTGGGTGTCGACTAGGCGCTGGTGTCTATAGAAAACCTGCTAAGGAGCAACGAGCAAATTTATTAGTATTCGAAATCGGAATTCTTTTTCTCATTCCCGTTTTAATTTTCTATGAAGACTAGATAGGTGTCTATTTGTATTGCCCGTTTCATTGCTCCAGTATTATTACTACTATTCCAAGTTAAGTCGCACATGGTGATCAATGAGATCTGAGCTACAAACGATCAAAAAACGAAAGGCCACAGCCCCCTTGGGGTGCACCGCCCATAGACCATGGGCGGCGCAGCACTGAAAAAAGTGGGGCTATATCCCCACTCCCATGCCCCCAATGGTGCCCCGCCCATGACTCAAGCACAGGATAACACACACGTATGTTCAGTTGATTTCTCACGGATTCTGAAGAGAACGACAGATGTCAACAAGTATTTCGAGTTGCATTTCGAGAAATAAATAAAACCACGGGTCCTGAGCTTCTAATTAAAGCTTTGCGGTACCAAACAGGGACTTTGCCCGCGTGTTCCTTTTCTGTGTGACTGTTCGTACGTAATAGTTTAATGATTTTCTGGAAAGAAGCTACATCTATGCGTTAATCATGGCGATTTATTTTCTAGCTGAATGCTTTTTGGTTCTATGAACAAGATACTCATTCGGTGTACATTACGTGAGAAAAAATATTTTCGTGTTGGGAAACTCTGCCAAAATCTACCGGAAGTCTTAGTTCCGTCGCGTAAATTCATTTTTGAGTGGATATTTGTATTCGGATTATATATTGTAGAAATAGTACAAGGAAAAAACGTTACCAAATGTCCTGTCGCACCAATTTTTTTCTCAGTATGTTCGAACTCGTCTTGATATGTTGGTGAAAGGAGCTGGGCACCGGCGAATGGGCTACTTTAGCCAAAAACATGTCTCAAATGCTCACTGTCATCCCGTTTTTTGTAACTGTAATTATGTAATGGTTGGTCAGTGGTTTGACCCGCTTTGGAAATAATACTGACAGAGAACTATCTTCGTGTGACTTGGACCAATTACAGTCTACTACTGAGAAATTCTGATTGTTAATAATCATAAATTTGAAATCTTGACGCATGAAATGGCGTCCCATGCTCTGTCTAATGCGTCAGTTTTATCTTTACATGAAATATATTCTAGAAATATGAGCAAATATGGACTTCGTTATTTTCTACCACCCTCACGGGGAAAAATAAAACATGCACGATTGAGTCAATGTAAATTTACATTGACGTCAAACCAGTAGGTCACAGCCCATTCACGTGTAGCTAAAAACAATTCAGAGTGAAAATATTGCCCAGTGTTAGATCGTAACGCAGTAGCCTCAAAGCTGCCGCCAACCATGGCTTATCAAAGGAATTTAACATCTAGAAAGTTTATTGACCACGGCTGCAGTCCAACTACGCAGTTATACCTGGTATCATACTCTGCAATAAGGCAATTACACGTACAACTGTATACACAACAGATGTCGCTTAGTTCGTGGTAAAAATGTACAGTGGATTTTATTGAAGAAGAAATTTCTCTCACAAGTCGTGAAAAGTAGTGGACCGAGTAATGTAGGTCCATTTCGATTGGTTAGATGTGACGTTTCAGCTAAAATGGCTCAAAAAACAAAATAGGCGACACCACAACAAACATCGGGACGTCAAACTAAAATATTAAATAAAAAATAACACGCAAAGTATTGTGAAGAAGTCAAACCATTGACATTTGATTTCGAAGAGTAAAACGATTGTGGGGAAAGACCAGCCACCGGTACCATAGTGACCACGACACTGAATACGTGTCTTCAGTCGACTCGGAAGATTACATACTGTAGATATATGTACATGCCTGTGTACTCTACTCCAGTTTTGCATTGATTTGTAATAAACTAACAAAGAACAACGGATTTTATTGTTTTGAAGATCTGGCCAAAGCAAATATCTAAAAGAGTCTACCACATCCAACAATTATCCAAAAATATGTAAGTTTTCGGGCGTATCGTATAATTACTTTAAAACGGTGTTAAATTCTTGTTTTTAGTAAAAACAATCCTTGGTAAGTGGCCTACAACAAAATATGCATTCACAGAACGGTAAGCTTGCGATGACAGTGACATTTTTTATCGTGGATGGGTGAGAGCTGCAGGTTGTCACCGGTGTTTGGTGCAAGCATTGAGTGAATATCAGAATAACGTTCACAAGTCAGTCTACTCGAAAAAACACAACTAAAATATATTTAAATTACAGTGAATCGTAGCTTGGTTTTAAAATAAAATCCGGTCTGAGCGGTGCGTCGACGTAAACTGCGAAGTTCAACTGAACTGTTCACACCGGTCTCACTATAGTCAACCGACGTCGAAGTAAACGGTAGGTGACGCTGTCATCATCGAAGTAATCGCAACTGAGGTAACGATAATGCATCGCGTGCACGCTAAGATTTTTTGAAGATGACATAAAACTTGTTTTTAATTCAATTGGTCATTATTCGAGCAAAATATGAGCAGCTATTAGCGACGACAACGATCTTTAGCCTTAGACGACATATATATGTCCCCTGCTGGTCGAAGTTCACCGTTCACACCACAGCGCAGAGTCAACGCCCGCTACATGTATTAACTAGTCGCGCCACGGGACCGAACTTATGGTTCATACTCGACGTCAGTATGAATGGACCTTTCTGCACTGTTTCTGTTTCACTTCCTCTTCTTACTGCCCCTTTACTAATGGGGACGCACTCTCATACTGGGGTTTTACCGTTACCTGGAGAGCCTAATTATGATTTGTTGCCCCGGTTAGGAAGTGAGTACTCGCCATGTAGTGAACTCGGGTAGCCTTAGTCGTCGATCATGGGGAAAACAACATTCCCGTTGATTAGTTTACCTAACTGGCATACTGAACGAGATCTCAATTTCGACTATGGTCCAAGTAGTTTTGTGAGGACATACGTGCCGAATATGCATGTAATTGATAACGCCGTCGGATTTCTTTCCGAGAGGGGGCGCAGTGAAAATCACTTCAAGCCATCTGTGGACGAATTTAAAAAGTGCGGAATACTAAGGACTAAACCTTGGTGAGGTTATGCAACTGCATGCAAGCACCGGCTTGACTGAATTTAGATGAGCCGAAAATGTCGCAATTACATAGCACGATATACCAAGAAAAGTGACTGAGCTCCTGTACAAAGGTAGTGGCCCTGTTTTTATGATGAAGTACGTCACATGACAAACTGACTACTTAAGGTACCCGGAGTTATGGGAATTCAGGACTCGTGACCTTATGACGTCACATCGGCATTGAAGAAGTAGCCTAGCGAGGAGTGATAAATACATGTATATGCCATGCAAATTAAACACTGTGGGACTTCAGCAGATGAAACCATTTCTTTTACAGCTGCACGGAGGAGCTCGTACAGGGAAATCCTTTAGGATACCCTGGTAGTTTGCTGAATGAACAGTAATTGTTGCGATCAACACGAGTATGTTTTTGCACAGTAACATTTCAGATAAAAAGTAAACATGACAGAGGTTATAGGTCAACATGCAACATAAGACCACGAAATGAAAGAGTAGGTAAATATGGCACGGGTGATAACATCAGGGGCGGATACAGGATTTTGAGTCTGGGGCACTGGCAAGGCAGAGTAGTAGCCAAGATTTGCCCGACAGACTTTCGCATCCCCCCATCTGCCAAATGAAATCTGGGAGAATTTTAGGGGCTTCCCTCTAAATTGGCCACTGAACATCACCGTTGTCTTCCAGCGTTCAACTTCCAAATTCCACAATTTGCACTTGAAATTTCGAGGAGTTTCTGTTTTTGTTGAGATAAAGATTTGCATAATCTGTCATTTCCTACAAGTCAGATATGGCAGATGAAAGGATGTCCTCAACGAAATAGTGTTACCAGGAGAGGTCATAATGAGCAATATTCCCTGGTCCAGTCTTTACGTTCCATGTCGATGCCCTCGTGCCAGGAACCCGCGATGGAAATGAAGTATGATTCGTGTTTGACGATGGCTAAAAACCAATCCAGTGTCACAAAGCGCACCAAACTTTAATAGGTTTCTTCACTTGGTTTCAGAAAGTGAAAAAAATCGTCAGTTAATTCTCAGTTAGTCTTTCTGAGGTTAATTATAATAAAAGAGTGGAATTATGACTTCGTACTATGGGACCTTCGAACCAATGGAGGCTTCGGACTATCGAACCGACTTCACAAAGTATAGAATTTGAAAGAAGATAAACGTGGTGTCTAGTCACCACCTTACAAAACTTCTCTGTAAAGTGAGGAAAGTATATTTGAATATTCTTTATGACAATATCTGAAAAGACTTCTGCAATATGTTCCGCGACGACCTTGATTATGCCAACCGCATAGCCTAGTTGGCAAAATTACGGAGCTTCAACCAAAAATATGCATGTGTCCGTATGCTTAACTTTTCAACCATTTGTTAAAAATAAACTCTTCAAAATACGAAATACCATGACTGAAAAAAAAACAAACAAAATATGAAGATCATTAGTTTTATACACTTACACACACACTCACCAATTCGTAAATCAATTTCCAAACTGTCCCCACTTTCAAATTAAGATGACGTTGTTGAGTTTTTTAAGAAGCAACAAATTCTTATTATGCAGTAGTTTTTTACAATAGCGTATTGTGCATTATGTCCTTCCCACGATGTCGACATGTGAATCAACGAAAGCAGCAGAGCGTTCAGCTACTGTACACTGTATGCGTCGCTAGGGGGTTTCGCGGCCCTGCTACATGTATATGGATTTAAATTACCCAAAGCGGATCAATTCCAGTACACATATTTTCTAGGCAAGATTTAAAAACAGACCAAAAAGGTTATTTTTACTCTGCAGGAAATGAAGAATATGCGTCTGTGAGAGGGATAAAGCGCGCGCTGGAGAAGAAATTAATGTTATTCGCTGACTTGTAGGGTGTAGTAATACTGGTTCGCCAATTGAGGAATAAAAGTCTTTAAGAAAGGTACATGTAATCCCCACTTTGAACTATTTTCCAAGAAAGCAATGCGGGGGCGGTAGTAAAACTCGTGCCTGTGCGAGGTTTGCCAACGACCGGAGGTGTCAATATATATCGGTCCCTCAACAACGCGTCCAAATACGGTTGTACCATTACATCAACTTGAAAAATGTCTTCATTTATGTCGGCTTCCTTTCCTCACAAACTATTGTTTGATAGTCGACTTCCACATGTTGCTTGGACATTCTGCAGGTGAGCAAACCAGTGCACGACGGAGACAGCCACGTTTCGTGGTGACTGCATTGAACTTGATGCGATTAATATCAATATCACGAGGAGATAATATACTTATACACCGACGATGACCCCAATGTCAGTCCCTGTAGGACAATTGCCCGCGTGCTAAATCAAAGACCCTGAATTTCGCTATGGTGTTATTCAAGTAGAATTCGTACTGCCCCATAGATTTTTTAATTGTTTTGAAAATTAGTGAAAGTCATTAAACACTGGAGGATGTTTCGTCATTTTTAAAATAAAGGTTTCTGTGCTCATCAGTAGGTTTTGTGAAGTGAAATGACTCAGAACTTTATTTCTTGCATACCGTTTCCGTCAGGGTTCTGATTTTGTTTCTCTGAGAAGGACCATTTTGGCCAAATGCGGGGGCTCGTCCTCCCCCCCCCCCAGTGAGAACTGTTCTGTGTCCCCCAAAGCGAGAGCAGTTTTGGAGTCAGCTCAAACCGCCATCAAAAGTGACACCTGTGAGCACTACAGGCGTTTTTGCTACTAGCGAAAACGCTAGCATTTCAGCAAGTTTGCCGAGCAGAAGGGAATCATTGCGTGTTTGGGAGCGGGCCGATCCCGGGGAGGCAACGGTCGTAAAGGGAGCGTCTGGGTGTCGTCGTGTGGAATCTTAACAACGAATAACGCCTGCATTGTATTAACCGTGGAAGCTAACTGGAACAGCACATTGGAAACCAACAAGCCGGCATATATTTCATTTACTACGTCACAAGTGAGAGACGAAAACGTTAGCAGTCTCACAGGCTAAAATGCAAGTGAAAAGGCTAGCGTTTTAGCCAGCCGAGCTGACCTCGAAGAGGCAATTTTCGTCGGATGTTTGTTCGTTTCCTCACCACCCGATTCGCTTTAAGCGAAAATTGACGTCAGAGCACATTCCGTGCCAGCCATTAATTGATTCAAGTGCCGATAAAACAAAGGCCCACGTACATCCTTTGAAGTAAGCGGCCCGACTACAATAGTGCTGGCTAAAATGCCAATAATTTTGGAGCAACTGAAACTTTCAGCAAGAGCGACCTTTGCGATCGTTTACATTACTGCGTTTATGCTGCTACCGAAATCGCTAGATAAAACGCGAGCGTTTTCACCAGTGTAAGAACCGGGCCATCATTTCCTTCCACCCGTTTAGCAAAGTTGACTTCATTACCGAAGCGCTTTGAGTTTGAAAACATTTTATCGTTCACCCAATGGTCGAAAGAGTACAACCCAAGACACGGACTACTGCGTACAGTTTACATGCGCCATTTTCGAGAACTTTTGCCAACCATATAAACCCTGAAGCGTTTTTGAATCGCTGATGGTTTCCACATTCTTGTTGGTAACAAATTTAAAGAAAATAACAAATATCACGATCGGGACTAGTACGCAATGACTTAATAAGAGTAAAGGGTCCGAATTTTCGTTTTCAAACAAGCTGAATATGACGATAACTCCCACCCCCGTAGCTCCACTAATATAAATTACCATTAGGTATTTCGGTTAGAGCACCAAACATGGTAATACATGGGCATCGGTAAAACACGCAAAACCATCGTAAACATCAGATGACACAAATCGTGATTCATTTCAAAGGTGCGGCGACCTTTGACCGGAGCTGTCAACAAGCCTCGTGTGAAACTGGGTTGTAAACAAGTCCTGTTGAATCACGTATTTATCTTCACCGGGTCACACTCAACAATCTGAACACAAAAGATATTTACCTTGATAACCTCGTTACAAACACATAAACACTAACCACAATAATTAGAGTACGCGGGTTATACGGGCAGGTCGTTGACCAAATTGCTGTTCTGGCGTAAATTCATACATGACGAAAAAGGACTTTCACTTAATAATTGAACACCCAAGGTGGGGTTGACACGCGAACAACGCAGACAATATAGACTATATGTGAATCACGGATTTTGCGGCATAATCACTGTCGGCAATTGACACCGATTAGGAACAAAATACATGTAGGTACCACATGCGAACCTTTGTGGATACGCAAGTGCCAGGTTCACTCGGCCAACACTACTGCAAACAAGCGTCTGTTTCAAAATATACAGCACGAGCATCTTTGATATGGGGTTAGGTGACTTGAACTATGGTAGTTCCCTTCCAAATCCAACAGCCAAATATTGATAGTGGCAAACCTCTGTATCATGGCCATCGCCATGAAAACTTGACTCACCATACAACTTTTGCCGAAATATTGAATCAGGGCCGAGTTTACTGGCCAGAAAGTGACACCAGAAGGCAAATTATCTATGTATAAACAGACCCAATAATGGATTGATAGTTTATTGCCATCAGATCACATTCACATCAGAATAAACCATCAACACAGGAGTTGTCACGACACAAAAATAAGAGTCTGCACATGAAAGACTTGCTAAAACAAAAAATAAAAAGCTTTCACAAAAACACTGATGATGATGAGGGCGCTGGTGATTGTAGACTCAATCAATTCATACAGAGTAGAGTCCGTGAAACAAGGGCAGAAAGTATAACATCAATAAAATAAACATCAATGAATTTCTGGTGTCATTAACTGAAGCATGCGCAGCTCATAAATAAATAATGTTATCGAAAATGAATCAATGGACACAATTGGAAGAGGCTAACAAAGCATTGCTTAATATCATAAAAACGGATATCAAATGAAAGCAGCTAGATTGTTGGTACAAATGAAATCCTAGTGCTTATCTGATGAGTCAATTTGTGCATACCACACCAAACACTGCATACAGGAGATGATTGAGGTTTACTTGTGTAGGAGTACATACAAGACATCCAACCATATATGCCTTACACAAGCCCCTCTTTGCCAACCTAAAAGAAGACCTTCAACACTCCAGCACACTTCGGTATTATTAACAGTATGTCCTCAAGTACCTCAATCATACATGAATTAAGTTAGAATGAACTCACAGGGAAAGTTTAATAACTGCACTGCTGGTATCCCTGAATGTAAACAACCAAAGAACAGTCTTAATGAAATGTTGGCCAATAAAGAAGGCCAGTCAGCTGTCACATTTAGGTTTCTCAATAGTAGAAAGTTTGATTCAACCGGGAGGCCAGAGTTTGTCTATAATGAATAAAACAACTAATGAAGCAAATCCAAGTAAATCTAGATACAAATTGCATAGCCTTACCACTAACACGTTTCAGATGCTTAGATTGAAAAATAGGTATCCTTCTTAGATTAAACTTACTATACAAAACTTGTCTGAAATATATCGCTTTAGTGTTTGAGTTCACTCTACGAGAATCAGGGTGTGAAAATGATTGCATGGGCGCACCTATAAATTTCAAAGTGTAAACCTGACACCTAACCCAGGGTACATTTGGAACCTGCACATCCAGGTGCACACATGCACTGAAAATAATTCATACCAGGTGAGCAAACCCGGGACTAACTCCAGCCCCCCTAAACTTGGGTGAAGGACTGTTGCTGCTGGAGTTTAGGTGTAGCCATTAAACCACTTCACCTTCCCCTTGAATGTGGCCAGTAACCACCAGTAATAGTTTGTATTTTGACTTCTCAGGTAGATTTCAAAAAAACTAATACATTCATCAGCCCCCTTGTGCACAGGAATGCAACATGTGAAGAATTCTTGCATTTGCCAGACTTGACATTTTTTTCTATTAAATTCCATGTGAGTGATCCATAGGCTAAGAACATTTGTAGTCTATTTAGATTGTTGTTGGTATCACTATTTCCACATTCCCTCTGTTTAAAACTCTAAGTCGAGGCCTTTCAGTCGGCCCTAAACATAATCATCGCACAGCGACCAGCGTTGTAGCGAGGGCTCCCAAACCAACGGCTGTATAAAGCAGACCCTTCCAAACTTGATTCTCTCCTTCGTCTGGGTCAGGGAAGCAGTTCACAAAGCCATCCTGCAATTATCCACATAAAATTTAGCCAAACTGATCATTCAGACACACACATGTAATAGCATTCATAGACAGTTCATAATGCCCATTGTACAGGACCAACATACCATTTTCCACATCCTAGATGAACATTTGAGAATAACACTTGATCTTTTGTGACCTTGGCTAATAAACGCATTGTTTCTGTAGTAGAGCTCATTGGTATCATATGATTGACCCTAACAATTTAATGGTGTGAGAAGTGTGTACATATGTGAGAGACATTAACAACAGCTGCAACAGACCATTGTTCCAGTCTTGTAAACATGTATTATGTTTCGTGGCAAGGGTGAACTCAGCTTGCAAACTCAAAAATGGATCAACAACAGAAGAACAGCTGAACAACCAACAAACATGGTCATAGATTCACAAAGCACGGTGTCAACAAAAACAAAGCTCCCAACCCACCCACGTGGTTCATGAACATGGGAGCCATGCACCGTGTCCGGGACCCGGGCGGGTACAATTTTTTTTTGGGGCAGTAAGCCTCGTTTTTATGAATTCAAAACTGTGTTTGGTATTGACTAAATCTCGTTTGTGAGTTGGTGAACTGACGGTATTGGGTTCGTGAGCCTCGTTTATAAGTGACGAACAGTGTTTAAGAGTGTAGCAACTCTGCTGGTCTGTCAACTTGTAAACCAAAAACTTACTATCAGGCTGCTGACGGAGAGCATTGCTCGCCAGTATTTTGTGGCAACGCTTTTTTTATTACAACAGTTCACAAATTTCAGGCAAAGATAATTGCCAGGAAGTGACCTTAATCATTTTTTTAAAAAATCCACCACTGTTGTGGATGTCTGTTCTCTAAACATCACGAGACCATAACAGTTAAACAGAACTATTAAAAGCAAAGCATTACACTTCATGAAAACAAAGACAAAAACAAAATTCACTAGTCAGCCACAATGATTTTTCAATAGGCAACATTTTAATATGCACCTAGATTAACAAAGTCTATAAGTGCATTTGGGTAGTATTAGCTGGCACAGTGGGTTGCTAAGCAACAGTGATCCCAATCCAGTCCAAACATGATGAGGTAGACATGGTATGTGTATTGAGTGGCTGGTCACACAACACCCTGAACACACCATAATAGAGGTAGACCAACAGGAACATTCCAAAATTTGGAACACATCAACACAGAACTGAACCATGAACACATGTCTCAGACCTGTGACACAATTCTTCAGAATTTTTACACCAACACATTGGACCACTGCATTTTAAAAGTTAACGGCTAGACATTTTCTTTGTAATAAAATTGTGTTCTGTTTGGTTTCATTGATCATAGGCTGCAGGTTACATTTCTTGACCGATCAGGGTGAACTTTTCACAAAACGTGCATGGTGAATAGCATACTACTATTAGTTGACATCAGGCACATGATGGTGCTGTGACAGCCGGTTTGCACTGTTTTGGTTTGTGGAGCCATAGCTCTGCTGTTTCTGCTAGATTTTTTTCTGCGGATAGATCATGTCAAGGGCTATCAGAAGTAAGCCATTTGTTTTTCTCTAGGATTTAACGATCTCGAATCACGCAAGATTTTCCAATGACTGGTCTTCAATTGACTGACATTTTGGGCCGAATCTTCTGCTTCGACAGATTCAACTGAGATTTGGTATGACGACATATCTTTTTAAATGCTGCCAGTATTGTGAAACTCAATTCTCACTATTACTTTCTGTTCTCGCGATATTTGGCATTTACTACTTCGATGACCATTCTAGCAGCACCTTGTTGGCCCATATTTTTTTTGATTTTTGCAAAGTGCAAACCATTTAAATGTGAAGAAAAATTTTGTAATACTGATATTCTTGATGATAATTGAACAAATCTGTCATTCTGAGACATGATTAAAAGAAGAATGACAGTAGACATTCAACTTTACTCGATTTCAGAAAAATGTCACAAGTGCCAGTGTTTTCGACAACATGCAGTTAAAACTTGACAGGAACTACAAAATCATGTAGGGAAGTCTAGAGTACCCATTGTGGGAGTTCTGTGTTAAGACTTGGGAATAGATACATTGAGCTGGTAACAAAAGTTTAAAATGTCCCAATTTGCTTAAGAAATCAAAAATTTCACAATACATCAGGCACGTTGCACGGGTTTTCAAAATCCACGCAAGTAAGCCAGACTCATAATGTCTAGACAGTTATCAGTCATTTCTGATTTAAGGCTTCTCCTTGGGAACAGCAAACAATTTTCTGTTTGGCAATACATCAAGTGTTGTCATTGATGAAATTATAGGCAGGTGTTGAAATTTTAGAAACTCTAAAGGCCCTTAGTTTTATTATACAGCATTGGGGCCATGTGTTCAGATCAGGAATTTCCAGTGGTATCAAAACACCTGGATGTTAGCAGATGCCTGGGAAAAGAGAACATGTTTACATGCCTGAAAACCAGGGTATTTCAGGAAAAGTGCGACCAAATCAGGAAGAAAATAGATACCACTATAGTGGAAATGATGCGATTGGATCAAATCCAACATAAACCAGACTTAGGTTAACATTCATCCATTCCTGAAATTGTTGTCAACTTGCCAAGAAAGGAGTGTCTTTCATTAGGAAATGCTTAGAGAAGTGAATGGCTCTATAGGCACCCTGTTCTGAAACTCCACTGGTGCAACAATACTAAACTCAATGGAACATGATGTATTTAAACCAACAACAGCTATTCCTTTTTCACAAAGGGGACTTCAAATAAATTTTGATAGAATGGTACTTCAATATCAGCATAGCTGTTTCCCAATACCTATTTTCCTCATGTAAAGAAAGTGTGTAACCACTGAAAAAAAATCAATGGTAGGTAGATTAAATTAAGAGTAAAGGGACTTCAGCCCACACAAATGCATAGAACAGGCCCACACTGAGTTCTAAATTGTTAAGTCTGAAACACCCAGTCCCCATGTACAATAATTACATCAGGCAATTTGTGATATTCAGTCAATGCGAGTTCTTGGATTTGAATTAATAATTGAACACGAATTAACTTTTGAAAATACACGTTTGCATTTGCCAATAGTTGTTTGGGATTTCTACTGCAAAGAAGATATTAACAGGTCGTCATTACTGAAATTCATTCAGATCAGACTATTTTTATTCATGTGTGTATATACGCATGCACATGTGTATGTATGTGTGTATTTGTGTGTACGTTTATTTTTATGAATGTATTATGTATGTATGTATGTATGTACGCATGTATGTATGTGTGCGTATATGTGCGAATATGTATATATGTGAATATATGTGTGTGTATATGATGTCTTACGTTTATTAATTATTTATTGTCTGTTTTATTACATATTCATATTTTAGTTAATCACTTTGTCTTACTTTTTTATCTTGTGTTTATCATATTTTATCATTTATTTTGTTTCATCAGTCTTTCCATGTTAATTTCTTATTCTTCACGGACTGTTTACATATTGTCTTGCATTTTGTAATTCTGTTAGTTTGCCCAACTGAAGGGCTACCCTGACTATAAATATTACATAAATAAATAAATAATAAATAAATAAACCATCTAGGTATGACAGAGAATTGCAAGCCACAACATCAACAGCAGACAGTAATCACCATCTCTAGCTGGCCCAGTAGAGTTGGTGGACCTTCTATAAGAGCTTCATACGCTTTAAGCTTTTCCAAGAATTATTACTCACAGTGACTAAAACATCAAAGCCACCTTGTTATAAATACCTTTTGCGCATAGAGGGACACCTTAGGAGGTCGTCGCCTTATTTAATTCCTTCCACCTTGAAGAAATACTGTTGTTATCTAACTTTTTCTTCGAGCAGCCCCTCATTCAGTTCCCAAATTCGGTAACTCGCCATTTTAACACTGTGCACGACAGGGAATATGATGTCATACCACCTGCCAGGAGTATTTTTTCAAGTAGGAAGGAATTACCGGCCTCCTAAGGTATCCCTTTATGCGCAAAAAGGTATTTATAACAACATGACTGATGTTTTAGTTACTGTGAGGCAAAATTTGCCGAAAAACTTCCAGCGTATGAAGCTCCTACTGGGCCAGCTATAGACGGTGATCACTGTCTAACATCAACACAAGCTGGGTAGAGTTCCGCAGATGCAAGAATCTCAATGGACGTACAACAATGAAAGCACGTGATCACTGGATGAGCTTCGAACATGTAAATAATATACCTACCCATCCACCATTTTCTTGAATCCACTTGCCAAGCTTCCTTCCAACATAACTTCCAAGATATTCAGCAACACGCTCAGAATCAAGTTCATGTCCATGATCATGGTAATATTTCGCCATTTTGCCACCAAAGGTGAAAACGGTGACGATTCTTCCCCAATTAATTTGACCGTCCCTGAATATTTCATTTATAATACTCCTGAACGAGTCATAGCTATTGTTTTCGTAAATTTTTAACTTGTTGACCATACCGTTAAACAAAATCTCATGCCTGGAGGCCAACTCGTCTGCTGTCCTTCTCAGAGTTTTACAATATTTTGAATACTTGTTTGGATAATCATCCTGGTGCTTCGCTAAATATTTCACAATGTCGTTTCCCAAAATCTCGGCAATGTGACTAACTTCATCAGGGGGCGTATCTTCCTCGTTTGTCTGCGTGGCTTGATCGTTGGGTAGCGTAGCTGATCTTTTATCGGGCGCAAATGATGAAATTTTGTTGTCAGCCATGTTGATTCCGGATTTCGAATTCTTTCCTGGTGAGCTGAACAAATTCAATCCGTTTTGGTGTAGCCGTCCATCTCCAGTGCGGTTATTCATGTCTCAGTCTTGCCTTTGACACTTTAAGCTAAGAAATGAAAACTAGTGTAAAGCACGACCAACGGTAATCACAGAGAAATTTAAGAAAAGACCACGAACATTCCCGATCCTTCTAACCAGTGAGGAAGCCGTCGCTACGAGGTCGTTAAATCGGCAAACTCCGTGAAAACTGCCTTTGCTATTTTTAGATGGCTCGTCACACGGTGTCTGATTGGCTGACATTGATCGAAAGTTGACGTCACGCTTTACGTCAACAGAAACAAGAAGATAAAATTTTGAGACGCCAGGGGAACTGCTAGCTCCGATTTCCCAATCGGAACGAAACATGTTAAATGCGACGACACGAAATACTGGGCATCTTATAAGTAAATGGCATTTTTAATTTCAGACAATAATGTTGACGAATTTTGCTCAACTTATAACCCCATTAGGCCTACCACATGCGCGCGGCACCCGGGGGGCTCAGTAGCGGATCTAGGATATCACAAGGGGGGGCCAACATTTTGTCCGGCTGTAAGCATTTGCGCAAAGTATGCGCATAGCACCGAATGGGGGGAGGTCGGGAGGGGGGAAATTTTTCTGTTTTTACCTCTAAAAATCAAGCACTTTCCCTGATTCCTGAAGTATTATCCAAGAAAAGAAGGCAAAAAAAGCAAAAAAAAAAAAAACGGAGAACGTGTCAAACAGGAAAAATTGCAAGTTACACAAATTCGAACTCACGACCTGGCGGTTAGAGCGCGCGTGCATTACCACTACACCACCACGAATTAACTACAAATCGTATACTAAGAGACCTACTTGTTTATGGTCCACAGCGTTTGTGCGCGAAACCTACTTCTTTTTGTAATGCTTATTACACGTTTTATATTTTGTGCCGTCAATTCTTAACAAATTTGTCGTATTTAAAATAGTCTTCAAATGCCCAAAAGACCAAATCCGTTTTTCGTGTTGGCAATAATGACGCCGGGGATTGCTTTGGAAATCGTCCTAAGATAAGGTTTGACAAAGAGAGTATTGCGAGTTTCTGAGTGATTCACTAAGGCTTCGATTAAAATTCACATCTTACCAGCAGCTTCTGTTTTTTCATCGTCACTCAGGTTCCATTTTCTTTAAAAAATGAAGTAAATATTCTTCATTGCACAGTGGAGCAGACGACGGAAAAGGAGTCGTAGTGCGCAGCGCCACTGCCGGTCGCCTGGGATATCGCGGGAGAGCCTATACTTAGCCATAGTTCCGTTACAAATGCGCCGTGTTCAGAATATGACACTTGAAACGCTAAAACTGCACACATTTAAATCTTGTTTCATCCGTATAATTTTAATTACCGGGGTTAATTAATAAACTCAACATTTCCCTACGCTCTTACTGTTTTTTGCGGCAGCCAAGGGGGGGGGGCGGGCCCCCTGGGCCCCGCCTAAATCCGCCTATGGGGATTGGGGGGGGGCTCGCAGGAGCCCCCCTATTTAGCGAAGTGGACAAAAAGTCCGCCTCAGCGAAACAAAAAGCCCGAAAAAGTAGAAAACGAGACAGAAGTCTACTAAAAAGACAGGAACTATTAAAATTAGGCGAATGCACAAAGCATAGCTCTTAATGTACCCTGTTTTTATATTAAAAGGTCCACATCCTCAAATATTCGAGCCCTCCCCATTTGTTGGATGGGTGCATGTACTGGTATTTCGTGAGGACTCGCCATAGCTTCGCGGCTGAAGGCGACCTAGTAGGCTAAGCCACGGCCTTACATAAGCGCCACGAGCAAGTCTTCAATTGCAATTGGTATGTTTTGCTCCGATACTGTCCTTCGCAAGATTAATCTTGATCAGTAACTAGTGTTACCTATTCTAAATTCCTATGTTGGCATTGTTTGTATTGAATGGTCTCATATCCAGGTAGTAGACAGGTATTACTCGTTTGGCACGATAGTGAATTTGATCTTGCCGGCGTTTCCTCTGCACCTGGAATGCAAATCAACGGCTTTACCGCGTTGTGAACTACATTGTTTAATTGACACGAATACGCTGCCGCCACATTTACATGGATGCATGTATGTTGTGCTGGGTCGATGTTTTACATGGATTGTAAAAAGATCACCAGCCTCTGTTTGCTATGTTGACTGTACATATAGGAGCTACATGTCTACTTCCAAGAGGAGACACACACTACTTTTAATCACATAAAATGCAACTTTAAACCACCTTAGTTACATGTAACTTTTTAGCCACAACTGGTAGTTAAATTTGAAACTAACGTTGAACAAGTTTTAAGTCGCTATTGAAGTTGTAAAAAATGCACATGTACTCCTAAACTGAAAATGGTGCCAGTCAATTTGACAGACATATTTACACACCTGTCATAGGTTAACTGGAAATCACCTAGCTTTTAAAAAAATAGTTAAACTTGCACAAGATGTGGATAAAACTCACTATTTTAATTCCTGATCTTTCGTGCCTGCGTCTTTGTTAATAACGTTTTAACAATTTACATTGCATCAACCCAATGTTGGAATGTGCGTGGGCCCAGCAAATACTTGGTCAATGATGCTTCAAAGCTTCTTCAAAAATGTTGATATTACATGTATGTGCTCATCGGAAACGTGGTTTAGGAATGCGTTATGATAACATATCTGAAGGTTATGCTTGTCAGAAAACGCAATGCAAATTGTCCAGAGAAACTATTATTATACTCTTTTTGTAATAAACGAGTTTTATGCAGTAACTGTACGGTAGAACGGCTACATGTGTACAAAGCTAAAGTAAAGACATGATGTGTTAGATGCCAAAACAATATTTGGATTTGGACATATGACACCATCGAAAGAGCTCTTTGCAGGCCCGAATTATTCACAACGTCCTAAGTTGTCACAATTTCTAAGTTGGGACAATTTATTTATACCTGTAATTATGGGCGCACCCAAGGGGAGGCTAAGGGGCGAAGTAGGCAAAAAGGTCCGCTTCCGAGGGAAACAAATACTCTGAAAAAAGTAGAAAACAGACAAAATTCCACTAAAAACATAGAATACCAAAATTCGGCAAATGCACAATTCCTAGCTCTGAGCGTAGCTCGCGAATCTTAGTAAAAGGTCAGAGGTCTCAAAAATTTGAGCCCCCCAGTTTTAGGATGGGTGCGCGCATGGTAATTAGTGCGGCAGTTTGATTCTGAAAAGACCTTGCACGATTGAAAGTTATACCGTAATATCCAGCATATCAGTCGTGTCGTTTCACTTTACTTAAATTTCTTGGAAATGCTTTACTTCACCTACATTCATGGGTCCATTAGCTTGTACGCAAGACTGTAAGATTAAACTTCGGATTATCACCGTAGCTTGCGTGGTTATACAAACTGCATGATCATTGGATTGAAAAAATGAAATTTGAAAGAACAAGTTTGACTTACACTAAGCCTTACTCATGCACAAGTCCATGGACATTCCTGGTATTCAAATGCAAAGCCTGATTCTCCCAAAACTATCCCCAAACTGTTGCTAATAGTTTTTCCCATAGCGGCAGGAACTTCAAATTTTGCAGATTGTCAATTCCATGCTTTGAGCCTAGGTTGGTGTTTGTTTTGGCAGCGGCGTCACAGCGGTTCTCCCTACACTCATTACATTTGGTCCATTGAAGCAAGAGAAGGCGAAAAATATTTTTGGTTTTGATGGCTTGCGGTTTATACAACAAGACAGCATCATTGAGAGAAAAATTTTACAACTATGAACCAAATACTTTTACAGTAGTGCCCCACCAGCCTCTAACCCCAAGTGGATGCGCCTTTCCAAATTGAAAAAACGCTGTTCTATGGGATACATTCGTCGAGCGTCGTATATTGACAGGCTCAAAAAACCTGGACAATCTTTTCGTAGCGTTTGCAACTACGTTCGATAGCAATAGACTTATGCAGGTTTATGCAAAGATTCCAGTCCCTAACCCAATGAGAAAAAAACGTTAGCCAGCAAATTAGAGCTGTCCATGCGCGCATCCAGAGGGTTCTCAGGGGAGGCTCGAACGACCCCCCGAGTTTGGCGAAGTAGGCAAAAATTTCGCCCAGCAGACCCCCCCCCGAGGAACAAAACCTCCGAAAAAAGGAGAAAACAAGATAAAAGTCCACTAAAAATCAAGAAACATTCGGCGAATGCACAAATCATAGCTCTGAACGTACCCCGTGAATCTTAGTAAAGGGTCCACTTTCTGAAAAATTCGAGTTTTCCATTTTTGGCTGGGTGCACACATGCTGTCATTATTATGTCCCCGTGTAATTTGGGAAAAGCAATCACTGTCAATACCAAATTCAAGAGGAGATGATGACAAAAACGAGGCACGATCCTAGCGGTGAAAATAAATGTCATGACTTCTTTTTGTCCAAAGTCTTTAGATTTAAAGTCCTTGTCTTAAAATGCCAATGTGGTTCCAGTATCCGAAAATACTTACTAAATAAAATCTTATTTTAGATACCCTTTCGTTATATTTTTTCGCCTTTCTTGCCAAACGCGATGTTTTAACAGTATTTGACCTTTCTCTGTGAGCGTATAATTACCGACTGTCATTGGTTATTTCCGTAGCCACATTTGCTGCTCGTCACTTCAGGAACTTGTTCTGAACGCCGCCATTTTTTCCTTTAAACTGAATGTGCTATTGCTTGCTCGAAAAGTCTTTATTATTTTGTTTTTTAGTAATATATCGTGATTTGTTTGTATGTGTAGTGTATTTATTGTTTGTAGTTAGTGGTCGTTGAATTTTTTTGGATTGTTACGCGTACTTTTGTTTATTATGTTAAAATAGCATTGGTGTTCAGTTCCTGTTGTGTTGGGTGGTCGAACCCAGAATTTTTTTTTCGTTTTGAAAAAGTACTTTGCTATCATCGGAAGGGTAATGCATTCTACTCTGTAAAAATCGAAAAAGTATCATAACCGGGGCAAGTAGTAATTTAAAAGTTATTGCAATTTTTTAATATAAGTCAGGGGCGGATCCAGTATTTTGAGTTAGGGGGCCAGGGAAAGGCAGACATTCGCACCCCCGAGCTGCCAAATGGAATCGGTGATAATTTTATTGAGCCATGGCCCCCTTGACCCCTCTACCCTAAATCCGCCACTGCTTACGTAAACTTTATGAGACTGGACCAATTAATGGGCTTTTTGCACACATGCCGGAGTCAGAGAAATGAGTTGTTGTGTCACGTGACCATCACGAGGAGGTGCTTATAAAGTTAGGTAGCCTCGCGTAGCAATGAGTAAGTGAGTATTTGAAACGTAGAATTTTCGCGGAGGAAAATGCCAGCGTAAAAGACAAGGCGACATTTAGAACTGGCTCGGAGAGAAGTAAGCGATGAAATCTCTGTACTCGGCGAAGATGTGTATTCAAATTTTAAAGTAGCTGAGTAACATTTTTAGAGTTTTCTAAGCTGCGCTACATCCGGAAACCGGCTGGACGGCTGACAAGCGTTCTCTCAAGCAGTGGCATTTCTAAAAATATCTAACGGTCTTATTCTTAATGTTAGAGCCCCTTTGTGAATCCTACGGATAACTAAGGGCGACTGAAACTTTAACGCACACAAATCATCTCCGGAGTTCAAAATCACGCTACTGTCGGAACTGAATAAGTCAATGTAGGCCTACCACTCCGGTAACCTTCGGAATTTTTGCCGGGGTCGTTTACATGAGTATAATGCACGCGCCGAAGTTTATTAGGATTGTTTCTCGATAGCTTTCTCCCGACCTCCCCCATTCGGTGCTATGTGCATCTACAATCGTGGTTTGTGCCAATGCTTACAGCCGGACAAAATGTTGGCCCCCCTTGTGATATCCTAGATCCGCTTCTGCAAGTCTACTCAAACAAAACGTACTACGTAATGTCTGTTCTACGCTCCAGCTGGAGCTGTAAAACCTTGACCAGGGGCGGATCCAGGTTTTTGAGTTGGGAAGCGGGGCAGAGTATTAGCCAGGAATTTGCCCGTCAGATACTTACACCCCGAATTACCAAATTTATTCTGGGAGAATTTTAGGGGGGGGGGGGGCATAGCCCCCTTGGCCTTCTCTAAATCCGCCACTGTAAGTTATTTCGGAACTGGAAAAATGCAAACACAGTCGAGGCAAAACTTGGACCAGATACCATATGATCTAACTCGACTCCGCGTCGACTTCGAAATGTAGTGTCTGCTGAGATCGAATTATCAACTTCCCTTGTATTGTTTTATTCCGAATACACCAGTTGGAGCCTGGAACTGTATGTTATACTCAAACCACATATCTATACAAATTTTCCATTTATGGAAATGTCGACAAGAACAAGTTTTTAGCATTTATTACCTTTTTGAACTAAAATTACACATCATTGTTACATTCTTGTGGCATCTTTTTCCTGGATCCCTCCTTCGTCTAGATGCTCTTGAATCTGAAAACAAAGTAAGCGAATGCAGCTTACAGGATTCATACAAATAGATGCAACTATACCACAACGCATTCGGTGACAGGGTTACCAACCGGGATGTTGAATCTAATTATACACATATATACGTGCAGGAGAAACAGCGACAAGAAAATGTTGTGGCTACTAAGTTTTTTGGCTTAGAGACGTTTTCACCACGACATTTATTTTATTTTAAGACACGATTAATTGAAACGCAACTATTATATGGAATTTCGGCTAAGCGCATTGGGTTTTGCTTTCGAATGTATACTTAGAAAAAATGGCAATGCTAAAAAACGTCAGAATGTGAACAGATTATGAATGCCGTGACAGCCCTTCTAGCCTTGTTGGAGGTTTCATTGCTTTGACGAAAGAGCGTTAACATGACCACAAAACAGAACGAAGTAGTGGCCAGTTTCGACTTTGACGGCGCGCTTGGACAACGTACAGTTCCGCATTAAGGGTTCGTTTCGGGACAATCCAGATACATGTATCTATGCCTGAAGGCCCCATTACTCTGAAATGATTTAAGACACGCGTACACAGGTCTTTGTAACAAAGTAAGACGCTTGGCTACGCAGTAAATCAATACCTTTTCTTCCCGAGTCCGACCACGCCCACTTTCCTTCGGGCAACAACAAAAATGTTGAACTTTAAAATTCCCATATAAGGAATTTATAAGTACACAATCAATTTTATTACTGCATTCGTTATTTTTAATAGTGCAACACCAATCCTGCTTCCTGTCACCACGGCAGAATTTAACGTAATCAATCAGTAACATTTTACATTCATGCTACACACTTTTCCCGTTCAAACAGTAACTGACTTGTGATAATGCTACTGATTCCGACGACGTAGGGGGTTGCCCAGGTGACAGGTTGCGTGGGACACAGCGCGACTGTTTTCTTTCATTCGAGCAACGCGAGGCCCGTACATGTACATGTATTTCAATGACAATTTTCTTCATAGACGCGGCTGTCGAGCTTCAATCAATGATTTTCTAATGGTTTATGCATACACCCTTCTGTCATATTTTTGGCAGCGTCAATGAAGAGAGTCATCCGAATTTCACAGCAACTCACATTTCATCTACACGCATGTGCTAATATCCGCCACGCAATTTTGCAGAATCGAGTGTTTGCCCCACTGGAGTTTAACGTGTCATTTATTGTTGAATTATTTAGACGTACTGTATTGTCGGCTGGAATGCTCTATTTGTATCTCCATTGACAACAAAGTATTACTGATGTGACGTGTGCTGCATCTCCGACGGGAAAATGTTGAATAAACGTAAAAAAATATCCGTGAATGCGCGAATTAAGCTCAACACCTTCCCGAGATCAACCGAAGACAAGAAAATGCGCATCAATTGGACATTAGCAACTTCATCGGGGTAATTTTTAGCCGAACACAATTCCCTTTCCAGGACTTTTCAAAAGTCGAAATCGATATGACCTGTGAAAATGCGTCTGACATTTTAAAACTCAATGAAAACTTACAACGCGCGGTGTCCAGGACGAAGGAGAGCTCTAACGCTGTGTAATCCGGGATGGTCCTAATTCAGGGGTACCAAAGAATCATACGCACGCGCATCGCTTATTACGCACGAATCCCCCACGAATCTCCCACGAATCTATGAATCACCATGCATACGAGCCCATGAATCATTCATACGAACCAAAACATGTTGTATGCGAACGAAAATCATGCGCACGAACCACAAAACCATGTACCGCTAGTACATACGAACACAAAATCATACACACGAGCATCGAAACACGCGCACGAACACTTCGTTTGGTGGTTCATATGATTCGGATGCAAGTGCATATGATTTGTGTTTGTATGCATGATTTGAGTGACTAGTGCCCATGTTTTTAGCATGCGTGATTTTTGGGTTCGTACACTGTATGCATGATCCATGGGTTCGTATGCACGATTCATACATGTATGTTCGTAAGTGGTTTGTGCGTAATGTGCGGTGCTCGCGTGTACGATTCTATGATATACCTGTGATAAATATCGGGGAAGTTCAAAGGAATTAAAACACTCACTTGCAGGTGCACTAGGACTACTGACTAGCATAGACGAAGATGCCTACGAAGCAGGTTGCTAGGACACCGTATTCAGCACTCAACATGTTGTCACCTGACGAACCTTCTTTGGCGGCCTCAAAGTTATTGCTTGCAGCTGCAACGAAGAAAACAGGACTCACAGTTTGACATCAAAGTGGTACAGATAACGCTGACACTGAAATGCTTAGCAAACTTTTGCTAGGGAGACTAGTCTACAAAGCCAATACGTGTTTCAGACAATGGCGTTATCTCTTTTGGTACCAGAAACAGGAAAATGTGGCATTAGCTGTGCCTGTGTAACCCCTGATCCACGGTCAGTTGTGAACACTCAAGGGTGCACAGATACATGTAAGTCAGACAACAATATGGTCTCTAAAAATTAATGTTCATCTTCATTAATGCTTTCTGTTTTTAACCATATTCACTGTAATGAAGTTATAAAAAACTTCCCTTTAAAAACATGTAAAATACGCAAAACTGAGAAAATTTTAAAACAATAAATGAAAAAAGACTGTATTTGAGAGAATTCTTATTTTTTTTCACTCTTTCGAGATCTATTCATAAACGTATGATTCAATAAGCACATCCCCCAAACTGGCTTGTAAAAGTATTTCAGTTACACCAATTTTCAACACCACAGAATATGACTCCAGATTTTTCTTCTCCTTCACACGATGGATGCAGTGACACTGTCTGTACCAATTCCTTGGAAGAATCTTTATTAAGTATGACTTTCTAAACACATTGTGTGTTTTCTCACATTGCGTGCTATCTGCCCGTTTTTGATAATGGAAAATTGATGTTTTCGGTATGAAAAATTAGTCATATTTGCCGTGAATCTTTGATGGCAAAGTAAAAAATTAAAAGGTAAATAAATGAGGTGTTTTTTGTATCAGGTCAGGTTTTATGCAACTGTTTCCCTTTATTGTAAACCATGGCTAATTCAAGACCAAAATGCCTAAGCAGCGTGTCATGAAATTTCTTAAGACCAAAATTAAGACAGAATAGGTCTAAGGTACCCGAAAAGTGGACATTCAGTCTAAATGACCAAAGCCAAGACTATTATCACTGTAAACTGTTGAGGAATAAATTTCGTTGGTTTTTTCCACAATATAATGTTAGTAGACAATGTAAAGTCGGATAAAAAAGTGGGGCTATAGCCCCCCCAGTCCCCTATGGTGCGCCGCCCATGCGCTCAGCATAGATTACTAAATACTCCGAGATGCGTCGGGACTTTTCCTGTAGCGAATGTTATTGTCCTATGATCCATCTTTTCGTGTATTAGTATACTAAAATAAGTGTTTCACTGTGAAAGAAAACGTCAACCAATTGGCCCTGATTCCAGAAAACTGGGTTAAAGACGTAATCCCTATCGAGTCTTGATCCTGTTTTATGCAACTAGGCCCAGAGCTACTCGTGAACTATATAAACAAATCTGCAAAACTCTCACGTTTTTTCCCTGATTCACATTTTTGACATAGAATCGTCATCTCGTGTCATTGTGCTTTAATCTCACGTCTAATTCATTTTCTAGGAAAAGAGAAAATAGAATCCGACATAAAAACTCTAACTGACTCCGACGTCTTTGGAAAATTGGATAGGCCAGCGTTTTGTGCATGATGCAGGGATAACACATCTTCTCAATGTCTATTGCAAAATATTTTCCTAGGAAGGAGACAAAACATCTTCGTTCCAGTGTACAAGTGCAATACAAAATATTGAACAAGATCAACGTGAAGGGTTGAAATCAGCTCCCACGAATGCACCGCAAACAGGGTTCTTCTAGAGTTGTTTTTTGTTACGTCACATCCATCCGAAAACAGGAACATGTCTTCGCTTTAGAAATCTATTTACCAAGCTTCATAAAAATCTGTCAAAGAACTTCAGTGAAACAAAAGAAAACGTCAAGAAATGAAATTGCCACTAGGGGACACTGCGTTCGTGGGATCCGTGTAAAAGTCATCGCAGTTTGTTGTTAGCTTCATAATTATACATACACTTAGTAAAAGAACTTACAACAAATTTGCAAACGAATGGTTGTCCCCTATAATTAGTCAATAGGGTACTGAAAGCAATATTTAAGAACTTACAACGAACTTGCAAAAGAATGGGTATCCCCTAGAATTAGTCAATAGGGTACTGAAAGCACTGAGACTGCAGCGTAAGCCTGATGATATTCATCCTGTAAACAAAACTAACTACACGAACTAGAACTACACCATGATCACAAACCCAATATTTAAGCTGAAGCCGAAATACATGTATTACCCTAGAGTGGCTTCGTGCCACTTTTATTGAATTTCTCGTAGAACGTCCCCTTTACACAAACATGACATTTTTCGGAAGTGTTCATGCCCCATAATAATGTGTTTGGCCCCTTCGTATTGCAGTATATCCGTTTGCTCCGCAACCGATATTGCTCCGTCCCTGACTCGCCCCGTTCCGATAGTCCCCAGTCTTACATTGTAATTAATCTTCCTTTACACATTCTCCGTCCCAAAGCGCCCTGGCCCTACATGTTATCCTCGTCCGATGTTCCCAGGCCCTATGCTCCCCCGTCACCCATGTGTCCTGGATTCAACCCCCCCCCTCCTGATGTATGACTCGGCCCTATGTTGTTCTGTTCCCATGTGCCCCTGGCCTATGTTCCTTCGTCCAGATTAATGGCCTCGGCCCTATGGTTCTCCGTTGGAATTTGCCTGGTATGATGTTCCGTCGCCCCATGTTCCCTACGCCTATTTTCTCATTTGAATTCAAACCAACTTCCCCGGTACCTACAGTACATTTCCCCGAACCAACCAATATTCTCTAGTCTTGATGTCCCCCATCTCTACATGTACATGTACATGTACATGTATATTCTTCGGTTGCGATGTTCTGGCGTGCATGTATTTCCCCGCCCCCATGTTGCAGTCAATTCCTTAGTCGCAATTTAACTATTGAAGATGAGAAAATAGATTTGCTTATCATCTTTAATATATTGCTTTTACTTGATTTCATAATCGTAAACACCCAACTGGTAAAACTCAAGCAGGTACATGTACAAACGAGGAACAAATGGCAGGGCAGCAACGGGAC
>NMRA01000307.1:0-18286 GCA_002633005.1 Phoronis australis | reverse complement strand
GGGGAAACAGTGCAGCGGAGAATATAGTGCCGGGGATGATCACGGCCAAGAAATAGACGGACGGTAGAATAAAAGGACGAGGAAACAGAGGAACGGCGGAGTCTAGGACCAGGGTAACACTTGGCGGGAGCTCAGGGCTGGGAGATCAGAGGAACTGGTAGCATCAGTTGCGGAAAATAGGGGTGGTGGAATGTCGGGTTCAGGATAACGGACCGACCTCGAGAACTGCTGGAGTTGTGAACATCAATGCTTGATTATTTTCTAACGGAGTGGAAATAGAAAACGGACCCAAGCATTGGGGAATATTTGGACGGACACCTGTATTTATTATATCCCTTTCACGTGTGGCACAGGAGTTAACTCTGTGTCATATACTCGTACATGCAACATACAGTAGCTACCCAATGACAACATTTATGACATTGACACTCATTCAGATGGCATGCTTAGCTGACAAAAAAGTGCCGGGTTCGACCGAAATAAAAAGTATTCTGGCTCAGAAATAGTTACTCACCTTCGACCAAAAGACCGTATACTTCCACCTCGCACAAAACTAGATACTCCGTTCCAAGTTGTTGTATAAACAGATATCTGCCATACACAGGTTTGTCACAGATGATCCATTGAGTCACACCTGCACCAACAGTGTCGCCAAAATGGTGACACAAAGGGGCACTATATGACAACACAGGGCTGCCAGATACACGGATATCGAAGTTGGTTAAAGTTGCATCTGAAAAGATAATTAAAACTTACCAGAGATGGGTTATAACCAGGTTAACTATTCGAAATGAGGAACACGAGGGATAAAGTCACTAGGGAACCAGCAACATTTCGTACGCCGGCATCAAGGTACATATTTGGAAAACAACGCACAGTTTTATCCAGTCTTCAAAAAAAAACAAGTGTAGATACATATCGAAAATGCATCGTGGCCAAACTACAATGTACAATATTAGTTAAAGCAATCTGAAAAAAAAACAATCAATTTGAACAAGATAAGCCTCTGAACAATTTACATACAATACAGCTCATGCCGTCTATTGATTATTGCAATCAATTTGAACAAGATAAGCCTCTGAACAATTTACATACAATACAGCTCATGCCGTCTATTGGTTATTGCCACGGTGTGCACAGCATAAACCTTCTCCAAGTCCACTCTCCACCAATCATTATTTCTACCAAAGGTGTGCGAACAACTTCGACCGGCTTCAAGGTCCGTATTTTTGTTTCCGTCGACAGCACGTGACGAGTCAACCCATTCAGTACGAGTCGATGACTGTTTAGTGGGCTTATGCAATGCAATGTTTGCACTCACTGAAACAAAGACAACAGGGGGCGTGTGCAGCAGTATGGTTTATTTTGCATTATGATAAACCCACATGAAATCACCCAGAGGGTGTCAGGCCACCATCTCAGAATTGGTTAAAAATTTACTGAGTTATTTATCATAATACACAATGATTACCTACAAAATTCTGTTTATCAGTGTCAAAGGGTCTTCGAGACATGGACCTTTGAAATATAAGGTACCATGCCTATTTTTGCCCTTGCGAGTTGAAACTGCGATTTTTTTCTTATTTTGGAGGCTTCAGACTTAAGCATTGCCTTGAACTAAAATGCCCGGATGGATTAACAGCATAACAGGCGGTCTGAATATATCGCCAGAATTCATCCAGCAAATGTCATAGCTGAACTGAGGTTGTACCAAATGTCAAAGATTTGTGATCGGGAATCCTGAATTCGACATTTGACTAGCCCCAGAATATTAATTGAAATTAATTAAGGCAGTTTAAATGTCAACTGTTAACTGTAAAATGTAAAAAAAAAACAACAGACTTTGATGATCAGTGTGCAACTTAAGTCGCACTAAAAAGCATTTTCAGTTGAGTAACACATTGATGATGAGAAACTGTCATTGAAACCCCCCACTTAAAGGCCTATGGTCCAACTTAGAGAGAGAGAGAGAGACAACAAATTTACTTCCAGTGACTCTATGTCTTTATTTCCCCTTGAATATACAAACTCTGCCGTTATTCCGCACCTTTCCACCCGCCGCCATGGTACCAACATACTTGAATAATTCCACAAGCGTGTTTTAAAAAAGTGCGCGGTCTTAAAGAACGGTGTTGAAAGAATTTAAAAAAGTTTCTTTACATATGCTGTACAGTAGAATGTAGACAGATTCAACCCATCACATACATGGAGCGAGATAATGTTTAACGATTGACGCCTTTTTCTCCAGACAAACGTGTCCTTGCAGCAAAAAGATCAACAGTGACTGACAAAACATTGCTTTATATTCTCAAGAACAGGAAAGGTTTCGTGCATTGAGAGAAAACGAAAAGAATCTAAAAAGACAGTCACTCAAATCCCTTCCAAGACCTACATGCCTTACAAAGCCAGTACTATTCCTCATACTCAAGGTTTTTCTCATTGAAGCCAGTTTCAAAAAATTATATCGAGAAGTACCAGAAATCATTCCTCCTAAGTGCGATTTTTATCAGGACAAGGCAGTCAAAGTCAACAACGTCCTTTCCAAAGCTTAGTTTTTATCAGTTGTTTACAAAAGAACTTTCCCTGCACTGAAGCTTTCTTGAAAGTTGAAGAAAATAATTCAAAGTGATCGGAAACACTTGATGATTGTAAGAGATGTAGAAATAAAAGCGTGAATAATCTGCACATATGCACACACATACAGTGTACATGTATGGCTGACCCGTGTGTGGTCAGACACCTACATGTAAATTCACTACATCCCCTCACCTGTNAGAGAGAGAGAAACAGACAACAAATTTACTTCCAGTGACTCTATGTCTTTATTTCCCCTTGAATATACAAACTCTGCCGTTATTCCGCACCTTTCCACCCGCCGCCATGGTACCAACATACTTAAATAATTCCACAAGCGTGTTTTAAAAAAGTGCGCGGTCTTAAAGAACGGTGTTGAAAGAATTAAAAAAAGTTTCTTTACATATGCTGTACAGTAGAATGTAGACAGATTCAACCCATCACATAGTGCAATACATGGAGCGAGATAATGTTTAACGATTGACGCCTTTTTCTCCAGACAAACGTTTCCTTGCAGCAAAAAGATCAACAGTGACTGACAAAACATTGCTTTATATTCCCAAGAACAGGAAAGGTTTCATGCATTGAGAGAAAACGAAAAGAATCTAAAAAGACAGTCACTCAAATCCCTTCCAAGACCTACATGCCTTACAAAGCCAGTACTATTCCTCATACTCAAGGTTTTTCTCATTGAAGTCAGTTTCAAAAAAATATATCGAGAAGTACCAGAAATCATTCCTCCTAAGTGCGATTTTTATCAGGACAAGGCAGTCAAAGTCAACAACGTCCTTAAAGTTTCCAAAGCTCATTTTTTATCAGTTGTTTACAAAAGAACTTTCCCTGCACTGAAGCTTTCTTGAAAGTTGAAGAAAATAATTCAAAGTGTAAAATGCCGACACTTTGCGCTATGGGCTTTCACAGAGTTAGTTTTTTTAACGTTTAGCCGATCGGAAACACTTGATGATTGTAAGAGATGTAGAAATAAAAGCGTGAATAATCTGCACATATGCACACACATACAGTGTACATGTATGGCTGACCCGTGTGTGGTCAGACACCTACATGTAAATTCACTACATCCCCTCACCTGTGCCAGAGAATGACAAGTTACCTAACTGTCACGTAACGTAACTACATGTACCTACCGGTAACTAACTATAGGTGATGATAACAAGGTTTGCAAACCCATAAAGATGGCGTGCCTGCCAGAACAAGAAAACACTAGTACGCTTCATCGCATTAGATAACTATACTCGTCAGAAACAGTTACTTACTTGTGATAAGTGTGCCGTACACTTCCACCTCACACATAACTAGGGGCTGCGTTCCAAGTTGTTGAATAAACAGATATCTTCCGTACACAGCTTTGTCACAGTTGATCCATTGAGTTACACCTGCACCAACAGTACCGCCAAAGTGACGACACAAGGGGTCGCTAGACGACGTCTTATTGTCGCTGGATAAACGGATGTCGAAGTTCGTAAGAGTCTTATCTGTAAGGGTAATTTAAAACTTACCAGACACGAGTTATTACCAGATTTCCTAAGAATCACGATAAACCCGGAAACCACAACCACTTTATTGAAGACATTTGAGATTTTATATGCACCATGGTACATGTAGAAAGCTGGAATATATTCAACAGGTCCATAACCGCAAATTGCTATAATCCTCATTTGTCAGCATCAGAATCTACAAAACAAAGAAACGAGCTCCCTTTATTACAGAAAGTTGCACATACAGTACATGGGCAATTCCATTTGTGACGGACGTACCATCAGAGAAAGTTTGATTAATTGTGAAAAAATGTTCATCCTTGGAAAAAAAATAATACATCAGTTGAGAGATCTCATTCATACATGTAGCTTTGAAAGCGTGTATAAACTTTTCACCTATCTTTTTTCCAGACTGAGAAAATTACCTTTAAAGGGTTGTGATAGACGGATGCAGAGAACTTAAAAATTTTTGAAAAAAATGTGAGTTGTTTTTGGTTACAATTTCTTGTTTTATATAATGATTTAGTGGAATAATTGCAAAGTACAACACATTAATTTTTTGATGTCTTATAAGAATTATTTTTGTTAGACTTGAGGTAAGATGAGTATGTAACTGACGTACGTGACGGATATAAGCTCAGATTTTCTAGTATTATCTCGCTTATTGTGACTAAGATTTCAAATTGTATACAGTATTTAAGCTCTATTGGTCTTTGCTAATGATTCAAATGTGTTTAATCAAAACGTACCGTTTGAACTTTTGCACGAAATTATCACAAGTAGGCCTTTAATGGGAACGCACTCATGGATTTCAACTTTTAAATACATGTACATTTGATTAAAGATATAAACCAACCTCTCTAAAATGTTTACTTCCCTTTGAAGATGGTAAACAATACAGATGGGAATGAGAGTGGTAATCAGTTTGTATTTGACACCTGGGGTGAGTTGCATAAAGCTTCAAAAGTTATCCGCTGGATAAGTTTGATTGTTGCATGACGTCAGGTCCATTGTTCAACACTAACAACATGACGCGCGATAATGCGACGTCATTGTTGCTATACGGCGTATAACTTTTATGCAACTGGGCCCTGTTGGTTATCAGGAAAACTGCTTTACGCGTTCAGTAGAATACCAATTTGAAACTAATAAGTAAATGTAACTATCAAAATATAAAACTTGAAACGAATTTTAAAACATCACTAGTCATCATTGTAGTAAAATGCATTTTAAAAAATTGTTTATTTTAATTAGAACTCGTCCTAAGGTTGAACAAACTTGTTCTCTGGGTCATGTCGTTGATGATTCTGATTCATGTCCGTGTAAGTAATACCTGTGATGTTTTAAGAGTGTTAATAACTGAACATCAGTATCTTATTAAAACAAAGAGTGAAGCCTGGTTTATTTGACCTCATCGACCTATGGCATTTATATTTTCATTCAAAACAACCGTACTTTCTTCCAGTGTGAAAACAAGACATTTTAAATTGGTTGCATTTAGGGATATGAGTTAGAAATAATGTACATGTATGTATAGCTAACTTATTAGATGATGGTTTCCATTTTGTAATTAGCATGGATAGCTTTTCATCCATCTGTTTAACTCATGCCTTCCTTTCAATTTGTAGACAGGCGTTAAATAATGTAACATCAAGGTTCACGCAGGTAAAATTATGAATTGCTTGATCCACGACAGCATTTTTTCGAATATCAGAGTATATTCCATCAGATATTTACTCTTCTCCCAGTTGCATATGTTTTTCGCGTGATCCCCAACAATTTCTTCTTTCGCCTGTTCAATTTCCTTGAAACTCAGCCGAAAAAATAGTCCAATTCTTAAAAAGATTGTGAGATTAAAAATATGTAAGATGAGACGATGTAATCACTTGCTTTAAAACAATTTATTAGAAGCCGCCCAAGACACTGAAAAACACAACAAGAGCGACTGCAGTCTGCGACGGTGTGGCAAAAATGTTCAATAAAGTAGATGACAGTTTGCTACCGCTTAAAAATGTCCAGTATCGGCTTTTTGAACGTGAAACACAGCACAGCAGGCCAAAGCAGAGATATCATGTTGATTCCAACGCAACAGTAACTTTAGGTCTCTTGTTCTTTAAGCTCTAGGGTACCTTAGGGATTCTTTTATGTGAATATTTTGCCGTCTTAAAGTTTTCAAAAGCTAAGAATTTCTTTACAAACACGGGAATCAGCAGAAAAACTATAACATCATTACATCAACGTTTCGTTTTAAATACATTTAATAATGTGGTCCAACTGTATGATTTTAATAAGTTGACTTCTACCAGGAAGAGATAACCTGCTCCTACTAAGAGTAACAAGATGACACTGCAAGCTACAAGTTAGCTGTCAATTGCAGAAGTCAAATGCATATAGCTTGAATCTATAGCAACTTCTTTATTTAATTTCAAGATTGCCTTTGTAACATTTCATCGTTTAAGGTTCTTAAGTGTGATATACAGTTTTGTCTTCTACAAGTTAGAAGGTGAACATAAGAGTTAGGTTATTTTATTGGCTGAAACATTGTAATTTCATGGGTGTGACGGACGTGCAATGTGCCGTACGTCTGTCACGCAATTTCTGATTAAACGAATAGTCCCTGGAATCAAAGTTTTGGCCAATAGTAACGAATAACAAGTTAAAAGAGAATCTGAAATTATTTTAATTTTGAATGAAACTTTAAACGTAACTAAACGTTTTAACACTTCTTTGTGTCGGGCGAACACCATCATGATATTCAAAAGTTAACGTTTAACCCCGATAGGTCGATGATGTACCAAAGTTGAAAAATTATTCTTTAAAATTTGGGCTGGGTGTGATTGCAGAAGTTTCATAATATACAGAAACAAACATAACTGGCTTATTTAAGACAATAACAAGCAACACTCATGAAAATCAAATTTTCAGGGTCAAATGACCCCCAAAATAGGTCCATTTTGGTAAAAATTGAAAGTCATAGGACAGACAAATATTTACCCTGAAACTAGAGAGAAATGTTAGTATTGTTGCATTTTTTTGTCTCGAGTATGACTTTTAATGGAATTACACACATATTAATGCTATATGTTGGCAAAACTAAAGACAAGCAGTTCAGTTTGAACAAGATACAAGTCTGAACAATTCACGTACAAAATTCTGGATCGTCTCTGTTGGTTATTGCCACGATGTGCACAGCATAGACATTCTCCAAGTCAACACTCCACCAATCCTTGCTTCTACTCAGAGTATGCGAACAACTTTGACCACCCAGCATGTTCGGGTTTTTGTTTCCATCGACAGCACGTCGAGCAGCACCAGGACCAGTCGATGACTGATAGGCGAACTTATAAAATGCAATGTTTGGGCTCACTGTAAGTGTAAGCGATATAAGCTAGAGCAGGATTTATTTTGCATTGCTATAAGTCCCCCTCTGTTTGCCAATGATAGTTTACTCAATATGGAAATATTTTTTTATAATAACGGAAATTCAACCATTTAACTCAAGACAATATTTACATTAGAATTCAATTTACATCTCTTGACTAGGAGTCGTGCTCGTCTAAAATTGACATCCTACCTTCTCTAGCTAGAGAAACACAGGACATTGACATGCGCCCACCGTGTGCTTTGCAAAGTTGAAAGAAATAGGATCTTTTTAAAAATATGTCATAGGCTATGCACAAATTGAAAATTCAATTTTTTTATTGGATCAAGATGGCTCGTTTGAGGAGAAGTTGACAACGCAAAGTGTCTGAAAATGATTATCTTTGCAATAAGTGTAATGCATTTACCCATTTGTTCTGATTATTATTTTAGTCATTTGAAATACATAAGAGGGGAAAGCGGCCAGGGTGTTTTTTTCCGGCATTGATCAAATCAGCTAACGACTGATGCGAAAGAAAACAAATTCGAATAAGCACTTCCACTGGCGAGGGCGTCAGATAACAGGTTGTCACATTTCACGTACATGTTTATTACAAATTTTTACCACCAAATTCTCCATTGAACACTCAGACTTAAAGAAAAGTTTGGGTTATTACATTAAGGTTTGTACTATTCATCCGGTATTAAAGTTCCATGTAAGAAACCGTTACTCACGTTTGCCGAATACTTCCACTTCACACATAACTAGAGGCCAATTTCCAAGTTGTTGTATAAACAGATATCTGCCATACACTGGTTTGTCACAGTTGATCCATTCAGTTATACCTGCACCAACAGTGCCGCGAAAATGGTGACACAAGGGGGCGCTAGATGACAACTCACTGTTGGTGGACAAACGGATATCAAAGTTGGTCAAACTTTTATCTGCAAGAGTATAAAGAAGACACGAATTATTATCAGGTTGACTAATGAAAATGATGTAATCGGAACACGTAATCACTTAA
This sequence comes from Phoronis australis, assembly GCA_002633005.1. Taxonomy (NCBI): domain Eukaryota; kingdom Metazoa; phylum Phoronida; family Phoronidae; genus Phoronis; species Phoronis australis. The sequence goes on along the minus strand of NMRA01000307.1, from coordinate 9,831 downwards.
GGAGGTACATGTAGAGCTAAGATTTCATATGCACCATGGTAGAAAGTTAAAAAACAACGTCGGTGTCCACGAAAAACCCAAGCTAATACAATATTTATTTGTCGACATCAGAACCTCCATTACATCTGTGTAGGAGAAGCGCTTTTTTCAGATTATACAAATGAGTAGATACAAATGAAAAATATTTTGTGGCAAAACTATAAGCTTAGTTACTAGGAAATTGAATCAGCAATATTTTTCACCAAGATTCACCTGTCCAGAGAATAGTTTACGTACGATATGTTGGATGTTCTCTGTTTGTTATTGCCACGGTATGCACAGCATAGACATTCTCAAGGTCAACTCTCCACCAATCCTTTGATCCGTCGATAGTGTGCGAACAACTTTTACCAGCTTCAAAGTTCGTATGTTTGTCTCCATCGACAGCACGCGAGGCAGCACCTCCTAATTTACGAGTCGATGACTGTGTAGCGAGCTTGCCATACGCGATGTTTGTTTTCACTGTAAATGGACAGTACTGTCACATTTTTTTAGCTTGCGTTGAGGTAAAAACTCCAACTTTTATAACACGAATATTAACACAGCTCATTTGCTCTAGAAAGCATTTCCATTTAATTCCAATGGTCTTCTCTTGTCCAACGGGAATGCACGTTTAAAATTGACCGACTACATGTACATGTACTTTTTCACATGAACTGGAAGGTGTTACGACACTGAGTGCCTGAGTTTTTGTGCTACATTTGGGAATCATAAAACATTGCAAAGTAGAAATCCGTTTGTCTTCAAAACATTAATATCAGCAACCAAACAATGCCGACATTCCGTGAAAGTGACCAGGTGACGAAGCAGCAACTTCTAAACCGACCAATCTTCGGCGGCGAAATTGCCTACCCACGTTCAATCAAGCAGAAACGATTCCCATCTCAAGAAACCAAGCGGCGAGACTGGAAGCTCAGTGTTGCGATATGCAACAAAATGCAAAAAAATATATATTCTACGTCATTGTTATATTTTACTATGGTAAGGGTCTCCTAGAAAGGAACCAGTTGTTACATTTCACGAAATTGATGCGTTTTATGTCGAACGGCATGTGAAAAATGTACGATTGTTTCATTTTAAGAAACCAACCTCATATCACCAAGTAAATGCACAAAATCACGGAGAAATTTTACCTAACACGACCGGGGTACTCGCGCGTGCCGCCTATGTAGATAGTGGGCTCGGTCAAAAAGGTGACCCATTTAGAGAGTACATGTAGTTTTAGGTAAAATTTCACGTTTTGCACAGTTCTGCGTCAAAAAATCAGAAAAGGCACCATTTTATCGATAGATTGTAGAAAATGGTACCATTTTGGAGAGTATTGTTTGCTGTGAACCCCCTTTGGGTGACACTTATCGTAGCTGTACTTTATCCATCAGAATAATCTCGATCCGGGCTGAAACGGCTAATCACTATCATTATTATTACAAATACCACAGCGAAAGTTGCTTCAAAACGATTTTAAAGAGGCTCTAAGGTTCAATCTGAACGATATCATAAGAAACATCTTGACAGCTGTGGTTGCAGAGTATATAGTGCGACTTTTTGGAAGAAGTTGAGATTTTTTAAAACATCTTGTGCAGTCGTACGCCAGCTTGAAAAGTCTATTACTTCTGAACAATCGGCAAGCAAGGATTGTTTGTGATATAACTATATCCTCCTGTAATTTGCCACGAAGACGTGAATTCAGACAGTAATCTATTACTTGCGACTTACATACCCACCGTGTTTTAATTATTTTTTGTCTATAGTTGAAATCATTGTTCCTTTTCAGAGAACTCAGGCTCGTTCCAGGATGATGTGTGAGTTTGCATTAAAGGCGAAGGAAACCTTTTTCATGTCAGTTTTAGCAAAACTAAGGTTCGTTGATTATCCCACACACATTTTCAGTTGAACTCTGCGATTATTACTGTAAAATTAATGCTCTGAAACCGGAATATACATATTAGACATTAAGGTGAGGTGACCAACCGTCTCTTCATTTATCGGCAAAGGTGAAAAGTCAGGCTAAATAAAAATCAGGCAATGCAATACTGAATGGAAACATATAGAAAGTACAGCTAGGAGAAACTGATGTCACGAGGGGACGATCGACTCATAGTGTCATGAAATAAATAATTTATCGTACACTCACGTGTATTATTCGTGCAAACATATATCATACACGACCCCTAACAGCAAAGTTCACGTATCCGTTCCATGAAAATTTTTCTTTTTCGTTTATTAAGACAAAAATCACGAAAACGTAAGGCCGGAATGTCTAAGGCTGCAAGTTTTACGGATCTTTTAAAACTAAAACTAATGCTTAAATTGGCAAAAGCCAGGACCAAAATAAGCCTGCTACGGAGCAGGACTTTCGACCAAAATTTGGGCCCGGTGAGGAACAAGTTCCGTTTATACTATTCACAATCTAATGTCTCAAATCAAACTGAAGATCTTAACTACATGTACATGTGTACTTGTCAGAAAGCGCTACATGTACTTACTTGACACAAGTGAGCCGTGTACCTCCACTTCACACATAACCAGAGGTTGCGTTCCAAGATGTTGTATAAAAAGATACCTGCCATACACAGCTTTGTCACAGCTGATCCATTGAGTTACGCCTGCGCCAACAGTACCTCCAAAGTGATGGCACAAGGGGGCACTAGATGACAACTCAGAGCGACTGGATACACGGATGTCAAAGTTCGTAAGAGTCTTATCTGAAGTGGTAATAAATACTGACCAAACTCGTGTTATTACCAGGTTAACTGGTGGGAATAATGAATCCACAGTCACTTTACTGAGGATATGCAAAATACCATATGCACCGTGGTAAAATTTGGAAAATCTTGTACGGGTCCATCTCAATCTGATGTAATCCCTTTTTTCAACATCAGAATCTGTCTAAGAGGGATGACTGAGGAAAATATGTCTACATTAAAAGTACAGATTCATATAGAGAATATATTTTGACGAAATTAAAATATTGGCATCACACGGATTTCTCATTGAAATGGACTACTTGCACCTGCTAATAAAAAGCCGAAGTCCTGATACCCCGGCCACTACTATGCACAACGCTAAGCCAATGGCGTCTAGACTTGAAATCGTTTAACAACATTCATTAACACTGCGTTCACAAGTCCGTAAAGAGTTAATCGAGCGTTGCAACTTGGATGAAAATACATGTATAATAAACAACTTTGCCGCTCAAAGTAAAAAAGTGTAATGAAAAACAAGGCCCTTTCAAGAAATGCTGATGACGGGTACATGTGAAAAACAAAAAGGAAACGGGATCAATGTCGTACATGTACATGTTTAATTCAATTTACCGTAACTACAGTAGGTTTGTGCACGTCAGGATTGAGGCATCTCCCCTTTGTAGTACATGTAACCCACACTCATTTGATCTATCGGAAGCTCCAACCCCGTGCGAAATGTCAACAAACAAACAATACGTTTTACCCGGCAACGTGTTGTTTGCCCGGTAAAAGAGCGGCTTGGAAGCGAAGGTGTTCAAGAATGCTGGGTTCTCATTGGTCAGTGAAGCCGCCAATCAAAATCCTGGCTATACCCTGTAGGTCAATTGTCGTCACCGACCAGCATAAAAGATATGAGAACGAGTTGTTTGGACTTGCTGAATAATGAGTCAACCCGCAGTACTCAATGTAAATGACAAATTTATGTTATGAGTTAAAAAATGACAAGGCAATGCTTTTCAACAAGAAACATTACGTACGGTATTCTGGGTGTTGCCTGTTGGTTATTCCCACCGTGTGCACAAAATAAATATCCAGCAGGTCAACTCTCCACCAATCCTTTGGTCTATAATTGGTGTGCGAGCAACTTTGACCTTCTAGAAAGTTCGTATCTTTGTTTCCATCGACAGCACGTGAAGCAGCCCCCCCTTCAGGACGAGTCGTTGACTGTTTAGCGGGCTTTCTCAAGGCAATGTTTGTACTCACTGTAACAAAGGCAACAGTTTGCTGGTTGTCCATCAAAGCAATGATAGCGCATATTCAACAAATTGATGTTACTCTTGGTGTGACGCAATGCTTACCCCATTGCACAGATGATAATAACAACGATGACAATAACCATAGAAGCAACTCCATGGTGCCGTATGTTCCTCGGGTCAGAATTATTAGAGGCACGTTTATTTAAACTTTCTTCGACGTTTTTTGATTCTGAGACAGGTACTGCTTAATTCCCTATAACTTCTTCTTACTATTTAATAAGGGTTAAACGCGTTTGCTACTACATGTACATGTAGGACTTTAAATTGGTGATGCGTTACTGTTGTGGTATGGTGTATGTGTCTGGGTTCCGTTGTGATAGTTGTTGTGGAATTGCACACCAAGTATTTTATGCACTGGAATATGAATTGAACTTTCCCAAGTCTCTTGTGCAGTCCAATTTGCGTTTGTCCCGATATGCTTCGTGGGAATTGGCAAAAAGTTTAATGTACCTAACAATCTAGTTCTGCATCGCGGCTCTTTTTAATTCCATTTCACAACGGCAAACACGCGTAAGATCGAATTAACTACACAGAAGAAATGTATACGTACAAATGTATCTTCAAAAAATGCGACACCCGTAATATATACATTCTTTCTGACTATATGATGTCGTACTAGTTAGCAGAACGATGGTTAGCGTAAACCCGATATCGAGATACATGTACGCTATCTCGATATTGATCTCTGAAGGACGTGATTGGAAGTCTCGGTGACTGAAAACAGAATGCAGACGAGGTTGGCACTCACCACTTGAAGCGGTCTTCGTAACTGAAAAATGAACAATTATAGTAGATCAATAAAACGACACCAATTCATCTTAATCTAGCAGAAATTTCAAAAAACCCAATCAGTATTGATGGCGGTCAGTCTATGTTATGCAAGTAAATTAAAAATTGTTGACGAGGTTCTAGGCAACTTATTGTTGACGAGGTGAATCAACGTAAATTAATTGTAGGCCTAAATTATTTTTTACGGCACAAATCAATAGCCAATAGTGAAAATTAATTAATGCTCACGTATTGCGACTACTGCAAAAACTATCAGATGGAGACGGGATCGATAGCCTCTGTCTGGGGTCTTCATTGCGGCAAGGTAGTTGCGGATAGATCTTGGCTGTTGTCCTGGTACACGTCGAAAACAAACATTACGTACATGTACAATAGATGACATGTCTCACAATAGGGCTCCGACGCTGTTTTATGCGTAAATAACACGCTTTTGAATTTTGGTGAACATCTACCCAACGGAATCAATGTATACCAACACACTTTTGTAGGAGTCATCTCCAAAACACGTTTTGATTTAGATCACTTACAAGTGGCATCAATTCACTATTTAGTCAAAATTGGTAAATAAACATTCCTGGGATTTGAATGATGTGTTTATTACCTCAGCCTCAAGCTCATATTGTATAAGATAAAGCTCTAAATTGAGTGAGCAATAGACTAAGGACAGAGAGCAAGGGATTAATGTGGTCCTCAATATAACAAGTTGTGCCTACTTAGACAAAGATTCTATTAACTATCGTACGTTATCTCATACGCGTTTAATAAGCCGAATGCTACACGGCCATGTGATTTTGTTTTCCGTATTGCACTGCCGGGACAACTTTAAAATTGCCGGTTCGATAATCATGCTTTGCCAAAATAGTTTATAGCAGTAAAATGGCAATAGTAAAAATCAAACTCAACATGCAATCGTGTCTCAAACATAACGTCCCATACAAAACTCTTAATAATGAGACACTTTTGTGTAAGTTTTATTTGTTAAGTATTGTATCGTATGCAATTGAGGTGCCGATTCCTCGGTAACTACAATATCGAATATTATAGTTGTTATTTAATTACTTTAGGAAATAGTACATGTTCAATACACAATTACCGTGGTTTTCACCTTTGTTATCCCTTTTTAAATAAGTAATCTTTACATTTAAAAGTGACTCTTTTACTAGAGAAAACGTGTAACTTAACGCGTAAGTATATGTTTATGCACAAAGGATTTGATCCTCCACGTGAACAGTCTGGGTGAAGTATTTAAAGAATCTGTCGAGAAACGACAGAAAGTTAACTGAATTCGAAACGTAAAGGATAAATACGGAACGCACCTTAATTGGCATACATAAAATATAATCCCACGATACATTGTTCCGCGTATCTATGTACACGGAGTCATGTTTCGTGGCATATTACTTCATCGACGCCTCTCTGGGAGCGGTTAATGCAGAAATTTCCTTACACAAAAATCTATGCATCCATCACGTGAATAAAACCTCAAATCACAACCCCTAATAGTATCTCACATTTTCATATTATCCTACATGTACAAACTGCTTCATCGATCTGATGGCGACCAAAATTGGACATTTTATAGGGCACTGCTTCAACGGGTGTTACGGGCAAGATAAGTGTAGACTTACTCACAATTTACTAGCCTTGGTGTAAAGCTGTTGTACATGTATACGAAACAAACAGCTTGACGCCGGTGTGGGTAAAAACTGGCCAAAGAGAGCTAAAGGTCCACCGGATGGTTTTCCATCATTTGGTGATGTGGCTTAAAACCAAAAGAATGTGAAAAAAATCTTGTTCAGAGTGTTACTACTAATCAAGTAAAACTCCCGTGACAAGTTTAGAAAACAGCAAGGTTGCTACTGGTAGTATTTTGCCTGTTTTTATCAAATCGCCTGCTATCTTCTTCCATAAGTTTTTTTTACCTAATTGACTGCTTTCACACATTGAGTGGCGATACAAAAATGATTGCTGTGCATTCAGGACAAAGTTCCTCGTTTCAGTATCAACTTTTACAGCGAAAACGTGAATGCGCACGTATTACAAACAAGCAAAACCTTTGTACTGTGGACGCAACACACTCGTTTTCAAACATAATGGAGAAGTAGTTACCCAAATGGCGACCAATGAGCCCAGCAAATGCTTTTGTTCACGAGTTCACCACTGGGTAAAACAAAAATAGCGGAGCGACAAGTGAATGGTTAAAAGTTGAATATTATAGGCGAAAAAGATTCTTGGAACGGCTTGATTTTCATGCAGGTACGTGTACATGTATGTTCGACGTATTAATTCAGGGGATAGATGTGTTCACGCAAAATACTGCAAAGAAAGATAGAATCAAGTGGCCACCAGCAGCTGATAAGAAGGCGTGGTCAGCCTTAGACGATGATCTGGATAGCATCTTACGTGTCACTCTTCGAGGTCCAGCGGAGACAAAGATTGAAGCTATGACTAGGATTGTTTACCAAGTCAGTGTGGACCGCTTTGGAACAGTAGAGAAAAGAAAGGAAACATCAAACCCACAAGGACCAAACAGACGACAACGGGAAATAGCGACTATCCGCAGAGAGCTTAGAGAACTCCGTCGCCTGTGGTAGAGTGCAGCTGAGCACGAAAAAGCAGGAATAACTCACCTGACATCTGAGGCCCGCAAGCGACTATTGTCCCTCCGCAAAGCAGAACGAGGTGCACAAAATAGGAAGAAACGGTCAAGGCAGAGAGAAAAATTCATTAGGAAGCCTTACCAGTATGCTTCAAGGCTTTTAGGCAAGAGCAAAAGCGGAACACTTACCTGCACCCGGGCAAACTTGGAGGTTCACCTTGCCAAAATTCACAGCGATGAGTTGAAAGATACTCCCCTTGGCGACTTTCCAGGTCTAGAGGCTGAAGATCTACCAGACGAAGGTTTTGATCTGGGGGACATTAGGAAGTCAGAAGTGGATAGCACTGTGAAGAAAGCCCGATCGGGGTCAGCCCCTGGTCCAAGTAGAATTTCCTACAAGGTCTATAAGATGTGTCCCAAGTTGAGAGAAAGGCTCTGGAAGCTGTTTAAGATCCTCAGGAGGAAGGGCACAGTTCCAGCCCAGTGGGGGCGAGCTGAAGGAGTTTATGTTCCGAAAGAAGAAGGCTCGAAGCAGATTAGCCAGTTTCGACCAATTTCACTGCTCAGCGCGTGTGGTCGCGAAAATCGTTAAAGCCACATGGAAAACCCGGGCATAAGTTGCGTTGACAAACTTTATTCGTTTCTTTCTTATAGTTACTCGGTTCAACTGTAACATACAAAAAAACGTTCTATGAGACAATTGAACAATACGTTGGTCGTTTCAAAGTTACAATACTAATATTAAACATTGCATATATTCTTATTCGGACAACGTCAAGCTACTCGAGGCAACGCTAATTAAAGTTACAGAGTACGCGTTACAATTACGTTGAAGTACTGACTATATACTGTAACAAAACTAAGTACAAAATACTTACACCAATTTGCGGCATAGATCACGACCAAACTCAAAACTCAAGATACATGTAAGGACGTTGAAGCACGAATGAGCTAAGCTGGCGCGCGTTACAGCTATAGACTATGGTGTGCCAAGCAGTTATACATATGCAAAATTCTATTGAAGAATTAGTCACGTGGAAAATGTACGCGGTAGAAGCTGAAGAGCAAACACATAAACCACCAACAGATGGCGAATATAGTCAGACTACAAACACAAGAGCGCGTCGGCACTTACAGCGTGGAAGGAAAGATTTACTTGGCAATCCTATCCGGCAGAATCACAGACTTCATGATCAAGAACAAGTATATTGGCACATCTTCACAGAAAGGCGGGATACCAGGCTTTTCTGGATGCCTGGAACATAATTCTATCATAAGTGAACTCATACACCGAGCGAAGAAGGGCAAGAAGAATCTGTCTATGGTGTGGCTCGACATGGCAAATGCGTACGGTTCGGTACCACATGTATTAGTTTATCGTGCCATGGACATCTATCACATTCCTGAGAAAGTCAAGAGTATAGTGAAGTCTTACTATAGCTCCTGTTTGATGCGTTTCACAGTCGGCAACTTCACTACGAAGTGGTAACACCTTGAAAAAGGAATTATGACGGGCTGTTCCATTTCAGTCATCCTGTTTATCATGGCAATGAATGTCCTGCTGAAGAGAGCCCAATCTGAGCGAAGAGGTCCCAAGCTAGATGAAGTCAGACAGCTGTCATGTAGAGCTTTTGTTGACGACATTACAATAGTGACAGAGTCACCAGTGGGAGCCAGAACAATTCTCCGTTGCCTAGAAGAGCTCACTAAATGGGCCCGTACGTCATTCAAGGCAGAGAAGTCCAGATCACTAATTATCAACAGAGGCGTGTTGCTCAAGAGACAGACGTTTTCGATAGCAGGATGCAGAATTCCAACAATAAGTGAACAACCAGTCAAGTGCCTTGGCAAATACTATGATAGAAGCCTACGAGACACATCCCGTGTCAAGGATGTGAAAGCCCAGCTCAAGGTTTGACTTGAGAAGATCGACAAAGACGGCATACCCGGAAGATTCAAGCTTTGGTGCTAACAGTTCATCTTGCTCCCGAAGCTTATGTGGCCACTGTTAATCTACGACGTCACGTCATCTTCAGCTGAGGAAATGGAAAGAGCAGCGAGCCGGTTCATTCGAAGGTGGCTTGGTCTAACTGCATCATTCAGCAACGCCGGGCTGTATTGCAAGTTGTCAGAATAAATATTGATTAAGTAATTAGTAAGAATAGATCCATTTTAAGTTGCCCAAAATTTGTGCATATGTACTTTTAAATCATGGGGTCAGACTTGATGACATGTATTTTAACGTCAAAATCTATTTTTAGATGGTGTTTACAACTTTGGGTTCTGGGGTCAAAGTACTCTAGAGATTCTAGAATATTCTGAGATCAAATTGTAACAGCCAATAATACGAGTGGATATGATCATGTGGTTTTTATTAGCCAATCACTAAATAAGTAGAATG
>NMRA01000306.1:507565-517671 GCA_002633005.1 Phoronis australis | reverse complement strand
ACACTCACACACACAAACACACACGCACGCACACACACACACACACACATTTTAATCATTTTAATGTTTATTACGAAATCTTCAATACAATGAACATACATAACTCAGAAAACACCAAGAGGCATTATATCTTCCTGATGGGTTGTACTATATTGTAATAATATTTCAGTATACAGAAAAAGTGGAAAGCAAATTAAAGTTTTCCCATTTTTAACGAGCACTACAATGCTTATACATTCTGTATGTTTATACAATCCGCCTGTGCGTGTTTTCGCATATGTGCGTGCATGCGTGTGTGCGTTCGTGAGAGTCCACGTGTATATTCGAGCGTGCGGGTACACTTGTTCTTGGTAGGGTCTCGTGGCGGACTAATGCGCTTCTACATCGTTTTGGACAATTTAGAAGTTGATATATTTTCGCCATAGCATGTTTTGTGATGCATTTTTCGTCGTCTTTGAAAGTAGAATCGGCTTGATGGGATTTTAAGCCTTATCTACACTTACGTCTTTGTAATCGACTTTTGGACCCCAATCATCACGTTGCATGAGTTCTGACTCAAAATGTTGTGTCGGAAGACTTGTCTACGCACTCCGAGTAGTCGTATTCAGAGTCGTTTACAAAAATTTGGAAGTGTGAACAGGGCTTTAGAGGGGTTATGAATTTGGGTATCGGCCAAGACCAGGGGGACACAGTTTCATCCTTGTACAAATAAATAAGTAAATGAACGAACAAATTTATACTGTATAGATAAGGACAAACGAATGATTTAATAATGCGGGTGTGAGGTTGTGGGTGTCCTCACGTGTGTCTATGTTCAGGCACGTGTGTATTTGTTATGTTTTTTGTATATCCAAAATCCCAAAATCACCCCCTTAAAATAGAAACATACCTCCTGATCCGTCCATCTTCTTATGGTTTGCTGCTTCCATCTGAAATAAAAGTGTACTTTGTTAAAATTTAATGGAAGTTATTACAGTCGTCGACAAATAGGTAGGACAGTGATGATGTGCCAGTGTTTTAAACTTACCATAAGACATCCCCCTGACACAGCGCCACCTTTACTGAAAAGTGGCCTGTGGAAACATGGTGAACGACGTTCCGCGTGTGGGTATCGATGCGCATGCTTGGTCGGAAGTTTATCTATCACTTCGCCACCACTTGCATACCCTTTCTATGCACTGTACGTGTTTAGGCGTAGCTACGGGATCAGGGTTCCCTGGATTTTGTTTACTTTGATCACTGCCCGTTTTGATAAATGTAAACTATGCAAGTCAAAGGTAGTCGCCATATGTCATAACAGTAAACTGAAAGAGGTTTCCCAGATTTCAACCAATGAGAATGACTAAATATTATGACTTCGGTTTCATTACTTTTAACCAATTAGAAGCCTTGATAAACAACATTCCACCGTGCTACCTTTGGTGGCACTGAATAGTTAGGTTGTGGCCGCGGTCAATTTGCATGTAGTTTTGGACAAAGTGAAGAAAGGGTGAAGAGTGCATTGACGTGTGTTCTGACAGGCACACCCCTGTGAGAACTGTTCTGTGCCCCCTTTCGTAGCAATAGGAAAGAGTGTACATAAGACATTGACTCAGAGTCAATAAACTGTCATATTGGTCGTTGATATGAGAAAGCTAAATCTTGACCTGTTTAGAGCAATGGCTATTTCCAACATGTTATTTAAGCTATTAATTCTGGCCCATGAACAATGTTACGCAGAAAAGAAGTCCGCTCCAAAACGAGTGTCACTACGATAGGTCCGTTGAATGGCTAGTCGGCATAGTTGTGTTCCGCGTTGTTCATGTCTTTTATCATCCGCAAGGCAAAAATCTAAAAAGTTGCTTAATTATTTGAATTGATGTATCCTTAAACTGCTTTTCCCAAGGTTCCGATTCCATCCTATAAAATAAAAGATCCATAAAAACAGGGCTCGATCACTACTCAGATCAAAATATTGTACGAACTGAGGCATTTGTACCGAATTTATGGATAATAAGAACGACAATAGAAAAAATACGGACATACAACTGTCTTTTTTGCAATCCCTAAGGACGTTGAGATTCGGAAGCGTTGGGTGGTTGCCATACGCCGCAAAAAATGAAAATATTGTCGGGTAAAATTTATAAATGTTTTCTATAGCGTTACCTATCAGCTGGGTGGAGGACGAGAATAGGAAATTAAGTGGGGGTAGACCCATAGAACTCTTGTGTGCTCAGATGGGAGGAGGAACTGAGTGCAGGAGCAGGCATTCTATAATTCGGGAATGTCCGAAAGCTTTATACAAAGTTGCCAAGTCTTATTGGCAAACTGCATGTAACCAAACTGAACACTGCAAGAGATATCTGTTTGACTCCCTTGAGGTGTGAGCACTCTTCAGGAACAATGTTGAGTTTGAAGCTTCTTCAAATTACCGGAACGACAGGAATTTTTTACCTATTTATTTGTACTACTCTCCCAGTAAGGGTAATCCCGTTTTTACATTATGAAAAAAGCAAAACAAGAAATTTGCAATTTTATGCGAAGACTAAAAGTTCAAAATTCTGACATGCAAGATAACTAAAATAGAAGTAAGATAGTGGAATAGATCAACTCCATGTTTAATTGAATATCTCCCTACAGAATAGCATATATTCAAAAGCAACAAAATACACATGGATCCTACTTAAACTGGATAAAACAACGGATTTCTCTCCAATTTCTTAAGAGCTGATACATTTTTTACATTGTTCATGCATAGAAAAAGGACAACACCTGATCACTTAAGAGTGTCCGTTGGATTGAAAGAAAAAACAACTTTCATTAGCAACAAACTTTGTGATGGTTAGAATGTCAGAGCTACCCATTCCGCATACATGTACGTCTAGGTCACAGCTAAGGAAGAGCAGGGTGATAAATTGTACATATAGGAGTGGTCACCCCGATGTGTCCCGGGTTCTACGTGTATGTGTCCCGTTTTATGCGCATCGACGGGACTCCATGTGTCCCAGTATCCAGTATCTATGTTTCCCGGTGTGGTAGTTGCGATAGTCTCCCTGTAGAGAATGTCCCAGCTGCATGTATTTGAATGCCAGCACACGGACACGTTATTCAGTGGATTTCCTGGATACTACTTCATTCAAATACACGCAGGTCGGACATATTCTCCACGGCGACAATGGCTACTTTCACACTGGATTCTATGTTTGCGATCCAGCCAAAATCTCACAGACTAAAGACGCATTTTCGAAATACAGTTCGCATTAAAAAATTTTAGGGTGCTCTGCTTGATCTTCCAACGATCTGGATTCGATGGAGATGAATAAAAACAACAAGTTACTATATTTTTTGTCAATCTGAAGTATACCTATGCTACTGTAGGATGTCAAATGCGTTTTGAATTCAGAGTTATCTATAGATGCCTCTCATGCTGAAAACGTGTTGAGTGACATTCCTGTTCTGCATGATTCTCTCAGAATGAACGCGATAATTAAGCATTTAAAGGCACCTACAGTTGAAATTGATAAGTTTGCGGGCAATGCACTTACTTACCGGACATTTGTACAGCAGTTCGACATGCGCGTGTGTGCTAACACTGAAAGTTACGCGGAAAAGCTAGAGTACCTAGACGCTTTTACCGTTGGGGGTGCCAACAAGATAGTGAAAGGGCTTAGATTCTTAGACCCCAGGGAGACCTACTACGCATGAGTGAGTTCAGGTGCAGGTTTGGTGATCCTGAATTTGTAGGGAACTCCTATGTCAACAAGATTATGGGCTGGCCTGTCATTAGGCCCGATGACCCCAAGGGATTGGACGAGTTGAGCCTTTTGCTGACTGAGTGCATGTATGCTGTGCAAGACATAAATGCTATGTCTTTTTAGAGTACCCAGAAATCTTCCGTAAGGTTGTCGGCAAGCTGCCATTTAGACTACATTTAGACTACATGACAAATGGAGATCACTTGTCCTGGACAGGAAGGAGAAGTTTGAACGTGTGTGTTTTGCAGACTTGGTGAAGTTCGTCAAGAAGGAGTCCTTGAAGGTTAATGACCCATCTTTTGGAGACTTATTTATGCGTAACGTCAGCAAGAAAGCTGTTACCAAGCCCCAGCAGAGCTCTAAGAAATCGGCAAATGAGTGCCAATCTGAAGTCAATACTCAGTGTATGTTTTGCAAGAAACCTCATGCTTTGATGGACTGTCTTGTGTGGCAGTCTAAGCCTCTGCTTGAGAAGATAGCTTTCATCAAGAAGCACGGTTTGTGTTTTGGCTGTCTTACGAAAGGTCACTTAAAGGGTAGATGTCAGAACAAGCATACTTGCAGTGTGTGTAATAAATGTCATCCTTCTGTTTTACATATATTTACAGTGAACGCATCTGAAGACGGTGATAAGAAGTAAGAAGTCGGAGTCAGTTTCTTCGGCTGCTGCAAGAAAGGAGGTCAACTCTTCAGTTCCTGACTGCACAATGGCTGTGATCCCTGTTGCAGTATCTTGATTGCGTCTAGTGTACTTGTTCGACACTTGGTGTCTCTGGTGTGGTGTAGCTAAGGATGTTGGGTAATAAAAACATGGTTGTTGTCAGACGTGACTAGTTTTCTCTCTGACTTTACTAACCAAGTTACAGCATATTTATTGGCGACGAGGATAAACTTTGGATCAGAATGGCAGTCCACGGTGCTCTGTCTTATTTTGACCAAGCGGTGGAATCGTGGCAATCGTATGTGGAACGTTTAGAGTTTTATTTCGTGGCGAATGACATAGACACAATGATCAAGAAGCGCGCCATTTTCTTGACCTCGTGTGGATCGGAAACCTACCAGTTGGTGAGGAACTTAATCCAACCGTCTAAACCAGAGAATAAGTCGTATTCTGAGCTTCTTGATGTGTTAAAAAACCACTATTCTCCTACACCTAACCCCATTGTTGCACGATATAAATTTAATTCTGCAAAACGGGAAAAAGGGGAGAAAATGTCAAATTTTATCAGTAGGTTGCAGGAGTTGGCAGCACATTGCAATTATGGCAACAACCTGGAGGACATGCTACGAGATCGGCTTGTGTGTGGGGTTGAGAACTTTGAAATTCAAAAGCGGTTGTTTGCAATTAAAGACCTAACCTTCTCCAAGGCCCATGAGATCTGCTCAAGCATGGAAATGGCAGTAGACAATGCTAGGGATTTAGGCATTGGTCAGTCTCCAACCTCAAGTGTGAACCACGTACATCACAAACCACAGCAACAGAAACCCCCCAAACCGTGTTTTCGTTGTGGAGGTCAACACTACCCAGACAAATGTGGATTCAGAGACGCGGAATGTCATGGATGCCACAGAACGGGACACATTCAACGGAAATGCCCAGACCGTTCTGTACCTTCGAAATCGTCGAAACCGAAATCGAAAACCAAACGTATGAACCATGTGTCAGCGGACAATGGCTCCTTGTTAAATACTTTATATAATAAGGGTAAGTTTGAGCTACCTGTGAAAACACTAATGTGTGTGGATGGAAATCCTATGCAATTTGAGCTTGACACTGGCTCTCCGCGAACAATTGTAACCCAAAGGCAGTTTGATAGTCATTATTCAAGTGCAAAACCCAAACTGAGACCTGCGGATGATACTCTGTATACATATACGAAAGAGCAACTTGATTTGCGCGGTAAAGCCGATGTTTGCGTGACAGCTAATGGCCAGAAGTATGACTTGTCATTTTTGGTGGTCCCTGGTGATGGGCCATGTTTACTTGGCCGTGACTGGTTAGCTGTTTTGCTTGGTCCTGACTGGAGCGACCGTCTCCTGAGTGATTGTAACGTCGTTAACAAGTTATCTGCGAAAGTTAGTGACTTAGATGAAATGTTAAATGCATTTGCTCACTTATTCTCCGATGAACTTGGTCTCATGAAAGGCGTCGAAGCACGTTTACACATACCGTCCGATGTGAAACCTCGGTTTTTCAAGGCTCGCTCGGTACCCTTTGCTCTCCGTGATAAAGTGGACGAAGAACTTGATCGATTAGAATCATTGGGAATCATTAGCCCAGTGGAATCTTCGAGGTGGGCTACCCCCATTGTGCCCGTGGTAAAGGCTAATGGGAAAATTCGCATTTGCGGCGACTATCGAGTGACTGTGAACCAAGTTGCAATTCTTGATAAGTACCCATTACCGAGAATCGACGAACTGCAGACTAAGTTAGCTCTTGGTAGCCAGTTTTCAAAACTGGACATGAGCAACGCCTACTTACAGATGAAAGTTGATGATCGCTCGAAAGAGTATCTAACGATCAACACTCATCGTGGTCTGTATTGTCAAGAGCGACTAGCGTTTGGAATCGCGTCCGCCCCTGCGATTTGGCAACGCGCCATAGACACGTTATTACAAGGGTTACCCGGTGTCATAGTGTACTTAGATGACATAGTCATTACGGGTAAAACACGGGATGAACATTTTGCAAATCTGAAAGCTGTTTTGCAAAAGCTGTCAGATGCTGGACTCACATTAAATCGTTCAAAGTGTAATTTCTTACAGGACGAGATCGAGTATTTAGGTCACCGTATTGACGCACAAGGACTTCATCCTACTAATGCTAAAATCGAGGCCATTAGAAATGCCCCAGTGCCGAATAATGTGTCTGAACTGAGAGCTTACCTTGGAATGGTAAATTACTACGGCAAATACATTCGCAATGCGTCAACACAGTTTGCACCTCTGTACGAATTATTACGCAAAAACAAATCTTGGCGTTGGTCGAGCCGCCAAGAAGACGCATTTCGTGCATCAAAGGATTTGCTGTGTTCTGACACTGTGCTCGCTCATTATGATCCGGAAAAACCGATAGTACTCACCTGTGATGCATCTGCGTATGGTGTCGGTGCTGTTATTGCACATACTGATCCAGATGAGCGCCCGATAGCTTTTGCCTCACGAACTCTAAGCAGTGCGGAAAAGAACTATAGTCAGTTAGACAAAGAGGGACTTGCAATTATTTTCGGGTTGAAGTATTTCCATCAGTATTTGTATGGAAGAAACTTTGTTATCGAGACTGATCATAAACCCTTGATGAATATTTTCGGAACAAGAAAAGGGATTCCGCAAATGGCTTCAGATCGTTTAACGCGTTGGTCGTTGATACTATCAGCATATTGTTATGAGATTCGGTATAAACCGGGTTCTAAACTTAGAAATGCTGACGCGCTGAGCCGATTACCGGTCGACCCTGCTCCTACGGATGTCGCTGTACCCGGACGTGTAAATTGGCTTAAGGAACAGTTGTCATCGACTTGTGCAAACGTAGCCGAAGTGAAACGTTTGACCGCACGAGACCCTATTCTTTCGAAAGTCGTGCACTTCGTGAAATTTGGTTGGCCGTCGGACATTGGTGACAATTTTCGTCCATTCTACAATCGTAAGCTCGAGCTGAGTTTGGAGGATGGCTGTTTACTTTGGGGTTGTCGTTTAGTAATCCCCACCGTATTGCGTACACACATTCTCAGTGAACTTCATGAAGCCCATCCGGGAATGTCTAGAATGAAGGCATTAGCGAGGTGTTATGTGTGGTACCCTAACATGGACTCAGAGATTGAACGTGTCGTCCGTGGTTGTTCGTCATGCTGCCAGAGTAGGAAAGCCCCAGCGAATGCACCGCTGCACCCTTGGGTCTTCCCAGGTGAGCCTTGGGAACGACTGCACATAGACTATGCCGGTCCATTTGAAGGGAAAATGCTGTTGATTATTATTGACTCTAAGTCAAAATGGATCGATGTTCACATAACTCATTCAACTTCAACTAGTGCTACCATTGATGGATTGCGGAAATCTTTCGCGGACAGGGGAGTTCCCCGTGTCATAGTCAGTGATAATGGTACGTGTTTCACCAGTCGTGAATTCAAGGACTTCTTAAACAGTAATGCTGTTAAGCATACCCTTGTTTCTCCATACCATCCGTCGTCCAATGGTATGGCTGAGAAAGCTGTTCAGACTGTGAAGGAAGGACTCAAGAAAGTCAGTGGTAAAACACTGAGTGAGCGTGTGTCAAAGTTTTTGATGTGGTACCGGTTAACGCCACAAACAACTACCGGTGAACCGCCGTGCGAGATACTTTATTCTCGGAAGATCAGATCGCGTTTGGACAATTTGCGGCCCAATTTGAATGCAAAAGTGGCGGAAAAACAAATGGATCAAAAGAGCCAGCATGATAAGTCTGCTCGATTGCGAACATTCGATGTTGGTGACAAAGTTTTGGTAAAAAATCATGCTTCAGGTGATGCAAAATGGTTGTTCGGAACAGTTGCTGATCAGAGTGGTCCAGTTACGTTTTTGATTGAGCTGGATGATGGACGTGTCCTGAAGCGCCATGTTGATCATATTGTTCATAGCATGAAACCAGATCGTGAACTGAAATCAGATTCATTCATTAGTGCTGACTCTAAGGATTTTGTGTTTGTACCAGACACTAGTGTTAATAATTCTATTGATAAACCTTCAGATCAGGGTATCGTGCCAGATGTGGTGAACAATATACCGCCAACCGGGACACCAGTTGTTCGTCGCTCACAACGGACTGTGAAGGCTCCTGATAGACTTGACTTGTAGAGCACTTTGACTCTTGTGTTTAGTGTGTAACTCATAAGTAGAGTTAAGTTTAGACTTAGGAAGGGAGGGATGCAGTATCTTGATTGCGTCTAGTGTACTTGTTCGACACTTGGTGTCTCTGGTGTGGTGTAGCTAAGGATGTTGGGTAATAAAAACATGGTTGTTGTCAGACGTGACTAGTTTTCTCTCTGACTTTACTAACCAAGTTACAGCACCTGTTAAAGCGCGTTTGACTGGTTCTTCAAGATCGCTGATTACATATGCCTTTATGAACTCAGGTAGTAATTTTCGTTTTGTAGTGAGTATATAGTGAAGTCCTTGGGTGTTGAGAGGGAGCTTAGGCGTCGCATTACTATGCGTAGCATGGGTTATCCTCATGACATGGACACTTATCAGACATCTGGCTTGGAGGTTTTGGACATGTCGGAGCGTGAACTTGTTGTTTTTTCCCGACCTTTTCTCGAAGCATAGTGTGCCGGTTAGTAAACATCACATCCTTTCACCTGACGATGTTAAAGTTTGGTCCCACTTGGATGGTGTATTGATGCCCCCTGTTCATGCTGACATTGTCTTGCTTATTGGGAATAATCTTCCAGATGCTGATAGACTCTATTCACGCGGCGGACATTAAAATCCAAAGCGAGGCTCACTGCGATAAACAAAGCGGAAGTTTACATTGCGTGAGTTAAATGGCCGGTATTTGGAATCCAACCTGAATATTAAATCTTAAAAAATGTGTCAATAATTAACCACAGAGACATAGAAAAATACAGTTAAAGAACAAGTCAATGCACCAAAGAGTAGTCTGTCGAAAGGATATAGTTTTTTTCCGGAAAACTAGGTTCGAAACATGAAAAGTAAACATGACCAAATTGCAGCGATCGTAGTGTTACAGATTAGGTATCATGCTGAATGCAGGGTTACGTTTCTTCAAATAAATGCTTGATAAAAATGCTTTCTACATGAACCAGTTCATCTGGTCGTATTGTTGACGAGTTGAAGATATATTCGACAGTGGTGGCTCATAGCATTTTGCTGTCATGAGCAATTAATCTCATCTGGTTTAATTTGTTTATCAAGAGTAGGCCTATTAGCTTCACTCAAGCATAGCGTGCGTCCTCTGGCTGTGAGGCACTACCGGGACTAACAGTTGATTTGTCATTGATCTGAAATAATACTTGATGTTATTAAATATATATTTTGATTACGATAAAAAACTAGGTTCGCAATTGAAAATAAAAATTATATGACCATCAATTCTGCTTTCTTGGTTTTAATAATTACGTCTATTTCAGTTATATTTTTCAAATATCAATCTCGACCAAGTTGAATTTTAAAATTAAAACACCTAATTCTTTCGTCCAAAGCATAACCTCGTTTTAGAGCTCAATTTCAGTTAACTGGACAGTAAACAGTGGCAGAGTAGAGGGGAGCCAAGGGGCTATGCCCCAGCCCCCCCTAAAATTCTCCCAGATTCCATTTGGCAGTTCAGGAGCGCGAATTTCTGGCGGGCAAAATCCTGGCTAAAACTCTGCCTTGCCC
>NMRA01000306.1:481909-506511 GCA_002633005.1 Phoronis australis | reverse complement strand
AATTGTCACCTCCGTGGTCACAGGTGATTTGAACCGTTGGAGAGAAATTTTCAATCACAAAGGGAATTTTAGGCCTCGTGGCCGGGAATTTCTCGTGATTTTTCAATATTTTTGAGAGGGGAGTAGGGCCGATATTTGACCCCAAAATTGAGGGATTGAGGGCCCTGTCCTTTTTTTAAAGAAAATGCATCGCGCTTCAACCCATAGTCATGAAAACACAGCCTGGCTGGCCGAAGATTCTCCGGTCCTCGTATGGCGGCATCCAGTCCCAGATGCGACAAATTATGATTCGAAAACAGTTATAAATTTTACACAGACA
This sequence comes from Phoronis australis, assembly GCA_002633005.1. Taxonomy (NCBI): domain Eukaryota; kingdom Metazoa; phylum Phoronida; family Phoronidae; genus Phoronis; species Phoronis australis. The sequence goes on along the minus strand of NMRA01000306.1, from coordinate 506,192 downwards.
TATTTTCCTTCGTCGCGGCGTATGGCAAGGTCCCAACGCTTCCGAATCCCAACGTCCTTAGGAATTGTAAAACAGAGTGTCCGTGTTTTTTCTAGCTGTTCGAGCAACGCGGAGTACAACTACGCGGATAAGCCACCAGAGCGATCGTAGCGAGCCTCGTTTTGGAACGCGCCTCCTGTCGGCGTGAATAGGGTCTATAGTCCCACCGAAGTTAGAACAGGTCTTAAGGGCTCACCGCACGCGACAAAGACAGCGCTGGGATGGATTGCGGGGAACGTCATCCGAGGGGCGTCTGAGATTCCAGAATACAGTGTTAACATCAGTGATGTTGACATCACCACCATGCATCAAAAGCTCGTGAATATTGATTTCCTGAGGTAGTAAGTAGTAAGCGTGAACCTTCTTTTGAAGATCTTACGTTTTTGAAGATGATGGGCGATGGTAAGAGAGTTTCCACTGGTCATTTTGAGTTACCTTTGCCTTTCGTGAAGAGCCCCCACCTCTTGTCAACAACAAGTCGTATGTGTTAAGAAGGCTCATGAGTTTGAAGAGGCGATTGTCTGATCCATCATACTTTGAGGAATATTCTCGGTTTATGACAGATATTGAAGCAGCTGGCTATGCTTAAAGAGTGCCTGACGATGAGGTGCTATAGAATCAGAGAGTCTGGTATGTGCCTCACCGCGGGGTTTATCACCCTCAGAAGAAGAAATTTAGAGCAGTTTTTGATTGTAGTGCTCGTTACGGTGGTGTGTCCTTAAATGAAACTCTTTTGCAGGGACCAAACTTGACGAACAGTCTGTTTGGAAAGCTCTTGAGATTCAGACTCGAGAGTGACATAGAGAAGATGTTTTATCAGGTTCGTGTGAGGAAGGAAGACAAGGACTGCCTAAGATATTTTGGTGGCCATATGGCAACCTGAACAACGATCCTGATGTGAACCGCATGACTGTCCACTTGTTCGGAGGTGTTTCTTCTCCCAGTTGTTCTGGCTATGCTCTGCAGCAAGCCCCGTCTGGTCGTGACGATTTGAAGGAGTGCTTTTATGTGGATGACCTCTTGTGTTCAACTCCAAGTGTGAATGCTGCTGCAGAGGTGACGTGAGTGTTTTATGCTTCAACGGTAGATTTTGTTTGAGAAGCCAGATTGCAAGTGATCTTGGAGTATTGTCCTCTATTCCTGAAGGAAACAGAACTGCTGCTCTGAAGTACCTGGATTCTGATGAGTTTCCCACTGAACCTCTCTATTTGTCTGATGTCGTTTGTGTTGATCTACACTACTTTTCAGACGCCAGTGAGCTTGCCTATGATGTGGCCTGAAAATACTGATGGCCAAGTATGCTGCAACCTGTTATAGAGTAACATTTAATGAAGGCGTGCCAACCATACAGTAAGTTTTCAAACATACCTTCATCTTGCAGTTGGCTTGATGCGCCCTGAATGGTGCTGGTGACAATGAAATGAAAACAGGAATAACTGTCACAAAATTTTATACTTATTGTCTACTGATCATTGCAATAACCCCCATTCTGCTCATCTTGAAAAATGTGATCGAGAAACAATTGCAAACCAGTTTGGTCTTTCGTGTTTTTCTATTTTTTTGAAATGATTCCAATCACTGCATTAGCATAGATCAAACGAGCATGCACCTACAACCCTACCCGCATGGGTGCACGCGAACGAAAATGCGTCTGTAAGTAAATCTTCGCCCACAGCCGAATTAAATGAATGGGTCTTTGCGCCAAGCACTTGAGAAAAATCCACGTGCGTAAATGTTGGGACATCCGTTACAAACGGGTGGTGCTGAGGCCTAAAGATCCGTTTCTTGTTTTGTATAGCTCCCTAAATTTCAATCAATGAGATTTTCACGCACTTTTCTGTAACCATGTTAATTGTGTTTAAAAGAGGCCTGAACTACATGTTTCAGCATTTTAATATGAATTTTGAAAGTATAAAGGTTGGTTACTGGCATCCACATATTCCTAAATAGTGCACAGTATTTTTCTTTTTTTACTTTTAAAAAAAGTAAAAATTTTTTAGTTCCGTAAAGCCCCACTGCAAGCGCTGTTTTTCGTGTCGTCACTGAGGCTGTACAGCACAAAGAGATATAGGTCATTAGCCGTGCGAGTACGTAGTCCAGTCGTGTGCATACTCGCATTTTTTTCGTTGTTCTTTCCTGTGACGTTGATTCATCCCGGGGCCTAGCCAGCCAGATGAGCTATATGAATACTATCTTCAAAACACAGCTAGGTACCAGTAGCACTGTGTGCTGAGCTCCGTAGACTTCGAAAATTCACATAGCGCGGGTAGTTCTGCTCGTCACCTCGTCGCGAAACTTATATCAACATGTAGGGCTATAAACCGGCAGGGCAGCGTGCAAATATCTGGGTGTCAACAGTCACTCACCTTGCCCGCTGGAGCCGTTTAAGTGAAAAACAAAGTGGTAAACGTTATTTTATCTCACAATTCTCACCTTTTTGTAAAAAAGAAAACAGTACGCTCACTGAACACGCGCTATTTCCTAAAATTTTGCGACATCTGTCGGGAGCAAATTTTTTTATGAAATTCGGTTTCCTGTTATTAAAATACTAAAAACTTGGAAGTATATGAAATCAACTCTAATGATTTGTTGTTACACGTGCACAACTTCAAAGAAAAGTTCGATCGCTTGTTATACTTGGAAGAAGAACGACTCTGGGAACGAAACTGGCCAATAAGGAAACAGGTGACGGCGCCGAAAGCCGACCTTAAAGAGCGCACCCAAATTTTAGCAGCAGAGTGACCCGCAGAACGCCAGTAAATAGGTTAGCTTTCTCAAGGAAGAGTGTAATTTTTAATGACACTAATTTTGCGTCAGATTTTATTTGATCAGTTTTTACCCACGTCGTTGCAACAGCCGCTGTTTATTTTGCATACAGCTTGCACCAAGGCAAGGCTACGCAGTCGGGGCCCTTGCTTTCCTGGCCGGCAGCCGGGGTTCCGAGAACGGCATCATTCCACTAATAGTCAACGCTACGCGGCAGTAAACTTGTATTACAAACTTTTGAGAGCCGAGATCGGAGACGAATTATACACATTCAGCACATTTCTGTAGCCGAGAAACATTCACCCAAAGAGCTATATACATAATAAGCTTAATTTATCTCATTGCCTTCACCCACGGTACAGCCTCATCGACGTCAGACGCGCGTTAGCCAATAGGAATTATCTTTGGAAAAACGCTTTTTTACAAAAATATGAAAGAATAACAAAGATGTGATTTCTGACATAGACTTTATTCATGAATTAAATTAGATTAAAAATCTATGTTATTGTACTTCAGGAAACTTTTAAACAAAAATCAAAACTTTTCAACCTTTGGAACATCAAAAATGACATTTTAATTTTTTTTTTAGAAATGCTTTAAATCCTATTTTGTGCGAGTGTAAATTGTCAAGATGTATTAGAAGCAGTTGTATTTCACAAGCTAAATTCAGAATCGATAAAAAAAATTTTGGTCTTTGTTTTTCCGCAACTTTACTCCTCGCCATTTTAAAAACAGAAACGACGGCAATTCTCTTAGTTTCATGGTGGATAAATCACTCAAAAATTTGGAAATTGGTGGACTGTTTGCACGGGAATAAGCAAAACCTCGGAACAGGTACTCTGGAAACATGAATGGAGATAAACGGGATTGAAATCAGGTACGAGGTGGCAGTGTTGTTCGGCTAATATACGCGAGTTTTTATTAAATCCACCATTTTTCTGCAATAAATCGAAAAATCTGTTATTTAAGAAACATTGTCTTCATGTTCATTATCCATCTGGCATCTACATGTAGGTCGGCTAATGAACCAAACATGCCAGGATACGAGGGGTTTGGCTGCTTTAATCGTAATGTTATATCTAACTGTACCAGAAGGATACCCGCTATTTACCTATAATATCAGATTATGAACAGACATGATCCACATAGCGAGTTGTGTACGAGACAAGCCCAATGACAATCTACATGTACGTTCACTAAATAAACGTATTAGTTACGTCACTCTTAAATACTCTTTGTAAAATATTTGCGACAATTCTTATTTCACGACTGATTGAGTGGGCAAACACAAGGCATGTTATTCCTGAGGATCACGCAGGCTGACCACCACATGACAGATAACATTTATATTTCACGCTGCCTGCTCCAGAGGTACATAACAAAACTCTGTTTGCGCGTATAAAACATTGATCTTAACAAGGCTTTTGATAATATCGATGTATCCATCTGTGCCACTTTTTGAATAACAAAGAGTGTTCATCGCAAAATGCAGTTCCTGCACCAAAAATACAATATTATCTGAAAGTTTCATAAGAACTTGATTTGTGATTCTTGAGATGCGAAAAATGAAAAGAATTTATTGTTCCGTCAACTTTTCATCAAACATAAAATTAAGAATGTCAAATGTATGAATTCTAACGTTTCTTTCGACCTAAACTCAATTCAAATGCGCAATTTGTTCAGAGTGATTAAACCCCCAACTTATGACAAAAAATAACAATGATCTGTTACCATCAGTAAAGCTTAGACCAATTGCACCAATGTGCAATACACATGTACAAACAGTATTTTTCAAAATACATAATTTCAGAAACAGGCGTATGAGCTTAAATATGGTTGCATGCAGTACTGGTCTACTTCGAATGTGTTCCCGCTAAGATGTCAGAGAGTTTTAATAATCATTTTTTACCATCAAATCAAACCCTTACAGTATACACAAATCGATCACAATGTGTAGACCGCCTTCAGTATTATTGACTAACTGGTGGTCGAAAAAATGCTAATAGTTATAAAATATGAAATAGTAAAACTAAAATGACGAGCGTCGGTACTGAAATATATTAAAATATCCCCACGTATCGAGCGGTGTGCTCTTTCTCATGGGTAATAGTCGGTGGGCCAGATCTCATAGCGTTCATCCTTGTGAGTACTTTGGGGGGGCAACCTAGTTTCTTCTATGTGGCTAGATAATTACCTATAAATCAAATTCCAAAAAGTTCCCATGTCTACACTTGCACATTTTTTTAAAAAGGTGTTTTTGTTGCACAAAATATTATGCACATTCCTGCCACTTGGTGGCGCTTTTCTATTGAATTGACCAATCAGAGAGCCAGATTGTATTGTTGTGCTTAGTTACTTCAATATGGCTGCTCCCATGGAGTGTGATGCCTGTATAATTCAAGGTTTATGAAACAGCACAAAATTGTGATGCCAGAGCCTAAAGAAGCTTAGGAAAGTTTCCTGACGAAAGCTGATGGACTGTGGAACTCTGTAGATCAGTAGATCATAAAGCAGAAGAGGTGTCACAAACGTTTGTGCAGAAAACAGCTGCATGTCCTGGTATAGCCTACACAGTATACTGCTGAGTGGTGTAGACTAGAAGACCAAGTGTCAGACCAAAAAATTGAAAGGACATAGAACGGCATAGCAACGTTTAAAGGCACCAACAGTAGTACTAAAACTGAAGTTGCTGAAAGTGATACATATGTTATCCAAGATTTCCCAAGAAAATCAATTATACTTCCAAAATCTGAAACACCCAATTAACCAGAATAAGATAGGAACATCAGTGCATCATTTGTTAGCAGGAAAAGTATATTATGGACCATATTTCAAGAAAGAGAAAGAAGTATAGCTTTGAAAAACAGGTACGTGTTTTTGAAAAAGGTTTATCTTGGTGTTTTCCATGTGTGTTTCAGTATTGTCAACAGTTGTTTTTTAACTTGTTCAGCTCCTTGGCTGCCTAGGCATTAGACAATACCGCTGACCCAGTAGAGACGGTGATCATACCGTAGGTTCTCCATATGCCGGATGCTTTTCAACAAATTATGTTCCTATAAGTTTAGAAGTACCGCGTAGAGAGATGCCTCTGAGGAGGTCGTTAATGTTTTCATTTGTTCCCAGTTTAAACAAATACTCCTGCAATCCTGTTTTTCGAACACTCCATTGTTCAGTTGCCACATCGTCACTGCTTGCGCTAAGGGATAATCATGTGGCGTTATACTGTGGGTGTGTTTTTATAGCACTTAAAGTCAAAAATTTTTGAGAAGGTTAAATGGAGTAGATGGTTGCAAACATCATGCCCAAGTGGTCGTCATCCCCTGCCGTAGTCCTGGGATAGGGGGAACCTCTTCTCAATTTTTTGTTAACATTAATTACTTAGGTAGCTGCAATGATAATTAAATTAGAGTGCCTAAGTGGCCATCGTCGTCGTCGTAATTTGAGGACGATGGAAACCACTTTCCATTTCGTGAAATGTCGATTACCTTAAGTGTAAATCGATTGACTATGGTTTGAGCATCTGATTTTAAAAAATTAAATTTCAATCACTGCTCTGGTACATCAGATCAGACGGCATGTAAATTTGTTAGGCTGGTGGTGGATCAGTTCCTGATACATGTAAGTCCGTCTGAAAAAGTTGCATGCCAACTCACTCATAGTTGAGTGTTAAATTAGTGTTAACAGTTCGGTTTTTTTTTTTCAGTTGGACTTGTATCGCAAGCAACAGCTCAGTCCACAGCCCTGAATATGCAAATGAAATTCAAAGATAAAGACCTTGTGTCTTAGAAGCCAAGAACCGCAGATCATCATGCAATAAAAAATAGAAAGACAACGATTGTGAAGAGTGACGAATCCACAGTTTTCAGAGATGTTTTTCTACAGTTTTGTTTGGAGTTCATTGAATCAAAGCTTCTAACACATGGAGATGTCATTTGCCGTTCAAAACTAAAGCAAGATTTTGAAGCTGTTCTTCAGAAAGCTGATGCGCATGAAGTTATTTGGACAGGCAGTCTTATGAAATATTGTTGAAGTTACTCACTGTTGTAGTTTGTGCCCAACTAAGCGACACAAAAGTGAATTGATGCTAGTGTTCAATAATTCACTTGCTGACTCTAATTGACACAGCCCATTAAGATAACATATTTTGAATCAAATGTTTATTCAAATCCTGCCTGCCTCCAAATAAGGACTTAGTGTTTGACCCTCCCTTGCCTGCGGGCCAATCACCAGTGTGTGGTGCTGCACCCTCTCTAATCGACCATATTTGGCTCCTTGGCGGTGGAGCTTTGCAGTTAAAATGTATGGCAATGTCCGCATCTCCATTGACAGTACTAAACGATGAACGCTGCAAGTGCAAAAAGAACATGTGTGCTGGGAAACTGAGTTTGTGCTGCAATGCTGGGTCAAACTGTACAGAAATGTGCAGCTGTGACAACTGTAGCAACATCAGCAACACTGACTGCATAACATTGGATAGTTCTTTGACAAGTCAACCCTAAATAGACCTCCAGCCCCGTTATTTCGTTTTTTTGTATTAAAAAGTTAATTTTTAAATTATTTGTTGATTAAGTCATAGAAAGTACATACTTTGATCCTTGTCATGTATTTGTCTCAAACTGCTTGATAAACGCTGTCAGAACAATCTATTATTTTCATACATTCTGTGTGCACATTCACATAGATCATTCAACTATATTGTTTTTTGTACTATAAAGTATTTCTGGTGTATTATGCAAACAAGCTGTATTTTACACCATTAGTCAATGTTTTAGTCATTGAGGCACAAATTCTGCCCAGTCTCAAGTGTTTTGTGTTATTTTTGTTGCCAGACAATGCCAGAATAACTTCCTAGTAACATTCAGACTTAGTTTGCATTTTTGCCACCAGGTGTCCCTTTACATTTTTAAATTTCACTGTTTACAATTAATCTGCAATAGTAAAACATGTAATGTGAGTGTAATATTGTTCAATGCAATGGCACTGATGGGACCATATTACTTGTTTTACAAAAAAAGTCACCAAAACTGTTGTTTTTACAAATATAAATTTACTAAGCTCTTTGGTGGTTATTAGGTAACTTCAAACTCAAATTTCTCAAAAATGTGCAACTTTATATGTGGGAACCAAAATAAAATTGCCCCCCCTAAAGTACTCACAAAAACCATTTTCTGGACGCCCTACAAATTCTGGTCCACCGACTATAAGCTACAGACTGCTCAAATAGTTCAAAGTTATCAAATTCGGATCCTTCTGTGTACGCGTAAAAAATTCATTGGTTCATTTTGACAGGGTAACTTAGACGTTAAAGCTCTTTACTTGTTTCAACTCGCCGAAGCTGTCTTCATCCTTGCTTTCCTCTGATTCGTCCAAAGTTTTGGGTACAGTTTCATTAGAACGATTCATATCTGTAAAGATCAAACAACCAATAAAACCATGCAAGATAAACATTTGTTTCGTTTATGATTTGCTTCAAGTTATTGCAATACGTTCTTCAAGGTTTCGAGCTACATATGCGTAAGTGTGTGTTCTGACAAACGAACCGATGTTAAGTACTAGTCCACGAGAGCACCAGCCATGAGCGGCAAGGTGGGGGTCAGTCGATTTTCACCAAATTTGGCACATAGGTAGTCCTATGGGATCTATAAACAGCGGTAAAATATTTCCTCAAAATATTGCGTTTTTCTAAAGTTATAGGCTCAAACACATTTTACGGCTTCGCAGCCATGTTTTCACGGTATAAAAACTGTCCAGTTTTAACTGTTCATATTTTTCCTTCAATAAAAGCTTATGATTTATTATTCACTTGGCATTGTTTAGTGGTGCCTGTAGATTGTTACACAGATGTCTTGAAACACGATTCCGATTTACCACCCTCATTTAGTAGTTTTACAACACTGCTCCCCGTTATGCCATTTTGAGGTTGTGTTCAGTACACTGCTGTACCAAATCTGCCCCTACTGTTATGAGAATTAAACTTAGCCAAAATGTTGACAAAATATGCTACTTTCATTTCATAAAATAAAAACTTTGTCAGCCAGTTTATTAGTTATACATTTTGGCACCTCAAATGTACTAAAATGAGAAATTTTCATATATCTGAGATCGATGCCTGAGCACCGTAAAATCCAATTGTCCTTCATGTTTTTCGATATTTTGCAACAAGTTAGTTCCTCCAGAATGTTTTGAACGTTTTACTACTGATCACTTAGGGATATAGTACACCTAAATACCATACATGGCTCCATTTTGTAAAAAGCCGATGATGTCCTCCACAGTGAACAGGGTTAGACATGAACTCGACAAATGTAGGTTATTTTGATTTACGGTTGTTTTACTTTGCAATTTCCTAATGGGTATTTCTTCACACATATTCAAGTCAGATTTTCTTTTGATCAAATGTTCATGCAACGCATTGTATTATCAAATGAATGAAAAGTTTGGTTGCATGACCGCAATTTTTCCCACGACTTCAAACCAAAGACCGCAGAAATTTTCCTGACGAAATACCGGGTTTGCAGTTCGCTAAAACCATTCGAATGACAAGACAAACTCGACCACTGTCCGTGGCAACTCGTCGCATGTTTTTCGCCCATCGGTCCTATCATTGTTTTCCTTTGTTGTGTCATTGTTGGATGTAACAACACAGGTCGCATACATAGATATAGAACCTTGCGTACAGCAGACCGCTGCCGATAAGTGCTCGTCATTATATCTTTATTATAACAACGGGAACAATGAAGATGTTAATCTATTGTTCTCTGTGCGACCAGGTTTCCCTGGATGACCACAGAAGAGGAATCCCAAAGTATCCACAAACAATGACCACGCACCTTTGTAACTATTACCGCGTACACGAATCCTTTCCGTGGAACCTAAACACCAAATTTTTATATCCGTGTATTGTGTTGTATTGCTCATGATACCGGTTCAGACTCTGTTGTATTAAGATTCCAATCCCCAACCCTGTAATACGTAGTTTGAATAAAATTTCTAGACAATGCAGGTTTATGGATTTATTCTCCTTTAAATGAAGAGTAAAAATCAAATTCTGCACAGGTTTTTTAAAAGTAATCACTTATTGGAATATCACACATCTAAAAAATAAAACAATGTTTGACAATTTTATTCATTATCTTATTTGAAAATTGCCTACCTCACAGACAACTCATCTAAGTTGAAAATATTCCTTGGGGAAAAATATAAAATACCAACCAGAGACTTGTGTACTACAAAATATGTTTTCGTAATACAATGCAAAGATAACTGTACAGTCAAAAGTGCAAATGTTATGACTCTAATAAAAAATTGCTTTCTAGATCTTTTTAAAACTCTAATTGCTACAGGACAGTGTCAACCACACAAAGCTCATAAAGTCAGGGAATTACATTTAAGGTGATGTAGTCTCACTGCGAAAAAGTGATTTCGCAATATCGCTGACAACACTGGAAATCTCTTCTTCGCAAATTTGAGGTAGCTGTATTTACCACATCAATGTTCTTATCAAAACTAACCACCACAAAATGAAACATTGGCTTGTCGCTTCCAATTAGGCAGCATTTTAAAATGAAATGGTCATGAAAAAATACTTTTGCAACATGGTTTGCATTACAATTGCCCTACGATTACAGTTGTACATACATACTAGACCAGTAACAAAATTACCAATGGGAACCATAAAATGGTCGATTTGCCAAAATAACAAGGAGCCACCAGAGCTAATGTGCCAATACTTTTTAGTACTGCAACCAAAAAAACATTTGAAGTGGACATAAACTCGCCTAAAATCACATAAAACAACTTTTGATTTAGATTTTCTACCATCACGAAATAGGTATTACTTCCAGGTCACGTTTGAGCAATTTCAGAACTTTGAAAGATCTGGCAATATGCAATTGCTAAAGACCAGACTAATAGTGTGTGATTTTATACACACAGCATGGTCTCAAGGAATAGCAAACTGTCAATTCGCTACAATTCCAGAAATCACTTCCCATCTGGATAAGGAACAAACTGAGCAAAGTTTATAGAGGTAAATGGTCTAAATCAAAACTTATTACCTCCTGGACAGAATATGGGTTTACAACCCAGGCAGAAAGATAAGTTATCAAAACCAGCCTAACAGCAGCAGGGTCTCAAATTTCAGTAATATATTACCCAATTACAAACAAAAATCTATAATGGTAAATAAAATGCGGAAACATAAATTCAGATCAATTACGCATCTTCAAGGAAAAGGAATAGTACAGTGGCCAGAAATCATCTAAATGTGATGGCGACACTGAGAAATCCTGTCAGACCAAAAAATCCAGTGACTAAACAAAATGAACAATGTACCATTACCATGTGGCCCAGGATCATGATCCGTGCCTGGATAAAAATTCAGTCTTAGACTAGGTAAATTTTAGATTTGTGCTGTTCACACAAGCAGTTCTGGTGCAAACAATGCTTGCGACAACACACAAGCCTACTTCCCTACACAGCTGTGCGGATACAATAATGCCCCACTGGATTTAGCAGATCAGCCAGAGTATTTACAGGTCCAGCCACTGTACTGTTTCCTCCCTTTAAATTTTTACAATGCTACATCCTTGACAATCGCAGATTGTCTCTTTCAATGCATACTCCACTTCCTCTGTCCCAGTTTCCCCACATTTGCTGGGAGTGGCCTATCTCAACAAATTACTTTGGACCTGTTGTGGTATAAGCCAGTAATCTTTGGCAAATACTTTTTCCCCGACTCGTTCCTCAAGCTACAAATTCTCTTTGACATATCTTCTGGTAGTAGACTTTTCGGCCTCTCTCTAGCCCCCTCACTTAGTTGTCCAGAAGGGTACCTTCTTGCTTGTTGTGAACTTTTCCATACCTAACCTTTACTAATAATCCCACTTTCTTTACTCGAGGTCGTGGGTTCAAGTCCCACCAGGTCACACTGCTAAACCCTTGAGCCAGGTTTCTAGCTCCTCAGCTCGGTTTTAACCATATATCAATAAAGCATAAAAATATTTCCAGGTGATCAGTGCAATGGGCCCACATGCGAGGCCTGCGCACGTCTGATACAACGTGTATCAGACCGCCTGCAATTATTTTTATTATTACTAATAATCGGCAAGTCTCCAACGTCAGCAGAAGCCACTTCTTCAGCATAAGCCTTTCCTGATTCCTAAAATTGTATTAACGAAAAATTAAACATATTAAATTTAATGTGGCCATTTCGGCTCAGAAAATATGAATACCAAGCTAAAGTGAAGACACCAATGTTTTTTACGGCTTTAGCATGTTTAATTAACTTCATAATCGCAGAAAATCATTGGCAGACATAACATACTCCCTAGTCTCTAAAAGTAGTTCATGGGCAGAAGTCATGTTACACATTTGGTGGTTGTTACGAAAAGTTATGATGACCACCTATTTTCTATGCCAATGTATACATGTAGTTGATTAAGCAATAAGGCCCAAGTTATAAGCAATCACAGTGTGTCAATAAAAGTATTTTTGCATGAATGACGTGCTTCTAAAAATATTCCTCAGGGTCAGACACTGGAGTTTAGCGATTTCTACCTGAGCTCACACGAAGCAGGACGTTGAACCTTGACTTAACATCTTTGGTCACTTTTCATACCTCTATCAGATTTCTCCTCTAATGTGCAGTGGATGTTCTCAGTGTCTTTGGCGACAACAATATATCTCGAGTGTTGTAACGATGATTCGGGCAAGTGAATCTAATACGGTAGATTATGTAGCTCCTGCACACCTGCCTCCGAGCACTGAGACAGACTACTCAGGAGGACACGTTCCACCTCCACATCAGCTCCACGTACTCTTATAAGGTGCTCAAATGTCTCGCTCTATACCTTGTGCATTTCCCAAGAGTTTCCAAAGTTGTTTCTCTCCGCAATTTGTAGAAATACCACATTCGATGCGACTGGCAGTGCCAGATAAATAGATAAATTAGCAAACCCGCACTTTAGGTCAGCCATCATTCAACTAACGCACTGTAAGCTTTAGTTTGGTATTCAGACGAGTTGGGTGAACAAATTTAGTATAATTTCATATTTTATTGGGAAATGCTAGTGTCCTTAAAATTAATTAAAAACATTTAAGCAAACCAATTCTTTTAATTGTTGTATTATACCACGGCATATTAAGAGTGACTCCATATAAAAACCAACAGGTAGAGTCTATACCCAAAATTAGCACATGAGTTTGGTTTGTTGAGATGTAGAAAAACCTCACTTTTTAAGAATTTTCATTCATTCTTTTTCTTTTTATGACCTGTACCTCCATTTTGCAACAAAATTGGGGGTCGAAGTAGGCATGTTTGAATGCATTTTACGAGCATGTATGGTAAGGTCAAAACAAAAGAATAATACAAATTGAAAGGGCAATGGCTGAATAATTTAATGGCATAACTTTCAAAATCCATTTTTTAAATTTGTACGTTTTGAATTTGTGAGGCAAAAACGGCTATTTTTCAGGTTTTCACTGAAGCCATTTTCGGCCAAATTTGGCACTCTGTAGCAGCCATAACGCACCTTTCCTGAAATTGAATTTATAATAATTTGTTCAGTGCTTTTGGATAAATTTTAGAGAGGTTTTAGTGACACTGAGCTCACCCCTGCCTTGTTTTCTATCTGCCTTGTTCGTGCCACAGGCAAAGGAAGGCACCCAATGTGGATATGGCCCCCCTAGTGCTCAGTGCAAAAAATCATTCAACTTGTCAATAGTCAGTGAAACTTTGGGCACATATTGTAATGTCCCTGCTGGCTGCTACAAATTTTAGTCGCCACCAGTCGCCAGAAATCTGGTGTCCCCCCACGCACACCGGGCACCCGGCTAACGCTGAATATTTCTGCCAGTGTGATCATCAGTGGTATGAAAAGGTACACATTCACAGTCAATAGAAAATAATTCACGAGAGACAATTTTATTAATGACTCATTCATGACAGACATGAAGTAAACAGAAGTAACGGTCTCGACTTTATATATCACAAATCTTTGACTGGTATGCTACAAAACTAGGCTAAACGTTGAGCTCATTTACCACTTCATTCAGTAAATCTGACGATATAACAGCATCTTCAGCAGAAATAGCATCGTCATAAACATTGCTGCAGACAACCTCGAAAAAATCCACCAATCTGCGATTCACTTAACATCACAGGTAAACACTTTCCCAGTGTGTTCTCGTAATGTTTTCTCCATTTTGGCACTTCCGAGAGTGAACGTTTTTACCTGACTTATCTCCTTCATCGAATATGTTCGTCAGAAAGTTCTTAAACTTTGCTGAAAATCTTGTTGACCTTTTACCTTTTTTCAATGCCTAACGTATTGCTTCAGCATTCGTCTCATCCTAATAGTACTCTGAGTCTGCCTCAAATGACGCTCCGGCTCTTGCATCTGAAAGCATTTCTGACCACTGTCGTGCGATGTGGTCATACGTGGTTTCCTTCTGTAAATGTCCAGTGTGGTTATCGACATGCAAATGCCGACCTAGTTCTGCGTCTGTAGCAAAGAATTTCGAGTAACCTTGCTGGGTACAAGGGAACTTTTGTTGAGGCTCTTCACTAGATACAATGCCAACCATAAGTCTTGGTGTTGAAAATCCGCCATGTCTAGAAAAGTTAGTGTATTTTAGAGAAATAGGTTTCCCATTTTCTCAGTATTTGTAAGAATTTTCCATCACATACATGAAATGATTTCTACACGCGGGTGGAATAGTGAGAATTTGGGAATGTGCTTATACCAGGAACTGAGTATTTTGGAAAAGACTTTGTTGCATTGACTGAACATGCATACACATAACATCCCTTCACACGGCCACTGGAAAGTAATGCTTCTTTCAAATCCAGAAANACTTTGGGTTCATGTTGTAATGTCCCTGCTGGTTGCTAGAAATTTTAGTCGCCACCAGTCGTCAGAAACCTGGTGTTCCACCCCCACACACCGGGCACCCTAACGCTGAATATTTCTGCCAGACAGTGTGATCATCAGTGGTATAAAAAGGTACACATTCACAGTCAACAGAAACTAATTCACGAGAGACAATTTTATTAATGACTCATTCATGACAGACATGAAGTAAACAGAAGTATATATCACACATGTTTGACTGGTATGCTACAAAACTAGGCTAAACGTTGAGCTCATTTACCACTTCATTCAGTAAATCTGACGACATAACAGCATCTTCAGCAGAAACAGCATCGTCATAAACATTGCTGCAGACAATCTGGAAAAAATCCACCAATCTGCGATTCACTTAACAGCACAGGTAAGCACTTTCTCGTAATGCTTTCTCCGAGTCCATTTTGGCACTTCCGAGGGTGAACGTTTTTACCTGGCTTTTCTCATCTTCATCGAATATGTTCGTCAGAATGTTCTTAACCTTTGCTGAAAATCTTGTTGACCTTTTACCTTTTTTCAATGCCTAACCTATTGCTTCAGGATTCGTCTCATCCAAATAGTACTCAGAGGCTGCCTCAAATGACGCTCCGGTTCTTGCATCTGAAAGCATTTCTGACCACTGTCGTGCGATGTGGTCATACTTGGTTTCCCTTTGTAAATGGTCAGTGTCGTTACCCACATCCAAATGCTGACCTAGTTCTGCGTCTGTGGCAAAAATTTCGAGTAACCTTGCTGGGTACAAGGGAACTTTTGTAGATGCTCTTCACTAGATACAATGCCAACCTTAACTGTTGGTGTTGAAAATCCGCCATGTCTAGAGATGTTAGTGTATTTTAGAGAAATAGGTTTCCCATTTTCTCAGTATTTGTAAGAACTTACCGTCACCTACATGGAATGATTTCCACACGCGAATTCCTTGGGTGAAATAGTGGAAATTTGGGAATGTGCTTATACCAGGAACTGAGTATTTTGGAAAAGACTTTGTTACATTGACTGAACATGCATACACATAGCATCCCTTCACACGACCACTGGAAAGTAATGCTTCTTTCAAATCCAGAAAGTTTATGATATTGATACCTTCGGCTACAAAGTACTTTGCATGTTGTTTGAGTGGAGCGATCTTGCGATCACAGAGATCCTGTCCATTCTGNTACCTTCGGCTACAAAGTACTTTGCATGTTGTTTGAGTGGAGCGATCTTGCGATCACAGAGATCCTTTCCATTCTGACTTTCACTTAAGTCATATCTCGAAACAGAAATGCCGGTAGAATTTGACAAGGCTGCTACATTCAGGAGGAGAGGAGCAGAGTGGTAACATCCAGCATTACCTGACTCTTCCATGACTGGTCCTGTTCGGTCCGAAATTCATCGAACCTGGGTAGTACGAGTCCTTACTCTGGCACAGGCCTTGCTTTGTGAGGCAGTTTCCTGTATCTCAAATGTTCAGTGATGTCTTTGACATAACTCACTAAAGCACAAAGCTTTTGTGATTTTTTGCAGAATAAAATCTGAAGGAACAGGAAGGCCCATGGACATCGTCCGCCATTTTGTCTTTTTAAAATGCACTTGCTTCTCTCAAAACCAGTCATTGCAAATATCAATTCTTACTCGTTTAATCTTAATCTTTATTTTCATTTAAAAGTTCTACAGAGTGTTTAAATTAACCTGATAATATAAAAGAAATGAAAGAATACGAGAGGGTTACACGTACATTTTTTATATATCCTCAAGCTTAACCTCAACTCGCTCCCTTGGTGGGCAAAGGTCATCGGGTTCAGTTTTGATACTAGCCGCGTAATAAACACGGAAAACATCTTGTTTTCATTTGAAAGAGTTTAGACTTGGTTTCTATAACTATTTAAAGCAGACTTCTTGCCTAGAAGTTTGTTCAAATGGTCTGTAAACTCTGCTCGTCATTTCCAAACTATGAAAATAGACAGTTTTGCAAAGCAATTTTCACTAAAGTGCGAAGTTGAGGCAAGATGTTTTACTGCTCAGTCATCAAGAGTAACTCTGTATGTTCAAAACGTCACATAAGGCTACAAGGTGTTTTATAGCAGTAAGAAGGTCACAAAAACGGCCACTAAAATTAGCCCCAAAAAGTGGTCTGTGGATTATCTCCCCTGTCTAGCACAAAACTGTTAGATTTTAATATTGTGCAGTGGATGTTCTAAGTGTCTTTGGCGACGCCAATATATCTCGAGTGTTGTAACGATGATTCGGGCAAGTGATCCTAACATGGTAGATTATGTAGCTCCTGCTGCACACAGTGCCTCCGAGGCAGACACTGAGACAGACTACTCGGGAGGACACGTTCCACCTCCACATCAGCTCCACATACTCTTATAAGGTGCTCAAATGTCTCGCTCTATACCTTGTGCATTTCCCTAGAGTTTCCAAAGTTGTTTCTCTCCACAATTTGTAGAAATACCCCATTTGATGCGACTGACAGTGCCAGATAAATAGATAAATTCGCAAACCCGCACTTTACGTCAGCCATCATTCAACTCACGCATTGTAAGCTTTAGTTTGGTATTCAGACGAATTGGATGAACAAATTTGGAATAATTTCATATTTTATTGGGAAATTCTAGTGTCCTTAAAATTAATTAAAAACATCTAAGCAAACCAATTGTTTTAATTGTTGTATTATACCACGGCATATTAATGCGTAGAAACGGCGCACAACTAGTGACTCAGGGTCAGACCCTGGAGTTTAGTGATTCCTACCTGAGCTCACACGAAGCAGGATGTTGAACCTTGACTTTAAACGTCTTTGGTAATTTTTCAGACCTCTATCAGATTTCTCCTCTAGTGTGCAGTGGATGTTCTAAGTGTCTTTGGCGACGCCAACATATCTCGAGTGTTGTAACGATGATTCGGGCAAGGGAATCTAATACGGTAGATTATGTAGCTCCTGCTGCACACAGTGCCTCTGAGGCAGACACTGAGACAGACTACTCAGGAGGACACGTTCCACCTCCACATCAGCTCCACGTACTCTTATGAGGTGCTCAAATGTCTCTCTCTATACCTTGTGTATTTCCCTAGAGTTTCCAAAGTTGTTTCTCCCCGCAATTTGTAGAAATACCACATTCGATGCGACTGGCAGTGCCAGATAGATAGATAAATTCGCAAACCCACACTTTAGGTCAGCCATCATTCAACTAACGCATTGTAAGCTTTAGTTTGGTATTCAGACGAATTGGATGAACAAATTTAGTATAATTTTATTAGTTATTGGGAAATGCTAGTGTCCTTAAAATTAATTAAAACATTTAAGCAAACCAATTGTTTTAATTGTTGTTTTATGCCACGGCATATTAATGCGTAGAAACGGCGCACAACTAGTGACTGGTTTAATATGACAAATACACATACGCGGTCTGAAAATAGTGAAATTCAGACACCTATTACCAAGCCTGCCTGAAGCGCTGACAAAGCTTTTGTTGTATTAATTTCAAGGGCATGGAGTCTTCTACATGTCCATGTTATTATTTTTAGTTTTCTTGCGGGGGCAGCTTCGCTATAAGGGTACAGCTTACTGCTGGTTTTTCACAAGATGGAAATTTACCTCCACGGAAACAGTTGCAGTGTTACCATGGTAACCGATATTGCAGTGTCGGTGCCGTGTTTACTGACATTGGTCATGAACCTATCATGTGATATCAAAATTGTTCAGAAACGATTCTGTTTGAAGCAGAAACTGGAGTAGAAAATTTGGTGAAAAATGACTCATTCCACAGCAAGAAATTGCCTCATTTTGCCCCCAAGAACACTTCCCATGTATCTCCTAAACCACCAAACTTTGTGGTGTCATACTTCACCCATTTTCTCTCATCCCTAATGTGATTTATCAGACTAAACATGGATCTGAATGGTTGACCCCCACCTTGCCGCTTGTTGGCTGTACAGTGGTCGGTGGATCCATGGACTGATACTTAACTCTTGTTCATTTGAAAGTTGATATGGCGACTGCACAAAAGTGCTACTGTTACTGAGTGTCAAAGCATTGCGTTCTTTCCAAAAATATATGAAAATAAATGCTTGAAATGCTATTCCCTGAAATTGTTGTTCTCAATGCAGGGTAAAGAATTGTTATCAGATAAAAACATGTGTACACAAAGGTTCTTTTGTACAATGCAAAGTTGGTTATACTTAATTCAACCGATATTACAAGTTGTGTGAATGGGGCTATTCGGAAAATCTACAATAACTAGAGGGCGTGCGTGTACTAGTGGTGATAGATTAACAGCCTCGATTTCGCGAGCCCTTTAAATACATGGTCACCAAACAGCGTGATCCTTATGTTAAATGGAAAAAGTGTGGATGAAGCAGTGAGGGGGTATATGTTGGTACACTCGGCAATGATGCTATTATAACAGCCAGAGCATTCAACACCCCACTTCCAAATATTGACAGATCAAGTAACAGAAATACAGAACCAATGAATTCACGATTTGAAGAAAGAAGTTCCCGTTCTTCAGAAATTCCAGGAGTACCGAATGTCACCCACACAGAACATACAGATTCCGTATTAAAATGTGGAGCAATTCAATGCTTGTACACAAAGGTTGGTTCGTCAGAATACATGGAGACATATTCTTCAGACATCCTAACTGATCACATAACTAGATATGTTTACACTTGGATATGCAATGCACAAGCAGGGTCTTCCGATTCTGAACCTTATTGGATTACAGTGGCATACCCTCACGAGAGTGCACTTCCGGCTTCCGACATACTGCCACTGATATATTTAAAGACGATTGAATCAGAGTATAAGTCTTCAGAATTCGCAGTGGCAGAGAATGGTTCGCCGGAAGGACCAGTGACCAGTGATATACTTGCTGATGCTTTGAAGGCTGGTCTGAAGCTATCTGATGATCTTATTGTCGGCGTGACGTCTATGCGCAGCGATGTATACTCTTCGGAGTGTCTTGTAAGAATCCATTAAAATGGAAGCACACAAATCAGACTTGTCCTTGCAAAATCGAACCCGATACAATATATGAAGATGGTTGCCTTACTTTGCAGCTCCTGGTCACAACGTTTATGCAAAATACGCATTCAGATACATGTACTTGTAACAGATACAGCAACTCAACGACACCCATCCAGACGTGTACAGCACCTTTGTTAACGGCCACCATGCCATAAGGGGAAGTGACAGATTCTGTTCAGGCGTGTCATATTATCTTGTAATTGAACAAACACTCATAAAAACATTAATCAAAATGCGGTTTAACTGGAAGTTTCGAAATGGGAGATACGCGGAGTGCACAGCTTTCCTTGCCTACATGCTCAAGTACATATAAACGGTGCCATGCAGAGTATGGCGAAGTTGAGTTGTGAAAAAAGTGAGCAGAATAAAGCATGTACCCAGGCAAGACAGTCGTGGGATGACAAAGTCATCCTCAGTTCATCACGAAACTACATTTGTCTCTTCGTGCCGAAACGTTGCGCTTTTGCCATTTGTGCATGCAAAAGACCTAACTCAAGTGGCGGCCATTAAAATCCAAAGCGAGGCTCACTGCGATATACAAAGCTGAAACTTTCATTGCATGAGTTAAATGGCCGGTCTTTCGAGTACAACCTGGATATTAAATCTTAAAATATGAGTCGGTAATTAACCACAGAGACGTAGAAAAATACATTAGAGAACACGTCAATGCACCGAAGAGTTGTCTGACGGAAGGGTATAAGTATTTTTTCGGAAAATTAGCTTCGAAACATGAAAAGTAAGTATGACCAAACTGCGGTGATCGTCTCGGTAGTGTTACGGATTAGGTACAGTGCTGTATTATGCTGGATGCAGGGTTACGTTTCTTCATGTAAATTGTTGAATTAAAATGCTTTCTACACGAATCAGGTCATCTGCTTGTATTCTTTACAAGTTGAAGATATATTCGACAGTGGTGGCTTATCGCATTTTGCTGTCATGGGCATATTAGTAACATCTTTACTTGGCGGAATTCTTCCGCCAAGTATGTTGCTCTGATAGCAAGTTTTTACTTGTCGGAATTCTTCCGCCAAGTATGTTGCTCTGACAGCAAGGTTTTACTAGTTACTTGGCGAAATAAATTTCGCCAAGTATATTGCTCTTCCACTAAGTTTTTTTTTGTTGTTCGCACGATACAGGTCGCAAT
The DNA here is from genome assembly GCA_002633005.1 of Phoronis australis. Classification (NCBI taxonomy): domain Eukaryota; kingdom Metazoa; phylum Phoronida; family Phoronidae; genus Phoronis; species Phoronis australis. The sequence goes on along the minus strand of NMRA01000306.1, from coordinate 485,329 downwards.
TTTTGTCTGATCATCACGAATTTTACACATAATACGTACTTCCGGAAGTACTGGAAGCCTGTTGTTTTTCGTCAAAATCGGATCCAAGATGGCGGCTGTGGCGGCCATTTTGTTTTCATTTAAAGGTTCAAATGCTTCTGGAGGCTACAATTTTTTACGTAAAAGGCTAAGAATCGGCACAGTAAGTGGACCGGAAGTTTGCTACAAGCATAGCGGAAATTGTTTACTTCAGATTTAAGATGGCGGAAATATCGGCGATCGCGCATGCGCACCTCAATTTTGGCCTAAAAACGTTTTCTCCTGTAGAGGGCGCATTATAAGGCCAATTCCTTTGAAGTTTTACGGATATTAGTTTTTTGTGAAATGCTATTATATCAACCCAAAAAACCGGAAGTTGCATTCGAGATGGCGGATCTTGTGCATGTTGACCTATTTTCAGTCGTACGTAAATGCTATTTAAACGGGTGAAGGAAAAGACATGAATTTTTGCATGTGGATTCTCTAATGTATACTCTTACAAATGGCTTGTTACGATTTTTTCTCAGACTTACTGTTTTCGAGTTATTTGACTTTGAATTTCATAAAAATAAGCAAAATTTCATTTTTTTCGAAAAATTTACGGAATTAGGCGATACCATCTGTTTAGATAGAAGTTTGAACGGGCTTTCAGAAGATGTTTTCCATTTTTCGCTAGGACGTCTACTTTTCGAGTTATTTGAGATTTTCTGATAACGCTGTTCCTTTGTTGAGCGCTCTTGCTGCATTGATGTTGGTACAGTATATCTTCTATTGAACTAGACTGTAGCCTATTTGTTATTGATTTATGACATATAAGTTCGTCATATGAATGTTGTGATGTTGTTCATCATCGCCACCACCATCATCATATTCGTCATCATCATCGTCATCTTCGTCATCATCTCCGTCGTTGTCTTTTCCGTTAATTTCGCCAAGTGTCGCACAAGACTGTAGCCTTTTTCTTACTGATTTCGGACCTCTACGTTCGCCATGTGTATGTTATTAATACTTCTTTTTTTCACCATCGTCGTCATATTCGTCATCTTCGTCATCATCTTTATCGTTATCTTTTTGGTTAATTTCGCCAAGGTTCGCTCCTCGGAGCGCTTTCATTTATTATTACTTGGCGAAATAAATTTCGCCAAGTATGTTGCTCTTCCACTAAGTTTTTTTTGTTTGTTCGCGCGATACAGGTCGTAATTTTCGTCCGATCATCACAAAATTTACACATAACACGTACTTCCAGAAGTACTGGAAGCCTAGTGTTTTTCGTCAAAATCGGATCCAAGATGGCGGCTGTGGCGGCCATTTTGTTTTCATTTCAAGGTTCAAATGCTTCTGGAGGCTACAATTTTTTACGTAAAAGGCTAAGAATCGGCACAGTAACTGGACCGGAAGTTTTCTACAGGTATACTGTAAATTGTTTACTTCCGAATAAAGATGGCGGAAATATCGGCGATCGCGCATGCGCACCTCGATTTTGGCCTAAAAACGTTTTCTCCTGTAGAGGGCGCCTTATCAGACCAATTCCTTCGAATTTTTACAGGTAGTAGTTTCTTATGACATGCTACTATACTGATCCAAAAAACCGGAAGTTGCTTTCAAGATGGCGGATCTGGCCCATGTTGACCCATTTTCAGTCGTGCTGAAGTTCGATTTTAAACGGGAAGAGAAAAAGACGTGATTTTTTGCATGTGGATTCTTTGAAGTATATTCTTTCAAATGGCCTGTAACAATTTTTTTCTCAGACTTACCGTTTTCGAGTTATTTGACTTTGAATTTCTTAAAAAAAACGCAATTTCATTTTTTCCGAACAATTTACGGAATTAGGCGATACCACTAGTTTAGATAGAATTTTGAACGGGCTTTCAGAAGATGGTTTCCATTTTTCGCTAGGACGTCTACTTTTCGAGGTATTTGAGATTTTCTGATAACGCTGTTCCTTTGTTGAGCGCTCTTGCTGTTTTGATGTGGATTGATCTTCTATTGAAGTAGACTGTAGCCTATTTCTTATTGATTTATGACATCTAAGTTCGTAACATGAATGTTGTGATGTTGTTCATCATCGCCACCACCATCATCATATTCGTCATCATCGTCATCATCTTCGTCATCATCTCCGTCGTTGTCTTTTCCGTTAATTTCGCCAAGTGTAGCACAAGACTGTAGCCTTTTTCTTACTGATTTCGGACTTCTACGTTCGTCATGTGTATGTTATTATTACTTCTTTTGTTCATCCTCGCCACCATCGTCGTCATATTCGTCATCTACGTCATCGTCTTTATCGTCATCTTTTTGGTTAATTTCGCCAAGTTTCGCTCCTCAGAGCGATTTCATTTTTTTGTTTGTTCGCTCTCTACAGGTCGCAATTCTGGTCCGATTTTCACGAAATTTGCACACAACATGTAGATTGGGAATCACTGGAAAGTTACTGTTTTTGGTCATGATCGGATACAAAATGGCGGACGTGGCGGCCATTGTGAATCCAATTTCACAGTCAAAAACAAGTAGAGGCCGCATTTTTCAACCTACATGGCTGAAAATTGGTACGAATATACTAAAACGCATGTGCTAGAATTGTGCAGAAAATCGTAGACTTCCGGTTAAAGATGGCGGAATTATTGGACGTGGCGCATGCGCACCCCTAAATATGGCTAAAAACGTTTTCTCCTGTAGAGGGCGCAATTGCAAACCAATCACTTTCAAAATGGTCACGTGTTTGTTGAGGTTAATAAGCTTTTATAAAAAAATATTGAACCGGAAGTCACCTTCAAGATGGCGGCTGTGGGGCATGTTCACACTGTTTCAATCGCTCTCGTGTCGCATTTTTTATGGGAAGAGCAAATGACGTGAATTTTTGCGTGTGGATTCCTTGAAGTATGGCCTTTCAAAAAGTCTGCGAGAGCGTATTTCTCAGACTTACAGTTTTCGAGTTATTTGACTTTGAATTTCAAAAAAAAACCCGGCAAATTTTCAATTTTCTCGAAAATTTTTTGGATTTTTGCCAAACTACCACTTTAGATAGAGATTTGAACGGGCTTTCAGAAGATACTTTCCATTTTGCGCTACGACGTCTACTTTTTTAATGTTTCGAGATTTTCGGATACCGTTGTTCCTATGCAAGCGCGCAAGTGGCTGGCTTTCAGTTCACTTTGTTTTGGTTATGCCTAGTTGACCCAGACTGACCCAGCCAGCACTGTCCTACTTTAAAGCATGGCTCGTCCGTCATGTTGCGCCATCTATTGTTCTTGATTGTAGTTGATTGTATGCTCTCTGTTTGATTTTTTGCTAGTCACATGAATGTTATCGTGTTTGACAAACTACCACTTTAGATAGAGTTTTGAACGGGCTTTCAGATGATAATTTTCATTTTGCGCTACGACGTCTACTTTTTGAATTATT
>NMRA01000306.1:458064-481756 GCA_002633005.1 Phoronis australis | reverse complement strand
ATTGTATGCTCTCTATTGATTTTTTGCTAGTCACATGAATGTTATCGTGTTTGACAAACTACCACTTTAGATAGAGTTTTGAACGGGCTTTCAGATGATAATTTCCATTTTGCACTACGACGTCTACTTTTTGAATTATTTGAGATTTTCGGATACCGTTGTTCCTTCGGTCTCGTATGCACTCAGCTGGCTGGCTTTCAGTTCACTTTGCTTTGGTTGTGTCTGCACAAGTTAACAGAGAGTTGTGACCCCGACTGACCCAGGTAGCACTGTCGTACTGTAGTCTGGGATTCCAGGCGAAATACTATTGTAAACATAACTTTGCTCTGCAGACTGTCACATAGTGCCACCTATTTTGGATTGCGGGAACAAAGCATGGCTCGTCCGTCATGTTGCGCTATCTATTATTCTTTATTGTAGTTCATTATATGCTCTCTATTTGATTTCTTCCCTAGTCACATGAATGTTATCGTGTTTGACAAACTACCACTTGAGATAGAGTTTTGAACGGGCTTTCAGGTGATAATTTTCATTTTGCGCTACGACGACTACTTTTTGAATTATTCGAGATTTTCGGATATCGTTGTTCCTTCGGTCACGTATGCACACAGCTGGCTGGCTTTCAGTTAGTTCACTTTGTTTTGGTTATGCCTAGTTGACCCAGACTGACCCAGCTAGCACTGTTCTACTGTGGCTGAATAGCGCTCTGTAGACTGTAGAATTTCAGGCCAAATACTTATTGTAAACATAACTTTGCTTTGGAGACTGTCACTTAGCGCCACCTATTTTAGAATGTGTGTCCATACTCACTGGGGTGGTGGGTATCACCAGCTGTGATTGTCATCAGGGTGTACATGTGGCAGATGCTGAAGAGTGTCCACTACACTGAAAAGATCTATAAGAAGCAACCTATCACCTGCATTTTGCTTATGCCTGTGAGTATTTCTTATAAAGACAGTTTTGGAAATCCAGTTAAGCACCCTCATTATGCACACATGTGACTATGTGAAAGAAAACACAGCTGACATGACACTTGTAATAACCTTTTACCATTTTCCTTCCAAGGCTCTGGCTACAGAGATTTGGTCTTGCACTCAACATCTATGTTACACAAATACCCAAAACTCAGTTTAACAAATAAATAAATTATCTGAATATGCTCATAATTGTTACTTATTGAGAAAATGTGAACAAATTATTTCCAGGCTATTAGGTATTAATGACAACTGGAGTAAACCTTTACTTGGCAATTGTGAAGTGAAGACATTATTAAGGCCCTGACAGTATGCCTGTGATATGAATATTCATAAAGACTATCTATGGATTATTGGCAGGTTCATGATAAGGTCCAGTTTTAGTCAAACTAAACAAAACACAATAAAACACATTCCTTATTTGAGTTTTGTTTATTGTTTATCTGAAATTTAAGTATAAATACCAAAATAGCCATAACAATGGATTGCCAACAGTACATTCTATAAGGTATGTATAAATAAATCTTTTTCAATAAGGCATGGAAAAATGTCGCAAACAGCTTGTCCCATCAGCACGCCATGTTTTTGGTCACATCACGTGACCTAATGAATATCAATCCAAAAAGATTTCTGCCCGTCCCTGTCTAGGGCAGAAATCTTTTCGGACATACATTCATTAGGTCACGTGATGTGACCAAAAAGATGGCGTGCTGACGGGACAAACTGTTCGCATTCTATAAGGTATTCAGCTTTTGAAGTACACTAGTTAATGAAGAATTTTTTTCTCTTATACATGACTATGAAGAAAATTTTATTTTTATTTTTGATTCAGGACTTTTGGTTTCATCGTCATAAATGAGGAACTGGCAAGAGTCTACCGTAATGATGTGCTGGCTTTCAACAAAGGTACCAACTACAACAAAAGGCGCCTACCCCAACATATTTTCGCAATGCAAGGGTTATGTCACAAAATACTGCTTTATCTACTTTGCTTGCAGTCAAACAAATTATGTTATTTACTCAGGCACCATATTTTATGTGTCTAATGCATATTTGTTTTGTCTACTACTTAGTACTCAGATAAATGTGATTTCTTTGGGGTACTAATAAACAAAATTTATGCCCAATACCATTTCTTAGTTTCATACTGAAAATCGGATGAAGACTTAAATGTAATGAAACAGAACTGGTAAAGTTGCTACAAACCAACATTCCATCAACAATAAAGTAACTTTTAATTTATACCATTTTCCGCATCAGACCTCCTATCAGTAAGTTTCTTTACCCAGCTGAGGATGGGTTTCTTGGCTTGTAACAAATTCACCTACAGAAAATGACAAGCTGTTTCAAGGCAACTTGATAAACTGAGGTTCGAGCTATAACAAACTGTCAGTTCTTTCTAATTCCAGGAATCACTTGTACTTTGAGTAAGGAATGGGCCAAGACAATAAATAGTCACAATCAAGAGTTGGTTTAATTGAAGGAAGGCAGGTTCATAGCAGCTTTAACAGCAATGACATAATCACATTAACAAACAAAATGGATTTTCACTGCCGAAGTTTAACCTGTATAACATCAAATGCATTTCACTGCAGTAATTCTCAACACAACAGAAATGTAAATGCAAACAAGAGTTGCAGCATGACATGTAATTAATCGAAATATGTTTGAAGTCATGGACACATTTATATTAATTACGTAGTCAATTCGCACAACCACGTGGACCAACAAAAGCAGATGATGACTGTTGATAGACTCAACATGAACCAAGTTACATGAGCACTTCAATTAAAAAGCAGGTACTGTATCACAGTTTTGGAGTCAAATGTAAGCAAACAGTGGTCAAGGATTGTTGGTTTACATATATAAAAAGTAGAATGTCAGATTTATATGCTGTACGGTAAATGAGTAAGATCAAAAATATAGCCGTGTCCTTTTGTATTGACAACAGTCTATATCCACGTCAAGCTACTATGCAAAGGTAACTTTAAAATCAGAGTCAAATGTTCACTGAAGCAGTGATAGTTCTTTTGATAGATCAAATAACATTTGTTGTCATTGCAAAACCATTGATCGTCAAGGCAATGAACTGGGTGGCCCCTGGAAGTCATGTGTCAAGTTTGTGCACGCCTTGTTTTTCTCTCAAGCATCTGCTAATTATGGACACCGGTGGCACTGGAGTATAGACCTTTCTTAATCCTTGACAGCATTACTCTTAGATTTCTCACTGAAGTACCTATGTAGCCTGTAAGTGTAAAATATTGTGAAAAGTTACAATATAATTGAGCACTGAAACACTAAAACCAAAAATACAGTGCAAAGAAAACCACCATTGGGTACAAGTAATGATAACTGTATCTATACCACCAACGGAATGCTAGTATCAACAAGTGTGAGAGGTTGCAAGTTAGAAAGATGGTGCAGGAACTAATGCACGTATTGCCAAATCTTCATCGCATCATGATAACTTTTGATGGCCATTGCCACTTTATGGTTTAAGTGGATCCTAGAGTTCCAAGACAAGAAATTGAACTCATGGCAACATGGTTATGTCCCAAGTGCTACTCAGCAGCCGGTCATACTATTATCGTCTTTTAACAAGCAGTAAGAAACCTACATTGAGAGAAAATAGAGTTGCATTTTCACAGAAAAATTTCTGCGGCTATAAACCCTGTTATCCGCGCAACTTAACTTTTGATTTTAACCACTTTCCTCATTCAGATGAGAAATAAGTTTTGGTCTTGCAAAGAACTGTCAGTTCATTATGGTTGTGACCATGTCAGGTGAATGAAATGGCATGCTGTGACACGTCAACCTAAAGAAACTCTCAAGTAGTAACAAATTGCTGGAGATTTTCAAGCCCAAACTTCACACCTTATTTTTATCAAGGAACAATTCGAGATCAATATCATACTAATGGTACATGGTCTAAATAAACAGTTGGTTTTCGTGACATAAGGCATGCCTATATCTACTTTAAATTCCAATAGAGCATAGAGTCTTTACAAGAGCAGACACAAACCTTTGATCCAGATTGTGAGGATGCAGGTGACAAAGAAGATAAGGACAACGGTGAACAACAGCTCTGAATCCCTGTAAGATGACAATAGTGGCATTTGTAAGAAGACATTCAGTTTAAAATTTATTCTGAGGCCTCTACACTGAGAACTCAGACATGTATCTATGAATCTGAAACAGTGACATTGAATCGACAGATGGAATCGTAAAAGGGCAAATTTTCAAAATAAGGTTTTTAGAAATCATAATTGCTCCCCACACCAAACATGATGCACAGAATTTCAACCAGCAGCTGGAGTTAGCTTGCATTTATACTACAGTTGTAAGCGAGTTGAAAATTTTCACATGCAAATTAGTTACATTACAAATGTTCTTTGCTCAACTGGACATCCTCCAAAGCACTGATACATTAGAATAAAAACTTCACACTAAAGTACGGTTTACACAAACCTAATATAAATAACTCAAATGAAACACTGCTTCGTGCATTTCAATGTGCATTTCCATGTTTTAATATGGAACAGCAGTGACGCCATCATGTGCGAAGTGCACTCATCCTTAAAAAATATCTCTAATATTTGTCTGGTAAGCTGCTTGGCTGTATTCATAAGTTTAGGTGTAAAAGTCTAGGTCCAAGCTCGCTACAGGGGGTTAGTTTGAAAACGCAGATGTAAACGCTTTGATCTATGTATTTTTGTAAAAAAATCAGTGTGGGGGGTTGCTGGTGCACTGCACGGTGGTAGGGGTAATGGGTTGTCGGAATCACGGACACTCCGAAATATTGGGAATCCCATTTTGGACACCCTATTTTCGAAATCCTGGGTGAATCCCTGAATAGAAATTGAACAGGCTTTAAACAAGGCATGTTTAAATACTGTAAACGAAACAGTGATATCTTTGGTTAGGATTGTGAGTTGTGAGTTGAATAAAATGTGAAATGTCACTCCATGAGATATTAAGGAAATGAATGAAACAATACCTCAAGGTTTCTTCAGGTGATGACCAGTCTGGGACTCTTGCAAAGAAGTTTGTAGAGGGCGTTGTCTAAACCACTCATTCTGAAAGTACAGATGATGAAGGAGGGTTTAAATACAATTTGACTCACTTTACCAGGAGCAATCACAAGATTTAAGAATGTACTTTCAGTCAATTTGTCACACCTTTATGCTTAAAACAACTTTGATTTAATTACCAGAAGGCAAAATTTGTAGCTGAGACAGCATTATTCTAAACTGACAGCGACTTAAGAGACTTATAATTGATGAAAATTCCGGCTTACTTTAAAGCCCATAGCCTAATCTCTGTATTCGATACACAACTCGAAAATTTAGCAATTCCATGACATGAGCAAACATAAGATTTGTACTCCAATCACGTGATTTGACTGGCTAATTTTTTGAGGTTGTGAGTTCAAGTAATGTACCTGGACCATGCAGATTGCAATTAACCATTTTCTCCTAACCTGCACAGTCTAAGATGGAAATACAGAGAAAAGTGGCCATCAATAACTGAAGTTTAGCACACCTATTCTTTCTTTTAAAACTTAATGGAATAAGAAAGATCAACTTACGGTTACACGGGCCCCTGTAGGTGGTCAGTATTCTCCTAACTGGAAAAAATAAAGCAAAACTAATAAGACATTCTCAAGTATAGCCATCTTGACCAAGACTTATCCCCCCCCCCTGTACTCAGTACGACAAACACTGATATGAGCTTTCTAATAAAGCTATTGGCGTGGCCAGGTGAAGTCCCTAACACATCCTACAAACATCCCCCCCCTCTCACGCCACAATTCTTTACACCACCTGCTACATTGTTCTGCTAGTTGAAATCGATCTAAAAGCCCTTTTGTACTTAATTTCGGTCTGAGCAGAGTGTCGACATGAACTGGAAAGTTAATCGAACCGTTTTTACCGGCTTTGGATGTCTAAGTAAACTGTAACTGATGATGTTGTCATAGAAGTAATCGCAACGTAGTGTAGATGCAACACTTCTCCACAAGGATTTTTTAATGTGATAATTTGGGAACATTGACATGTGCTAATGGACACAAAAACCTATTTCTAATTCGATTAGTGACTACTCGAGCAAAATATGAGCAGCTTTTAGCGACGACATTACCCTGTAATTGTCGATGATAGCAGTGGCCCCTGACAATAACTTCTTCGATGTAACCGAAGTTGAATCATTCATACTACCGTACACCACAGCATCGACGCTCCGCTTGTCTACTGTGAAGTCAACTGGCACAGTTAACTTCGATTCAGGACCGTAGTTAACCATCCATACTGACTGCAACTCCCCAAAACATCGCCATGTCGACGTTAGAATGAAAGGGCCTTACCAGTTTTAACTACATGTTACAACACTAACATGGTGTAACTAGTCCAGGTCAGCGTGAATCAGTACTACTACTAGTACTAGTAGTATTAGAACAAAAAGTGAACAGCTGATCGAATTGTAGCCAGCCAGCTAGCTGTATGATGACTGTATATTATACAGCTTTGTACCAAGGCTAATCGAATTGAGGCTCTTCAAAATGATTCGGGTCCGATGTATGCTGACTGAGATCAGTCACCCATAAGTGAATGCTCTAAACGTGTATACGAGTCATTGAACATTTCACAAACAGCACACTTACTGACTTATACTTGTCCATCCAAAGCCTGGTATTGTTCATTTGTTGTAATGTAAAACCTTCACGAGTTCGAACATTCAGTCTTGTCCTCATTGTTTCTCACCTATCGAACGAGTCGATTACAGGTACAAGGTTTGTTGGTAATGCCGCTTTTTGTACTGGCTAACACGTCTTTTTCTGAATCTTGGAGAGCAGGACAACTGCGTTTCGCCTTCGGACGTACACTTCATCGATCTACCTCTCCCCGCCATTTGTATAAATTCTGTTGACCTCTAGATCTGTGGCTGCGCATGCGTTGTTGTAATGTTTATAATCTGTTTAGCGGTCGGGATACTAAATTCTTTGTAAACATTTCATTCGTTTGTAGTATTTACAACGATTTTTTTCAAACTTTTTGCACAAGTTGAAAGTTAATAACTTTTTGAACTGCATGTCACTTAAAAAAACCGGCTTAAACGGCGTTAAGAGGTTTTTTCTTCTATAACTCGGACCATAGGCCTTTAACTGTATTTTATCAAGTCATCTTTCAAATCTGTGCTTAACACGAGTTCCTCTTAAGTGCATACTCACTAAATAAACATTTTTATCAGTTAAATGTGCCCTCAGGAACTCTACATTAATGTCGGATGTTCGTTATTTTCCCTACGGAATGTATTTATACATGTAAGTAGTCACACGGAAATGGATGGAATTTGTATCAAAGGAATATGACTAACCATGTGACAAGAACACGATACAATACAATGGACTGCAATACCGCGGTTAAAAGAAATGTTGCATTCTATTGTATCGATTGTGCGTAGGTTTCTCTAAACCATTTTACAGGGCCTGGTGCCAGATTGTCACACCACGTTAGTCAAAAGATTGAAGCGTCATGTACCCAGCTTTACAGAATGCATTAATACATGTAAATCACTTCCCCCATGGCCCCTGTTGGTTTCTGCGGAGTACACCTGTTCCACCTTTAGTTACGATACATGCATGTGTATGTGGGTGGATGGTTGCTCAAAGTGCGGTATCAGCCTTTTGAGATGACGATATCTTTTGTAACAGTCGGGTACTGCAGTTCTCCTGATCCAAGACTTGAAGTAAGTCAATTTTTGTTCTACTTATGTTCTGTATCGACACAGAAATTGTTCAACATTAAAACTACAAAAATGACGAATAATAGGTGATTTCAGGTGTTAACTAAGTTCTGTTGATAATCAAATGATCCCCGTAATCGGTTCAACAAAGGAGTATAATCTAAATGCATTTTGGGTCTTTTCAACGACAATTTTTTAATAGTTTTGTTCACATGTTCCATTATTTTATGGAATGTGATGACATCGGGTTTGTGTTTTTTGTCATGCAGTTATAAATAAATTGGCGACTTGGCAAAGGAATCTACTGTTCAACACTTTTATTAGGAATATGCGTATGAAATGACACACGTTTCCATGAAATCGTAGTTTTTGGAAAGCATCCATTTACGCAGTTTACCTAAAGATCTATTTGTCTGTTAGAGGGCGTCGTTCGGAAAATGACAAAAAGATTTACAAGAACGTTACTAGGAGCTCATAGAGGAAATTGACAACATCGCACGCACGCACAGTCAGTTCCATTTCAACAAGTTTCAAGGCCACATAGACCTTTTCAAGTTCAAAAAGGCCGTGTCACGTTCAATAAGACGAGTTCAAGTTCAATGAGGAATCGCGGAAAAGATATTGCTGACAAGCCTTCCCGTCCATTGCCTCTTTAAACACCGCAGATTTTAATGAATAATGTATGCGTCTTTTGTAATGTTGATGGCAGTAATTCAGAGCACACGGACTAAATGCTTCTAAGAACTTGGATTGGTCCCTGTTGCTAAACATTCGCTGGGTATTATACCTGAGAACGAGAATGCTGGTGAACTGTTTCAAGACGCCTTCTTGTTGGCAAATATTGTAAACATACTATGCGAGTTCGTCCATTTTGTAATGAAAAAGACATGCATCATCTGCTGCCTCATTGGACATTTACCAAAGATAAGGTTTTGATTTGAAAAAAGTGTGATCCATTGGGTTTCTAACACGTTTTGGTGCTACTTGGGGGTCATTTGGGACTGCAAAAACTGAAGTATTGTCTATCCGACTGCCATTACTGCATACTCCGCACACGCAACTTTTCATAATATTCAGGCGAACCCAGTTTTCGAGACCATTACCTCTTGAGGCTGGTGTAGAACAACACAACAGAGGAGACCGCCGGGATGAACTGATGATTACAAGTACAAATGGAAGAAATAATACTTAAAATACCTTACCAAATGTGTTGGTAACCGAATTCAATCAGTTATGACCATGGTGGGAAAGGTTTAATTTCTTTGGCCTCATTATTCAAGAAATGTTTTCTTGGGAAAATCACATCCATAGTATAAGTCGTCAAATAGGGTTTCTGGTGTTTAAAGCAGGTTAAAACACTATACTCTACATTTAGTATTAAGAATACTTAATAACGGTATGATATTGCCTAATCTAAATTGTAATATACTGGCATAGGGCATCGAGCATAAGCAATTATTTTGTCTGCAGAAGAAAGTTATCAGAAAAACAAATATTTGCAGATGTCAAGCTCACTCTGAGCTCTTGTTTAAGACATCTTGTATTCTTAAAATTGAAGATTTATACATGGCTGCCGTAATCAACACTTTCAATATTAATTCCCGTTCTAGCATACACCACCAGTACGTACGCTAGGCAAAGAAATCCATTACAAATTAACTTCTGTTCTAAAAATTGTTTACAAATTCGCTGCGTAATTGTTTACCTAACCTTGTATCCTTGACAAGTTCCATAAACGTTCTCTATTTAGTGTAATGAATTATTTCAGTAATCGTTGATTTGGTGACTATGGTCTCAATTGCACCATTGCCAACTGCTGTATTTGTAACTCTATTTTCAAGTTTAGTTAAGTCTTCCTACGTCGACAATATATTACTTGATGTCATTTATTTAATATTATATTGATGTGTTCGACGTATTTCTGAGTATCTTTTATTTGCTTATAATTACATTTGTATATTTCATGGGTGGCCCTGTCGTCATCCAGCTTCAAAGTTCTTCACGTGACTTCCCTTATTCAACATTGGTTTAATAGTTTGATATTTTACAAGACATGAAATAAACGCATATTATATGGCAGTTTATTATTCAAATTAAAATACAAGTAATCTTGTTAGGACATATACGTAAAAATAGCAAAGAAAAATCTTGTTAGGACATATACATGTATGTGAAAATAATAAAGAAAAAATACACAAAGAACGATAAACCGTAAATTGACTGTTCATGGAAAATCGTAGTTGTATTGAATAATAAATACGACGTTGAGAATCTTCTCGGTTTCTAAGCCCTGTGATGAGCCAAAGAGACATTGCAGAAACTGGTAAAATACTTTAAAATCCTGCAAAATTATTAAAACATTTTAAACGTCCTTAATGACTGTACGGGATTTATAAGTATTTTACCAGATTATGCAGTGCTTCACTGTATCTGGTCTCGCCACATCAGCATCATGTTGGTAATAAAAATTGTTCTTTTTTCGGAAATTGTATTTCAACAAAAACAACGATTCGACGTCCTACAGTATAAATCATCACTTCGCCCGGTCTGGCTGGTTCAAGAATAATGCGCATGAACTCTCATGACCTCCAATAGGGGCGCCTGAGCCGTGTGACGTCAGCTGTCCAAAAGGGTCTTTGGCATTTTCACGAGACGTCGCTGTTGGCGACTAGCCACGGCACATCACATTTACAAAATACCCGAAAAACTGGTGATGAGGCTGGATCTCGCGAGATCATATCGTTTCGTATCCGCGCCAAACAAACCGCAGAAAAACGTTTCGTCATTGTTGTAATTTGAATGAGTTTTATAGCAGTTGGGACTAAGTTCTTAAAAATCGTAATTATAATTCTTGTAGATGAAAGAATCCGTCGAAAAAATTTGTCGACTCGTTTATGTATCAAAATAAAGACTTATCTCCCTTGTCATGCATACTCTCGGCCGGGAATTCCCTGTCAATGGAATCCCCGAGTAGAATCGCGACGAATGCGGACGATATTGTAGTACCTGTAGTATTAATTGAAGCAATTTTAAAACGAAAAACATCATTGAAACGGTTTAGTTATCACTAAGTGAACATAAAAGGTTCACTTTGCGATTAAAATAAAACTAACAGAAGAAGCACAGTTGACAGATCAACAAATTGCGCTATTGACGTTCCCACACTGAACTGCAATTAGTTTGCTTATTAGCCCGTTGTTCACCAAACCTTAGTAGATCTTTGCTGTTCACTAATTACAATACCAGAACACCAACAATTTTTTGCGAGACATTACTGATGATTATACTGATGATGAAGAAACTAGTGGTGACGTTTTGTAGTACTGTTCCAGTGGCGGATCAGGGAGCAGAAGGGGGAGCCAACACCATGCCTCGGCGAATTGGGCAAAGCGCGGTTGTATGTGTACAGGCGTCCCGAAAGTTGCAGGGCCCAGACTATGAACCTTCTGTTCAGGAAATCTGTCGACTAAAAAAAAAAATAAAAATATAAAAACTGGAACGAGAGCCCGCCACGATCCGGGGTCTTAGTCCCCCCCTTCTCCAGTACCGGTCCCAGTTATAGTTCCTCACAGGTCGAGCTGTTGCTGCTTCATTTTGCTTGCAGCAGTCCCTGAAGCCCCCCCCCCTAAATCCGCCTATGTGTTCCAATTAGTGATAAAATTAAAGGAAATTATCAAGTAGTGTATGCTAACCCTGAGGCTCTGACATCAACAAGTGATGATATGATACGCCACCGAAACAAGGAATTAGCTTCCAAAACAGGAGTTTGTTAGCTTCCAACGTGGCAATTGTGGTAATCAACGAAGGACACATTGTGTTCGAATGGTGAGCTTAATGCAGACAAAAATACTTTCAATAACATCTATTCGTATCACAACAGATTTCACAGCACCATTTTTTATGCCTTTTCTAATACCCAGAATTTCCAAATCAGAGCCTGGAAATTTTACGGAAATCTGGGAAAGCTGCCAAAAATTATCAAAAACATAAATTTATTCAATGCAGATGCACTAAATAAAAATGCCTCCCAAGAGACACAACAATCTGGAATTAACAAGGAACCCAGCAGCCCTTTTAGGTCACCCTGAAGTACAAAAATTGATTTTCATGGGTGATTTTACTGTCAAAATTGCCCTTTAATTTTTTATTTTTTATAGAGTAACACCATCAGTGATAGTGTTATCAAAGCAACAAATGTGCAGAAAACTTCATGTAGGCATGCATTCTTAATCTTAACTATATAGGAAATCCAAAATCTATAACATTTTAAATGTTTATGTAAAAGTAACCCTGTATTAAACATTGACTTTAGATGCTAAAGACACAGTTGTAACGTTTCATTATCTTGTTAAACAATTATTTTTTTCCAAAACATATGTAAACAATAACATTTTATCACATGTCACAAGTTCCCTTGGTATGTATCAGTCTAACCAATAAAATATTATCCTTTGATCAAAACACACACACACAAACACACACACAGACACACACAGACACACGGACACAGACACACACACACACACGCACACACACACACACACACACACACACACACACACACACACACACACAAACATATCATTTCTTGTGAAAAAAGACTCATAGCTTACAAATCGGAAAGTCCCTCAAGATTTTTAAATCAAAAGCATTATGTCATGACTCTTTAACCACATGGGTACTGCCACTATTATCTGCTTCAGAGTCATTAACTGAAATGGACTATTGATATCTGTTGTCACTTATGATTTCTACCTTTCGTCACTGACATTTTTAAAGCTGGTGTAAACTACCACACCATCACTTAAAATCAAAAACTAAACAATAAACTGTCATCACTTTTACAATCGTTTTCTTAAAGCAGATCCTCTTATAAACAAGAACAGCCATCCATCAGTTTTACAGTTAACTACACACTGAATTTCAAAAATTAATTACAGAAAAATTCTCTAGTTTGGGACAGTTAATAATAATTTTTATCAAAGTCGGAGCTTGTCCCAATTTTTAGAAATTCACACAATTGTCTGTCAGAAATTCAAGGGGAATGGTAACAATTTATTAAATGTTTGTCATGAGAGTCACTTTTTATGAACTTACAGGAGTATCCTTGCAACATGTTATGGTACAACACAGTGTTAGGAATTTGAAAAATACGAAATTATACAAATCACTCATGCCTCAAATTTCAGGATGAAAAATTTAAATTTCAGCCATGATTTCTGTGTTCTGAATTTAGGCTGTCTCAATCTGGAGAATTTCTCATGTAGTATATCTCCG
Organism: Phoronis australis; assembly: GCA_002633005.1. Lineage (NCBI taxonomy): Eukaryota > Metazoa > Phoronida > Phoronidae > Phoronis > Phoronis australis. The sequence continues at coordinate 468,764 of NMRA01000306.1, read as the reverse complement.
ATCTAATTGCTATCATCAACTATGTCACCTTTGCTAAAAATATATGTTAAAAACCATTATAAGCTATAAATGTGAGCCATCTGAAAATGTTCAAACATACACCATTGCCAGCATGATGACGAATACACGCAGCAGACAATAGCCTCTGTACGGCACAAAGTTGATCCTCCTTGGCAAATATCTACATGTATCCCATACATGTACATTATGGCTACAGAGAAGTCATTCTTAGTCACAGCAATATGAAGTGATTAACACACAGAAGTGGTAGCCCATGTGGACAATTTCCTCTTCTTTCACAATTTTCCAAAAAGGGTCTTCGTGTCATTCAGGTCCCTCAAGTGAAATCTAAGCACACTTTTTGTTGAAGTCTTGCAAAGATCATTCAAAGATGTACTGATTTTAGACAACAGTTTCCGATCAAGTTGCTCAGTTGAGTTTTTAGACACGTTTGACAGGAAAGCCTTGGATTGTTGATAATCCTCTGATACTGAATACCGATGGTCAACTAACTCGGACTCAAAATTTAACAATCTCTTTGCTCCTGTTGGTGTCTTAGAAACGGATGGCGAATCAATGAGAACATGTTTCTGTCGATCTTCAGACAGAGCAATGAGAATGCTGACATCCATTCTTGCGGATTTCTGCAGCTGTGTGCGTTTTGAACAAAACGGAATGCATGAGATGCAGATAAACACAGGCCTAGTGTCCAGCAAATCAATGTTGAATTGAGAGTAAACGAGTTAAAAAAATCGAAGTACCTCTGCTTCAATGCAATTTTTTTAAATTGTGTGCCTGGGAGTCAGAGTATAAGAGTTTGCCACATAATATGCATGTCTTTGACTTTGCCTTTTTCAGTGGAGTATTATAGTTCACCATCTGAAATTAAATATACGTAAATAGCAAAGACTTTCAATTTTTACTAGCATGACTGATGTGCCTCCTAGAATTATCTGTGTTCAAGTGAGTTGACTTACGGGTATAAAAATTTAATCAAGCTGATCAATTTTAGTACTGTAGATGGGAAATATGTTCAATTAACCGTTTGCAGAAATTCTATAGTTGCAGAATTACAAAATATGACTCTGCTCGGATATAATGGTCCCTGACATGGATAACAAGTTTCATCCACTGATAGTAACATACGCCGGAAGATTTAAGGCGAATTATGCCTGACACTGGCGGGCGCGGTAAAAATAGGCGGGCGCGCAGTGTAAAACTGACCAGTTGACGATTTGGGCACCTGAACGAAGGACTGGTTGTAGAAAAAGTTACTTTACAGGTGTATTTGTTTGATTTGGATGAAATTAAAGACATCAATGGGTACCTAAGTTGTCCCTCTATGAGCAAGAGGTACAACATGACTTTGAAGTTTTAATCAGTGTGAGTCATAAGTCACCGAAAATCTATCAATGTATGAAACTCCCCGAGGAGCTTCACTGTCTACTGGGGCTAGCTACAGTCTGTAGACGGCAGTCACTGTCTAATCCACCGTATGATAGGAGTCGGTGCTCGACATAACGAGCTGCAGGTCGCATTTGCGACCTGAAATTTGGAAATGCGAGCTGAGATTTTTGTCAGCTCGTATCAAGTCGCAAAATGCGACCTGGAATTTCCAACGAATGCGAGCTGAGTTTTTACACTTCTTAACAGATATACAATACAAAGCAGCTCTTGGTAATCCGACCGTTATTTGGTTGTTGCCAAATCCAAGTTCAAAAGAACACTAACCGAGAACAGCCCTCCCAATGACTTGTAAGCAAGTCGCGTGAACATGGGATATGCAGAATCGATCTTTGACGCGTTTCATTGACTAACACTTTCGGCCACTTTTGTAAATTCCCGGATTAGCCGAAGAAAATTTCGGGCCACATCTTAACACGTGATAAAACTTCACAAAACAACGGTGTTTCTACTAATTCTTAAGCGATAAAATTACCAAACTTTGTGGTGGACAAAAAAGTTTATTTTTCACATAAGATGTCCTTATTACATGTACCAAATATCCACGACAATATCCCTGATATGGCACTGCGGCACCGCCCCGCGCAAGCGGTCCCGGCAGACAATCGTGACTTAGACTGAGATGTGCTTCTCCTTTTTATCGTATTTAGACAGCCAATGTGAAAATGTCAACCTTATTAATCGCCAAACGACGGTCATATCTTTATTTTCAGTTGCCAAGAAATTCTAAAAACCCTTTACTTGTTTCTGGGGCTACGTGTGCGAAAAATGATTTGTCTTTCACACGTTGTTCCCAACGTAAAGTGTAGGCCTACTCCAGCGATTCAGGTGCGTGAACTCACGCGTGCGCACCACTTCAAAGAACAGCGACAGTCCTAAATAAAAGAGTATACCGGCTTGGCTCTGGTTTATTTGAAAATGAACTCAGATTCCCAGCGGTTATAAAAGACCCGATGTCCCGGGACCGATATAACCCAGAACTGACGTTTTCTGTTCCGATGTTTCCCGAGGTCGATGTTCTGTAAACCCTGTATTCTATGCCCGTAGCCAGCTATTGCAACTAAACTGCGAAATTGTGGTTCAAGTTAGCGAACTTTTCATTCTTCTCTATATACACCCCCCCGGCAACTTTTTGGTCCCCGAACCACCGTCGCCGTAAAATGTTCAGACTCCTATAGAAACAACCTTCTTCCGGCTGAAGCGGGCAGTTAAAAACAAAATCATTCCGGGTGGCTAAAAAGGGTACAATGTAGGTGGTAACGATATCCAGAAAGTCACACCTACTACGTGGAGTTTGCCTCGCAAAATCGTATTATTATAACGTTTCTTACCATTGCAGCGTTTTAATATCTTATTACCGCAAACACTAAGGTTAACGACTATGCTCACGCACAAGCCTACTCCCTAACTTTAAAGTGTTTCATAATAAGCGCTCACTGATCTATTAAAAGTCCCCCCTTAAATTTTGAGAATTTCCAATTAAGCGCCCACAGTTCAAGCTAGCGCCCATCATAGCGCACTACAAACGACCGCGTGTGGTTCAAAATTGACACGCACCTTATATGGTGTGTCACTTTCATTTTACTGACACAACTTCAGTTTTCAAAAAAAAAATTTCACAATATGTAAAAACCCGGCTTTGTTTTATACCTCGGAAAGAAAGTTAACACTAGTGACATGCGTGTCGTTTTGTGACTGACCTATTTTTCCCGTACTTGGAAGGTACATGCATTGAGGAGCAAACTCGCCATTACCCGAGTTAGTTTGAATCGTTAACGACTTTGATGACAGCCAGTAGCAGGCCAGATCTAACAAAATCCCGGATACTTTTCAACGGGCATTTTCTCCCTTTTCACATCGCAAATTTAGCTACTCGAATGCATAAGTCATTTAGAGAGCACTGATTCAACTTTCACGTCGGCAACTTGCCTTGCGCTCTAGAGTCTTTCAGTGGCGGTTGCGAAGAACAGTAAGGCCGTACCTACAAGAATGAAGTCAATTTTGAGATCCGAAATATGTGAGTATTTAACGCTGCAGGTAAGAGCATAATCTAAAAATAATCTCGATGATCTGAAAATCTATTTTGGCGCGTAAAAATGGCGGAAAAAATTTGCGACCTGGCATTTACGAATGCGAGCTGGATTTTGAAAATGCGACCTGGGATTTTGGCTAGGTCGCAACATGCGACCTGGCGATTTTAATAGTATCGAGCCCTGCAGGAATATTATTCAGTTGTTACATTCATCAATTTTTTTCGACCATGTCCTTGTCCTGACGTTCGTTTCCCATTTTTTCCCTACTGAAGTTATGACAACATGTTGATAGCGTCATTCTCTAAACCAGGGAACATTATATCCAACTTGTTTCCAAAGTAGTTAGGTGTGATAAGACTGAACTCTGAAGTCGAAGTCCAAGCAGGCCAGTCACAGTGATGTGTCGAAAATCACCAATTTATCTTCAATTCAGACCCCTTTTAACTCACTTTTTAAGCAAGTACTACAGTGCAGGCGCGCATGGCTGGTCCAGGATAGATTCCCGGTTCGTACATTGGTCTGAATCGGCATTTACAACTGTTGTTCAGTAACATTTAGATTCAAAAACGCGATAGGTCTACTGCCTAAATCACAGGCGCTCGAATTTCCCGAAGACTCATAACCCTATACAAGAAACATATGTTTTCTTAGTATTGAGTGACGTCATTTGCGATCGAGGAGCAGATAAACTCAAGCGCCCGTGGCCTAAACCAGAAATCTCGAGCCACCATGTTTACAAAAGCGCCGTCTACCGAGCAAAATGATAGAAATGAACTACTTTCGCGCAGGCAAATGTATTCCATGAGTAAGATGATACACGCAGTGTTGGCTTAGGTAGTAAATAGGTCTTTGGTCAACAGACATTTGCGAACTCTCACTGCAGGCAAGCGTTCCCACTCACTTATGATGGGCGCACACTCTATTCAACAGGCTTCTGGTGGTAAAATGATCGCCGAATAAAAGGACTCGCCATGAGAATTCGACTTATACAACCAAACCTCAAGTAATAACGAGGTGCTAGCAGCACCGTGTTAACAATATCCCAATATCATAGGTTCTCAGACACAGCGGTGCACTGATGCCCCTTCTAACACATCTGCTCATTCCACTACCAGTACAAGCGGAGGTGCAAAGAGAATGTGCGAGATACGCGGGCAAAGGCAATTAGCGCCTAAGTATGAAATTACTAGGCTTGTGTATTCTAGCTGCTTAATGGCCCGTCGTCAAACTAACTCTATGTCCTAGCTGTTTTAAGAAAAGGGACACAAGTTTATATTCTGAAATCAAGAGTAATTTTTGTCATGTTTTCAATGGATGGAGCAACATCATGTAAATCCTACCTCACACTTTTATACTGAACTTTTTCGGACTATCAGATAATTTATGAAAAAATGCGTAGGCGCGTACGAATTTTATTAGTTGTTTTTTACTCTTGAGTTTTTCTTAAAATTTACAATTTCAAAAAATCAGTTTAAAATCGTGCTCTGACACATCTGCTCATTCCACTACCAGTACAAGCGGAGGTAAACCCCAATTACAAAGAGAATGTGCGAGATACGCGGGCAAAGGCAATTAGCGCCTAAGTATGAAATTACTAGGCTTGTGTATTCTAGCTGCTTAATGGCCCGTCGTCAAACTAACTCTATGTCTTAGCTGTTTTGAGAAAAGGGACACAAGTTTATATTCTGAAATCAAGAGTAATTTTTGTCATGTTTTCAATGGATGGAGCAACATCATGTAAATCCTACCTCACACTTTTATACTGAACTTTTTCGGACGATCAGATAATTTATGAAAAAATGCGTAGGCGCGTACGAATTTCATTAGTTGTTTTTTACTCTTGAGTGTTTCTTAAAATTTACAATTTCAAAAAATCAGTTTAAAATCGTGCTCTGACGTTTCCGAAAGTTTTGCTCCGTTCACCACAGATGAATTACAAGCACTGGTGTGAAATACATGTATAGTAAATTGTTCATCACAGAAAACATTACCTTTCTAGATGAGATCGTGGGCGTTTAGTGCACCGTGTCCTGAAAATTGCCTGCATCCTGTTCTTAACATGACCCTGTTGTATACGGGGACGAGAAAAACACTTTGCTACCCGTTTACCACAGGGTCATGTTAACAACAGCCCCTAACAGTACAACTGTCCATAGCAAAACCGTAAATTATGAACCCATAGTAGTTAAAGAAAGCGACGTGTCTTGTCTTCAGGGAGAAAAATCGACGAAGTTGCAGATCGTTTTTTGAAATTTGAGACTGAAAGAAAAATGGTTTGATGTCAACAACAGTTTTAAAGATTTAAGAGCAAACCTTAAAATACCTGGCGAGCTGGTTGAAATATGTTTCAGTGGCAGAGAACCGTACGATGTGGAATATCCCAATTACGTCCATTTTTCGCGGCAAAGAGAAGTGCAGTGGCCTTAGCATGTGGAATACAGCAGCTTTTTCGGAACACATGTCTCACACTGTGTTATCTTCCAACAAACGGAATCTAACTACACGCCTCTTTTAACGTACCTGACCCTGTTTCACGTAGATATTCAAATGATAATCGACTGGGTTCATGAGCCGGGATCAGTGTTCGTAGGTAGAAAAGTTCAACGACCTTCGCCCAATAAAATTCTTTGCTCTCGATTTTCCAAATATGAGATGGAGTTTTCAGCCAGTAATCGAGATTTTTAAGCAATTATTTCCAATCTTGAATTGTTTTTTCGTAATAACCGGTACCTGTAAACAAGAAAAGAAAAACAACGATCAAATATACTTAGGAGCCATTTTAATACATCAGTGTTCTCCACGACCAGTTTTAACATGTAACTTCAACAGGTTACAGTTCAGTAAAGTTAGGACCTCACAAAATCTAGCCCAAATCATGCGTTCTCATTTAAAATATAGGGCGACATCTCGCGTAATCTCGCGAAGTCTGGCTTTTCAGCGTTACTGAACTCAGGGCAAGTTTGCCGGTGCTTCCATCAGTTTTGGGTAACCTGCAACATACGGGCTTTTTGCCCTTAACAAAGAATGACATCCAGGTGGACTTCAGTTAGATCTTCCGGACAGGTTTGGATTTTCACTTGACGAGAACACTGACTATTATGTGACATGTTAAACAAACAACCTGAAAGTGTCACGCATGAACACATGAATGCGGCGATTCTAGACGTGATCAATCTAATTTGATAGCTTGAAAACTTTTAACCATTAAAAGAAAGTGCCCAGGGGTAGGATGCCATTCTGTACCAATCCAATGAGGCAAAGGTTGACCTAAAGTAACCGTAAACACCTGAAAACCCGAACACTTGTTTACAACCTAGAGACCGTCTTCGTTTACAATTGAATTTGAACCCAAAATGCAAATTGTGTACTGTTCAGGACCATAATGCTCCACAGCAGGACTGGTTCCACATCAGGACTCAACGCCGAAATGAATCATGATTAAAACGGGAAACACGAAACTTTTGAATATTTGACTCTAGGGCTACTGTAGTATAGCTGTAGGCGTACGAGAGGCAAGGAAAACCCTGCACATGTACATGGCCCCCTCTGTTCGCTTTTTGCAAGAATGGACATGAAGTGGAATTAATGTATATATGGCACTGCACTAGAAACTGGAATGAAAGTTGAGATGTTGACCACTTACCTCTATAAAAGTACTTTGACGGGAAGAATAAATGAGGAACTCACACAGTCCCGTCGCCGTGGTTTCGCAGTACGAGCTCAGTAGGTCTCCGTGAAGCACGCGACCGCAGCACGCGGACTACGCCTACGCGGCGGCGAACGAATGCACATAAAATACCGAGGCTGGCCTTTCGCATGACTCGAAATTCGGAAAATTATTGAACGTTGACATCGTTTCTTGGATTTCTCTCGTGGCCGAATATTGAACAAGTGACCTAGTAGGCCTAGGCGTAAACGGTAAACGCAGGCCGCGGACAAACACCCCTGATTTGTGTTTGACTTCGAGAAAGTAGCGCGTTTGCCGGATCGATTGAAGCCGTTAAAGCGGGAGAATGCCACCCAAAAACAACATATTTTGTATCAATTTAGATCGAGTAGTTCTACTCGAGAACAGCAAGTTCAGTTGTTTTACCTGACACCTGACGGCAGACGGAGGTGTTGAAATTAACCAATGACGTAATCGTTTCGAACGCGGCAGTCAGTTCAGTCGTTCACAGCAGTTTACTGGTGTCACCTTGTCGCTTGAATGCATCGTTTACACCAATAAATCATCAAATTTAAATAAAAACCCTTACAAATACATCGAATGGGGCTATTCGGAAAATCTGCAATAACTAGAGGGCGTGCGTGTACTAGTGGTGATAGATATTAACAGCCTCGATTTCGCGAGCCCTTTAAATACATGGTGAAATGGCTTGCAGCCGTGCCAACTGAATCTGAGATTGCGTAAAAAGTGTGCTTCTATCAGAGGAAGTAAGCACGACCTCATACAAAGGTAAGGTTTGTGATTAATTTAACGATTATTCCATGATTATTCTACCGATGCCTGTTAACTGAGACACTCGCCGATGTCTGCTTCGCGGCAGTCAGTCGCCAGCCAGAGTCTGGTTAATCTTTGTATGTTGTGATATGTGATACGATACTTGACGTAGCAATCGGGATCTTTTCGTACATCAAAGCATTATTATTGTTTGGAATGATTTCTAAAAGTTTATCAGTGACAGTTACATCAATGAATGCTGAATGTTTATGCTGTTAGCTCGATACAGGTTAATGAGTTAAGATTACAATCCAATCCCAATGGCAAAGGGTACGTCAGTGATAAATATCCATTGCATTAGACTATTTGTTTACTCCCTATCATATGTCTTCTGGAAATCTATTACACGTTGAAATGGAAATCTATCACGCCAGTTTTCACGTCACCTTTGGTTTTTAGGTTTGAAGGCTTGTACCGTGCAGAGGAGATATGCATCGCTTCTGTACCGTCCCTGAATGGACAAAAATTGGTTTTTAGCATTTGACTGCAGCTAACCAACAAGATATTCCCATCCAGTGCAGATCTGTTGTCAAAGCCTACTTTCAATATTGGAGACAACGAACAAAGCCTTTGAAAAGGAACAGCTATTTTCAAAGTCATTTTTGTTAAATTATCCCGAGGGGGATTGCCATGGGGGTTGTAATATTTGGTACAACTGAATGTGTGGAAATAACAGGTAGTACATGTTTGAGGAAAAGAGCATGGTGAGGTAATTCTTAACCTTCACGAAGTCCCTTCAAGTTGATTTCATGAAACTGTATTGCTACTTGTATCAATTGTATAACCACGAAAATGTATTATATTTTCCGAATTCACAGTGACTGCCTTAGTCTTAACTCATGCCTTGAAATGTTGCAAGTCGTTATAAATTCAAATGACTGCCATTTTTGTGAAAATTGCATTTTTGATGGTGCCTTACGATTTATAATTACTTTTAAACAACAGAAAGATTATCCATCATTTTTAAATGACCCAAGTATTCATATCTTCTATTAGAAGAAAAACGGTTCCCTCAACCTTAGGCTAGAAGTATGCTTGACAGACCCATGAACCTGTAATCTGAGTTTAGAAGTGCTGAAAGTATCAAAATTAAAAAGGCTTGAAAATGGGTAACAAAGGTTTGAAGTTTTCTCAAAAACTTGTATATTTGACAGACAAGTGATGCCTTTAAAGAATTGTTATGGCTAGGGATAAAAAATAAAGACACAGTTTTATGCAATGCTCATTATATACATCCTTGGTTTCTGAAAAAAGTAATTCTTTACTTTTATGTGAAACTGTAGACCAATCACCATATATTTTTGAAAAACTGGGATAACATTTTTGATCCAATCTGGAGTACTTAATTATTCATATTTCAATATTTGTTCCAGGTTCAGTGACATTTTAAGGCCACTTCTAGCTGTACCATAGACAACTGTTACTTCGTTCTCTTCCCACAGCACTTCCACACACCAGCAGTGCTGCATGGCACAATGTGCAAGTCAGTGGCCCTGGAGAAATGTGAATCCCAGTACTAAGTTACCATAAGACAATGTGCCAGTGGAGTGTCTGTGTATCCAGACGAACTGTATCTGACTGCTACACAAATAAGCCTTGTTGGTGAGGATGCCCTTTCATAGGCAATGAGTCATGTGTGGACAATAGCTTATTTCCTTTCCTGGAAGAAACATGAGGGAATGAAGCTAAAGAAGACCTAGTCACACTCTGGTCTAGTTCAGAGTCTGATTTTGGGCTCAAAACGATTCAAGTGATATGCTGTTGTGTTTACCTTCAAGGGTCTAATTGTGGATGTTATAGAGACTGAATGAGGTTACATGAAAGAAAGCCACGTGTTGAAACTGGACCTTTTTTACAAGCGCTTCTATAGGCCATTGAAACTAGAACCCAGTGAAACGAAAGCCAAAAGCTGAGTGACATTAATTTTTCCTTTCAGAAGAAAGGCTGTATACTATTGGTAAAAACTTTTCAATTTGGTACAGATTATGGGGAAACGACATTCAGTGACTGCATCAATTGTCTTATTGTATGTTTTCAATCGTAGCTAGCTGCTATGCACAAGATTCGAGAATAAGCAATTATCAGTGTATCTAAAAACAAATGGCAAACTGAAAAAGCACAAAAAGAAACAACATTGCGAGGGAGTCCATAATCAGGCATATCAGGTGCTGAATTACTGAATTACGTTTAATTCTCTCAGGTTATTGCTGAAGGATTGCTTTTCACTTTGTCCAACTGTGAAATAGATGGTCAGGCGGTTGGTTTCAGTTGTTTTTTCTTGCCTGTAACAGAATAGAAATATTAGCAAATTGTAAAAGAAAAGACAAGACAAAACTACTTTTGTAAGGCAGAACATATTTGACATTTCATCTTCATGTTTATGTGTAGAAACTAATCAACTTTGTACCCAAGTCTTATATTTTAATATCTGCATAAAAATATGTGAAACAGGCTAAAAGTGCTTCTAATCTCAACAAGTAAAATTCATTCTAGGAGTCAAGTTTTTTTCCAATGCAATGTTACGACATTTACTGAATTAAGGCTTATTCATGTTAATTCGATAACTGAGCTGGTGGTCCTGGGGGTGGGGTCCACGATAAAATAAGGAAACTCACTCATCTAGAGAATTTTATTGGAAACAGCATAGTTTTGAAGAGAAACTGCTGTGAAAAAGTCACTCTTGACTTCTGTGCATCACGTAC
>NMRA01000306.1:429159-457722 GCA_002633005.1 Phoronis australis | reverse complement strand
AGGGGGGGGGGGGTGGGCCCTCTGGGCCCCCCCCTAGGCTGCCGCAAAAAAAATAAAACAGCAAAAGCGTAGGGAAATGCAATTTATTAATTAAACCCGGTAATTAACATTATATGTCTGAAACAAGATTTAAATGTGTGCAGTTTTAGTTTGTTTGCGTGGGAGGGGGGCTCTGATCCAATTTCAAGTGTCACATTCGGAACACGGCGCAATGGTATCGGAACTATGGCTAAGCATACATGTAGGCTCTCCCGCGATATCCCAGGCGATCAGCTGTGGCGCTGTGCACTACGACTCCGTTTCTGTCGTCTGCTTCACTGTGCTATGAAGAAAATTACTTCATTATTCAAAGAACATGGAATCTGAGCCACGATGAAAAAACAGAAGCTGCTGGTAAGATGTAAATTTTAATCGAAGTCTTAGTGAATCACTCAGAAACTCGTAATTCTCTCTTTGTCAAACCTTAGCTTAAGACGATTTTCAAAGCAATCGCGTCATTAATGCCAACACAAAAACGGAATTGGTCTTTTAGGCAATTGAAGACTATTCTAAATACAACAAATTTATTACGAAATGATTGCACAAAATATAAAAAGTGTAATATGCATTACAAAAAAGAAGTAGGTTTCTCGCGCAACCGCAGTGGACCATAAATAAGTAGGTCTTTTAGTATTTATTTACGAGTGAAATCGTGGTGGTGCAATGGTAAAGCACGCGCGCTATATCCGCCAGGTCGTGTGTTAGAGTCTGTGGTAATTGCAGTTTTTCAAGTTTGATAAGTTCTCCGTTTTTTTCTTGGATAATACTTCAGGAATCAAGGAAAATGCTTGATTTTCAGAGGAAAAATAAAAAATTTTCCTCCCCCATTCGGTGCTATGCGCATCTACAATCGTGCTTAGCGCAAATGTTTACAGACAAAATGTTGGCCCCCCCTTGTGATATCCTAGATCCACCACTGCGGTAGCCTACAGAGTTCGCTCAAGGAGTGTAGACTCCTACATGTAGGTTCGGTAGGCCAAGTTATCATGGTCGATCGCGGGAGTTTGGGTCTGTTTGGTGATAAACTTGAATCATTCTTCCGTGATGTACAGACGTGAAAGATATCTGAGTGATGTAATTTTAAGCTTGCCATTTTTCAGTTCTAAACACACAAAACGCTTGTTATCCCAGCCAGTGCATCGGAACCCGATCAGGCCCGTCGTGGTCGCCGGGACTGGACATCGGGATCATAAACCCGCTTAAATTGGAAACTAAACCTCCAATCACGAAAACACTATATTAGTGAGCCAAAGAAATAATGTGCACGCAATTATTTTGGTGAAGTAACGACGAAACTGCAAGTCTACTTACTTGTCGGGGGCCGCGAAGCCAAGTTGCCCTTTTACAGAACCGTCAGAGCAAAAGTTGTACAGTGTACATGTATCTCTAAATAAAGATTCCCCTAACATGTGACCATGTAGCACATAAAATCGTGTTGTTGTTTCACAACAGCTTCCTGTCAGTAAACAATGAATTAGCATGCGCTCAACACGGCCTCGGTGCCCGGCCAATTACCTTCATTGCATCTGAAGTCGGTAACGCAGAGGTTTATTCATTGCTGGCTTCTCAAAACATTTGCACTCACCAATACTCCAAAGGCGTTACAAATTGTATCTAATGAGACAGACTTTGTTATAAGCATTGGTTAGGGTGAAAATAATTCAATTTGAAACAGAACACAGAATAATGAACGTCAACATGGTAACTCGCAATCCCGATTAAGACGAGAGCTAATCCGACGAAGAGATTTGCAGGTGGATCGTTAAGTTTCAAAGGCTATCAGTTCGAACCGGAATGCAGTGACCAAGAAATACTAGAGAGGCGCTGTGAACATGCACAGGCAACGGAATGTATGGAAAGACTCACAGTTGACAATGGGGCTATTCGGAGAATTCTCCTCGCGGTGTCGCTGCTGTACTAGTGGTGATTAAATTGCGCATGCGTGGCTGTCTGCATGTAAACAACTGGTAAAAGATGGAATTTTTATCAAAATACGCTATCGCGCTAAGCCTTATTACTGCTAATTTCCCTGGTGCAAGTCTTCGACAGGTGGCCAGAAATTCCCAAAAGACCTAAGGTTACTATATTCGTGGACAATTACGGTCAACAGGGTCAACTAACTGACAAAAAGTGTGTGGATGCTGAAGCCCCGTGTGTGCTCTATGTCTATGACTATGCGGTTCCATTCGGAGACTACACAACATTACTTGGTAAGTTTTTAGCAATCAGTTTCTATCAACATCGTTCGGTGATGTTATCCCCACCAGTTACCCCACTGAATAACAGTTTTATTGAGTGGAACTAAGTGTTTCTTTTTGGAAGCTCACCCGATGCCGGGTAGGCTAGCAGCACATATTCATATTGGCCTGGGTGAGACAGTGCTCCCAAAATAAGAGGTGTATGGTACGTGATGCACAGAAGTCAAGAGTGACTTTTTCACAGCAGTTTCTCTTCAAAACTATGCTGTTTCCAATAAAATTCTCTAGGTGAGTGAGTTTCCTTATTTTATCGTGGACCCCACCCCCAGGACCACCAGCTCAGTTATCGAATTAACATGAATAAGCCTTAATTCAGTAAATGTCGTAACATTGCATTGGAAAAAAATTGACACCTAGAATGAATTTTACTTGTTGAGATCAGAAGCACATTTTAAGTGTCATGAAAAATACACATTGTTAAATCACTTTTAGCCTGTTTCACATATTTTAATTCAGATATTAAATAAGACTTGGGTACAAAGGTTATTAGTTTCTACACATAAACATGAAGATGAAATGTCAAGTATGTTCTGCCTTACAAAAGTAGTTTTGTCTTGTCTTTTCTTTTACAATTTGCTAATATTTCTATTCTGTTACAGGCAAGAAAAAACAACTGAAACCAACCGCCTGACCATCTATTTCACCGTTGGACAAAGTGAAAAGCAATCCTTCAGCAATAACCTGAGAGAATTGAACGTAATTCAGAAATTCAGCACCTGATATGCCTGATTATGGACTCCCTCGCAATGTTGTTTCTTTCTGTGCTTTTTCAGTTTGCCATTTGTTTTTAAATACACTGATAATTGTTTATTCTCGAATCTTGTGCATAGCAGATTCTTATCCAGCTAGCTACAATTGAAAACATACAATAAGACAATCGATGCAGTCACTGAATGTCATTTCCCCATAATCTGTACCAAATTGAAAAGTTTTTACCAATAGTATAAAGCCTTTCTTCTGAAAGGAAAATTTAATGTCACTCAGCTTTTGGCTTTCATTTCACTGGGTTCTAGTTTCAATGGCCTATAGAAGCGCTTGTAAAAAAGGTCCAGTTTCAACACGTGGCTTTCTTTCATGTAACCTCATTCAGCCTCAATAACATCCACAATTAGACCCTTGAAGGTAAACACAGCAGCATATCACTTGAATCGTTTTGAGCCCAAAATCAGACTCTGAACTAGACCAGAGTGTGACTAGGTCTTCTTTAGCTTCAGTCCCTCATGTTTCTTCCAGGAAAGGAAATAAGCTATTGTCCACACATGACTCATTGCCTATGAAAGGGCATCCTCACCAACAAGGCTTATTTGTGTAGCAGTCAGATATAGTTCGTCTGGATACACAGACACTCCACTGGCACATTGTCTTATGGTAACTTAGTACTGCGATTCACATTTCTCCAGGGCCACTGACTTGCACATTGTGCCAAGCAGCACTGCTGGTGTGTGGAAGTGCTGTGGGAAGAGAACGGAGTAACAAAGCTTGTCTATGATACAGCTTGAAGTGGTCTTAAAACGTCACTGCTCCTGGAACAAATATTGAAATATGAATAATTAAGTACTCCAGATTGGATCAAAAACGTTATCCCTGTTTTTCAAAAATATATGGTGATTGGTCTACAGTTTCACATAAAAGTAAATATTTACTATTTTCAGAAACTAAGGGTGTATATAATGAGTATTTCATAAAAATGTGTCTTTATTTTTTATCCCTAGCCATAACAATTCTTTAAACGCATCACTTGTTTGTAAAATATACAAGTTTTTTGAGACAACTTCAAACCTTTGTTACCAATTTTTAAGCCTTTTTAATTTTGATACTTTCAGCAATTTTAAACTCAGATTACAGGTTCATGGGTCTGTCAAGCATACGTCTAGCCTAAGGTTGAGGGAACCATTTTTCTTCTAAAAGAAGATATGAAGACTTGGGTCATTTAAAAATGATGGATAATCTTTCTGTTGTTGAAGGGTAATTACAAATCGTAAGGCACCATCAAAAATGCAATTTTCACAAAAATGGCAGTCATTTGAATTTATAACGACTTGCAACATTTCAAGGCATGAGTTAAGACTATTCAGTCACTGTGAATTCGGAAAATGTAATATATATCTGGTTTTACAATTGATACAAGTAGCAAAACAGCATATCTCCTCTGCACGCTACAAGCCTTCAAACCTAAAAACCAAAGTTTACGTGAAAACTGACGTGATAGATTTCCATTTCAACGTGTAACAGATTGCCAGAAGACATATGATAGGGAGTAAACAAATAGTCTAATGCAATGGATATTTATCACTCACGTACCCTTTACCATTGGGATTGGATTGTAATCTTAACTCATTAACCTGTATCGAGTTGACAGCATAAACATTCAGCATTGATTGATGTAACTATCACTGATAAACTTTTAGAAATCATTCCAAACAATAATAATGCTTTGATGTACGAAAAGATCCCGATTGCTACGTCAAGTATCGTATCACATATCACAATATATAAAGATTAACCAGACTCTGGCTGGCGACTGACTGCCGCGAAGTCGACATCGGCGAGTGCCTCAGTTAACAGGCATCGGTAGAATAATCATGGAATAATCGTAAAAATAATCACAAACCTTACCTTTGTATGAGGTCGTGCTTACTTCCTCTCATAGAAGCACCCTTTTTACGCAATCTCAGATTCAGCTGGCACGGCTGCAAGCCATTTCACCATGTATTTAAAGGGCTCGCGAAATCGAGGCTGTTAATCTATCACCACTAGAACACGCACGCCCTCTAGTTATTGTAGATTTTCCGAATAGCCCCATTGCCGGCCACAGACACGGAGATGTTTCACGGCCTCATACTTGCTATTAACAGCGTACCTTTCATTCTTTGACTACCGCGAGCCACTTCCTAAGTATTTCGGACTCTCGAGGAAGTCGAAAAAACGATATACCCGCTTTCCTCGTAGCGGCATAGTTCGGACAAGCGGAAACGATGCACCACAACATAGCGGTATTCACTCTGCAAATGAACCACTGACGTCATTTACGGCGTTTTCACGTTGCTCGAAACTTGTTCGATTCTACAGTTTACCCCTGGAGCCAATATCTTACACGACTGATTGGAGTTACTCCATCCTGGCATTTATGGTTGGAGGGCCAGCTCTCTTTTGGTTGATAATTGCTCTAAGCTCCGATCACATCATATCAGCCTGATTGGGCTGTGCTGCTAAAAATGAAAGTAAAGTTATAACATATTTGAACATAATCCAATAGCACTTTTGAATTCCTTGTCTAATGCTGATCATGTTTAGTTTTTGAGTCACCAAGATCGCCCAACTACAACAGAAGTTAGACAATCCATTCTGCCAGGTTTCAGTAACCCTTTGAAGCCTGGGAGATAATTTGCCTGCTTGTTATCATACGGGACAAACAGTTTTCTTGAATTATATGGCGCACAGTGGTCGAGAAAAAATGTTGACTTCTTGGACTAAATGTCTATTTTGTAGCCGCTTTAACCTACAGTTGACTCAAAGTGCGCCCTGTGGTCTTGTCTGTCTCTAGATTTTATGCTGTGTTACATGTTCCTTAAGAGGTCCAGTGCCCCGTTGTAGGAACAGTTCCAAATAGGGACTCAAATAAGATCTTTAAATCTACTGCTTATTTGTGGGCTTGCCATTTCGCACAATGTTCTTTCTTATAAATGTACTGTTTGAGTATCATTACTAAGCAATTTTTGGATTTAAACTGGCAGTAGGAGGGGGAGGTATAACTGGTGTCGACTAGGGACCCAGTGGAGTAAAACTGGTGTCTTCCCTGGGACGATACTGGGTGGAGGTAGAAGTACCTTATACCGGGAGGGAGATCAAGCTCACATTTGTTTCACCCTCCCATTAAAGCAAATCTTCAGGCCCGCTGTTGCTAAATTGAACGTTTTGATATTTTCAGGCTGACATGGATTGTGCGTTGTCTAAAACGCCTAAGAAGTGGATTTACATAGTATGGTTTACGGTGAAAGTGTCGCTGAGGCTTTGCTTGCCATTTCTAACCCAGCAGGTGTTCTATTTTTGCCTTAGCTCATCAGTAGATGTGATGAAAAGTGTGGCGGGATTTGGTGTGGCATTTACGGTACACCGACTGATGATATGCCTGACGCAATGTTTCGTGAAACTTGGGAATCTTCTCTATAGAGACAAGCAGTCATTCCTCAAGGGAGTAGTCTCACATTCAATGATTACAATGTTCGGTTTCTGTGTGTATCTTTTCCTCAGCCTCAGCCATCCTGGTAGTGAATTACTGAAAATACTTTTCAAAGTCGACGAAACAGCTTTAGAGAAATGTCAACTGACCTTACTCGTATTATCACTGGTCTTCATCAATGGAGCTATAATAAGAACTTTGAACGGAGTTCTTCTTAACCGGAAAAAAGCGGGCATGAGTGCAATAACGATACTGATTCAATGTTTGACGCAAACTGGTTCAGCTTTGGTACTAATCAACACTCCTTTGCGTCAAATACAACCTTTGTCAGTACCACTACTCAGTTTATACATGGGAAGCATCGTTTCACTCATTTTCTTAGTATCAGTCTTTGTTCGCTTTGGTTACAAAAACCTGGACGAGGCAAAACATGACACTGAGAGCGAGGTGACCTACAAGACAATACTTAAAACATTTTTTTCCATAATGCCAAGTAATTTACTCCAAAAACTTGTTTTTCCCGTGTGTAAAGTGGTTATGGTACAAACCAGTGGTCTGAGTGTAGATGAAAATGAAGAAGTTTTGGCCGTGTCCTCGTTGCTTTACGTCATTGGGAAGGCATTGACAGCTTGGCTGTACGCTATAGAGGACACCATCATCAGTTTCAGTAAACTGGAAAAAACTTCAAAGAACGCAGCCGACGAAAGACTGAACTACAGTTTAGCAGACTTTTGGAAACTGACAATAGGGTTGACACTTGTGGCGTTCTGGATCTGCGTATGCCTCGGATTGCCACCTGTCCGGGATTTTGTTTTCGTGCATCAGATGGGATTTTCAGTAGAAGCGTCATGGCGAGCCGATATTCCTTTAAAACTGTTTGCCTTAAATTCCATTTTCTGTGGCAT
The DNA here is from genome assembly GCA_002633005.1 of Phoronis australis. Taxonomy (NCBI): domain Eukaryota; kingdom Metazoa; phylum Phoronida; family Phoronidae; genus Phoronis; species Phoronis australis. Next base: position 450,340 of record NMRA01000306.1, on the reverse strand, counting down.
AGAAAGTTTTCTTCGTGGATGCGGCCTCGTTGAAGGCCTGGTGACGAGAATTCCCCTGGTTATGTTTCCTAAGGTAGGATTTGCTTTGGCAACAATGTTCGTTTTGATAAAAGCATTCAGTATCGGTGGCTGCACGCAGATTTTTTCCGGACTTGTTGCTGGAAACATTGGAGAGACGATAGGACTTCTTCTTATTATATTTTCATCAAAAGATGCCAGACAGAAACTATTCAAGCCCCAGATAAATGTAGACGTTGACGCCCTGGAGACAGAATGTTTGATGAATTCAGAAGATAATCAAAAACAGGGTAATGCAGAAAATGGGAAGGAGGAATTTAATTAAATGCATTTCCGTTATGCCGAGGCTACAGTTCACGCATGACTGAGCGCACGGCCCTGATTACCAGGCTACAGGTACGAACTCATGGAAGCTTTGTTGTGACGTCGAAATCTATTGCCTCGTGAGAAAATTACACTCATTGGCAGACTGCTATGAGTTAACTAACTCGTTTGTCACAACAAGTACTCTTTAATATGAATATCTCCAGTGTTGTAATTTTGATTCCCTCGAACTCGTTTCACAACCACGACCTCGCGGCTCGGGGAGCTCGAACGAGCCACCCTGCATTTGGCGAATTGGGGAAAAAGGTCCGCCCTGAGAGACAAAACGTCCGAGAAAATTGGACAAAAGCCCACTAAATAATCGCAAACGCTCACTTCACAGTGGTGCTCTTTTGTTAGCCCCTGTGCAGACTGTCACACTTTAAATTCACTTTCGGCGTCAGTATGATATTTTATTTTTAACCTACACTGTTAAATTGCTATATTTTATCAATTTCTGGCTCTATTCTTGTGTCATTTATCGTTCCATACATTTTTTAAAACCGGCCAGCCGTTCAGTAGACGCAAGAACATCGCGAAAACGTAAGATCACTTAAGATTTTGCGAGATGTTGCCTTGAATTGCGAGCGAAGCACGTGGTCACACCTCTGTTTACTCCTGATATTCTTACGTCTACGGAACGCCATAAGTAGTTCTATTCATCCGTACGTGACAGTCTCAGGGAGTTTTCAGTACTCTGTTGTGCTTTTGGAGGTACATGTATAAGTCTGGAAGTGATTTCAATACTACTTGTTTAATATCTTGACAACAGCCTGGTATAACGTGCCCTTATATTTTGAGAACCAGTTCGATGCCCGTTATTTAGTGGAGAAAACTGGTTCTCAAAATTCGGGCAGGTTATATCAGACCATTGCCTTTCCCTTTGCATATTTGTGTATTTTATTGGTATTAATTCTTGCGTGACGTCATTAGTTCCGTTTAGGCAAATTGATCGGTATCAAGCGTCCGTTTACACACACAACTCAATAACTGTGGCAAGACGGAAATTGCAGGTTGGAGAGACTGGATCGCACTTGCGCAGGTTTACAAATGACGAGAGTTGCAGAGACAAAGAACCTGTACGTAGGCCATTAGGAATGCGCAGTAGAGATGACCCTTTCCGCCTTGCCCTAGTTAAGCGTTTAGACATGCGATTGACTCGAAGCAAGATGTTCGAGCGCAAATTGCTCTACCTACCAAACGGGAGGCAAAAGTTGTCACCGCGGTGTCAATTTGTTCCGTGTCAGTGCCGTTTACACACTGGAACAATTCGTTCCGTGTCAGCTGATCCGTGTCAACTTTTGTAATGTAAACGGCACTGTTGCTTAGGTTGTGGTCGAACAGCGAGCTGCTAGTATTCAGGCACTAATGATCTCTTTGTGGGAATAGGGTAATACTTATATATATTGGAAGTAAGCGCACTGCTGTAAGATTTGTCAATAAAGTTGTCCATCTCCGACCGATGTTATGTTTAATAGTCACGGTAAAACAATAAAACTAAAGCGGCTCAAGACATTTATTTCCTACGATGATCATAATTAAAATACAGTTAAAGCTTTGAAGAAGTGACACAACAAACCACCTAAAGTTTCGCTGATAACAGTGTATTGTAAGCGGTTTTTACTTCACGAAAAATATCTGTGTTAGAGGTTACGGTGATTCAGTTTTTGTACTCAAAAATACTAATTAAACAACTATTGTATCAGTAGAAATCCTTGGTTGCCCAGGGCACAACATGAGTCAGGGGGCGCACAGGTAGACATATGAACGGTTTTCAAAGTGTTAAAATTGTCAGTGGTTGGACAGTGCAGTTTAGAATAATTCGAAAACATGCATGTAAATGATAATAGTTTATGGCCAAATTAGAAGTAAGAAGTGGGAAACAAAAGTGACGCTAAAGTGCAGCATGTAAACGATGTTTCGTTATTAACCAAAGTCATCCTCAGGTACAATAGTACACAGAAAACAAAATGTAACAGAATGTATTCATGATTAATATCGAAACTTCGTTTCAAGCCTGCATGTGCAATCATTTCTACGGTGGAAACGTTTTGGTCAAATTTCTTGAAAGTTCACCAAAAAATCTATTTATTGAAACTGCTATCAGGGTAAAGAATTACATAAAAATTGACATCAACTGATTTGATCACCAAAGAAACACATTTGCAATAATTACAGAAGACCCTTGATGAGGTTTATGAGATACAATTGCATACTGCACGTAGTCAGGCACTGTAAAATACGCGATGGTACATGTATGTCCTTTGGTTGCTGCTTGAAGAAAAACAAAATAGCTCATTCTTATTGTTTTATTTTCTTAGTCAGACAGCAAACTGGTGGAAAATATTATTGGAAATCACCAGCACCCCGCAAACGGGTCCCCATAACACCTTAAAAATGGCTAAAATCAAAAACACAAAATTGGGCAAAATTTACCGAACTTTGGCACTCCATTGAAGGCTAACTAAAACTCCTTCAAAATGCGAAGACTGTCTTCTGATAGATACATGTAGGTACAATGTCTACATAAGCATTCTAAAGATTTTTTCTTTCCCATTCTTTTGAGCTGTTTTAAAGCAAATTCACGAACTCCAGCTTCTTGTACCAAAAATGGGGTATTTTGAGGCAAAATATTCATGATGCTCAAACTTAAAAAATGATGACACGAAAAAATTCAAATATAAACATCTTGAACATAGCTCAAGAGAATGAACAGACAGTTTTTTTCAAGATCTGAGTCGGTGACCCTATAGTCGACTTTTTGGTGCTCTCCTGGAATGACAGTTAAATCGTTTTTTCTGACGTGATTGACTTTGCAGAGAGAAAATTTGGTTCGCGGAGATGTTTACAAGGCTAAAGATTGTTCAAAGTTCGACATTTACTGTCTTTGTTATAAATCTAACCAAAGACTGCCGAAATTACATCAACCAGTGACAAAATGTGTGTTGCTGAATGATACCTACATGTCCCCATCCCCCCAGCAGACACGCAAGGACTAGCGAGGTAACACACGGCGATATTTCGCGAACACTTGAGTGGTTTCATCATTCTGACATTACATGTGTGGAAGCCAGTCAGGGACAAAGTTGTCTTATGGCTTCACAACTATTCATCTACAAAATTACCCCACATGTCTTATCTCAGCAGATCCTTGTGAAGTTTGATTTGCGTTTTGCGTAATTTGAACAGTCAGTATAAACAGACGTTCAACCCAAGTTTCCATTAATAATTCACGACCACCTTAATTAGCCAGTGACCATCGATAATCAAGTGTCGTAAATAAGAACGGACTGTCAATATTCTGCACTGGTATATTTCAATCAATAATCGATTTTTGTTAGATATCCTGAAACTCCCTGGGTCATCGATTGACTACATGTATAATCGCGTTTTAACAAATTGCACTATTCTTCGTGCAAGTAAGTACATATTCTAAGGTTTGCTTTAAATTGTAATTGTTTGCGTGTTTTAGATGTTCTCTTGGAGACTAAAAACTCGGGGCCTGTAAGACCTCCATGTGTAGAACGAGGCGTTTTGCGTACTTCAATAGCCGTAGCAAGGTGGATATGAAGATTCACTTACATGTACGAGTTTTCATGTCCAAATGACATAATGAACAGGAGGCTCATGACTGCTTACGTCACTTTTGTACCCATCATGCTTCTGGTTTTAACCCACTGTGTTAACAAGACATAACGGGTGAAAGATTTTTCATCTATGGTGTCATCTGCAAAACCAAAAACTGCACGCCATCGTACTACTGTAGAGCACTTTATGCGTGTGTCCTCGGCTTAGCTTAGACGCTACTGACTATTGCGCCCAGATATGCCTTTCTAGCTGTTTCTGGGCTCAACTCTTATTATTGTTCATTGCGTTTCTTGTAAGGAATATTTAATAAAAATATTGAGGATCAATGTAGTGTTACCACCCGCTTTGCTTGTAATACATGGCAATATCTCGCGAAGTATTGCGTGATCTTGCATTTTCGCGAGGTTGTCGCGTCTGATGGTCTCCCCGATGTACATGTACGTGTACATATATCTATACTAACTGCTGTGTAGGCCTACTTTTAAAATCACGGTGTATTTTTCTCAATTCACGAGGAAATTTGAAAATTTGATTTTTGTGAAAAAATACTTAGTATCTAAAACGACTGTAGTAATCCCAACATGCGATCACAATCGCGGATGGTTATTCAAAACTCAGAAACCGCTTGTGAATTCACTTAAATTCTCCATGTTTAGTGCTTAAAGTTTTAATTTCCAATTGTCGTTTTGTGTGCAAAACAAATGAACAACCATCAGCAACGGGTCAAACTTACATATTGAACCAGGTCTGAAGTTGTAACGAACCGCAGTCTTTCTAAAGCACAAACTCACTTCTTAGACACAATGCATGTATAGTAAAAGTTGTAGCCGCGTAGGCTGTCAATACTGACTCTGTACATGTATAGGAACTAAAAGGCGAATACAACTGGTGCAAATGAGCTGTGTAGGATGAAGGTCCAGAGTCAATGCATGCTTTATTCGATCTTTTAATTCTGCTTAGCGAAACTTTCAGACTGTAGGCTACCCCAGCCTCGACATCAAACCTGGGTACATGTAATGACGCATTTCTCAGTTGCCTTTTGGGTGGGAGGCAGAGGGAGGAAGGGAGGGAGGGAGGTTAGAGAGAGAGAGAGAGGGAGGTTAGAGAGAGAGAGGGAGAGAGAGGGAGAGGGGGCGGGAGACTGATTGGACAGTCAAGAAGCTGTTCTGGGCAGACTGGAAAAGCTAGAATCTAGAATCTGTTCCGGGCCGGCTGAAGAGTCTAGAACCTGTTATGTACTGATAAGATTGTGTACAAACTGTTCTAGACTGGCTGGAGAGTCTAGAACCTGCTCTGGATTGGCCATACATGTACGGGGCGCTTAGATTGTACACTACAAAAAGAGTGGTGCAAACACATATACGATAGAAATTGGTGTTTCCTGAGAGCTAACATTTCGGCCATCCCAATGATTCGTTATTTACTCGTAAAATGAGTTACGAACAATTTCTAACTTTTAAGAGTCAAAATTGTTTTGTTCGACAGGTGACTAAAGGGCAATGACTTCAGAAACACCTGGTGAAAGTATTAACCAACGAGTCATCGCTTCACTTGAATATCTTCTAAAGGTACATTTAGTAGTATTAGTACACTTTATTCACTTTAAGTAAAATACAGTTGATACTGATTTACGCTTATGGAGACTCCGTGAAGGACCCGACGGGTCCGCTGTCTACGGAGCCACCAGAGAATAAGAAAAAAATACAGCGTTACAGATAATCAGAATTATAAAAATTAGGTGATAATGTACTTTAAAACTACTTGTGTAAAGACTGGGAGAGATTATCGAAAATAGTTGCACACATTGGCATTTTGAATAACTCAAACTGGTCAGGGTCTTTCTGTTTCATACCTAATTTCAAAGAAATTGAATGTCTGAACATAATTTTTACGTGCATGTGTCCTTTGACAATTTTTGAAAACTTGGTGATGATGTTTTGGCCTTTCATATTTATTTGTCAGATATACCATTTTATGTATACACAATGACACACCTTGACTAGCCAAGACGTGGGACCGCTGACTCATATCGCCTCCTAGCTGTACCGGGGTAGAGTTCAATAACGCTAGGAGCTGAGCTAGGACCTCGCTAAAATCTAGCCAAAATCAAATATTATCTTTTAAAATACATGGCGATATCTCACATACTCTCGTGAAGTCTTGTTTATATCGAGGTTCTAGCGTTACTGAACTCTACCAAGGACATACTTTGTCTTCGATCGCAGCGGTTAGGGCAACAGTTTGACTTTGTGAAAAGACCCTTTTAAAATGTATGTGACTTGACAAAAGTTATATACAGTAGTGCTTGCTCTTCCTCTAGAGGCCACTAGTATCCGGTCCCTCGTGACCAGTCACCACGTTACTATTTGAAAGTCTCTAATTGTTTGTATCTTCTGTGCACTGTCTTGTAACTAAATTCGTACATTTCAACAATCGGTGAAGAGCTCGGATTTAAATGACGGGTTCTACCATGATGTTGTTTCTAAATTTCTATGTCGTGTATTGAATATCCTACTGAACACATTTTCGCCGTTTCCCAGAAATTAAAAGCAAATAATGAAGGTGTACGTACGTTTTGAGTAGACTTAGCAGAGTACTTTAAATGAAAAGACGCGAAACTAATTCCACTGCATATAACGACAGTTCCTTTAGTAGACTGAATGTCAACTGTAGAGTGTTATTACCTCTGAAATTTCAAGTAATCAGTAGCGTATTTGGTATAACTTTAACTCCTGTCTGTAGATCCCTACCTAGTGATTTTCCATTCGTGTGACTTCCAAGTGGCGTAAGTTGTCATATTTTTTATCTTCACCAGGAGAAGTTTAAGGTTCTTTGTACCATAGATAAAGACGTGGACGAGAACGTTCTGAGGAACACTTTACGAGATGTAGCGGGAATAAACGAGTCTTTGATAGATCATGCCATACTTTATTCCCTTGCAACGGAAGGGAAGAAAGACCACCTCGTCGACAACAACGGCAAAACAGTCGTTAAAGAAGAACAGCTGAACGCATTATATATGCAGGTGCTCACAATTCAAATACATTAAATGTTGAATGACTATGCAATTTTTAAGGGACGATATCTACATGTATGACTTCAGTGGCGGTTCTACGAGAGTAGGTTTTAACTTTGTAAATGAATGACGCACGAGTGGATAGTTTCGACATACGCAATCAGGTCAAGCCCACACTAATTTCTTTAGCGACGACCCCATAAGCTCAAGGCCAGCTTAGCGGAATTCCTTCGAAAACATGATGCTGCAATTATATCCACAGCGTGTGTTTTTTGCATTACATTTTAGATCTTACCATAGAAACAACATAATCAAAATCGAATAATGAGAAGCATTTAACTGTTGCTTGCAGCTGCTTTCCTTGATACAACTATGAGCCATAGATTATGGCGACCCACTGACATGCCAAGCGTCGTTCAAATTAATTTCTTATCGTTTCAAAGAAGAATCGTACATGTACGTATAAACACTTGTTTCAAACAGGACTCTAAGTTATGTTCGATTACTAAGCCAAGATTTCCGGAGAACCGTTTCGCATCACAAACTCCTCAAGAATATTTGACTGCACTTTGAATTTTTCAGTGTCGACTTGTGTTTTTTGTGATAGTAATTAGAGAATGTCTGGAGTCACTGACGAGGTCACGTTTCCGCAAACCACATGCTCAGTCACCTACATACTATATGTTCGACATGTTTGATTATTGATTTTCATTATTTAGATATGAATAAAATAAATAACATGAACATAATTTGTAAAATGTTATGAAATTGAATTTCTTGATTTTCCAGTTTATTGAGACTTTGATTAAGCTGATCGTGAAGTTTTCTACATATGCATGTGTTCATCAGCAACATGCGCGTTCCTTGTTTATCGTTAAGCTGCATTGACCATGCCCCAAGCGCATCGTCAGACAAATATAGTGTTCGTTCACAACCATTGTTTGTGGGGCAAAGATGAAGGGATATAGTTGTGCTTTCAATTTTGCTCGCGTACTAGATTGGCTGGATATGTTGATTTGATAGGGAGATTGTCCAGACTATCCATTCTAACCCGAAAAGTCGACCCACAAGTCGTGCTCTACGTAAGCACTCTACAAATAGGCCTGTCACTTTTACACGGTTACATGTTGTTTTAGTTTTGTTTTACATGTTAATTTGCTTCCAAAATGGGGCATACAAATCGGCTTGCTTCATTTTAAACTAACTCACGGTCGCGTATGTCTCACAATAGGCGCTAAGTTTCTACTTACATGTAGGTTGAGCCGAGGGCACTGGGAGATCTCGAGACAGCGGCAGACAAAAATAATGTTCACAAAATCAATAAAACAGTTGAATTTCTCGTTACAAGCTGTGCCAGTGTTATGCCTTTAGGAGGCACATTTCACTCGGAAAGTTGTGCAAAAAGCTAATTAAAATTTCTCAAAACGGTCTTACATTTTCCTTGGAACTGAGAGGTCTAGGGCAATTGAAATTAAACACCGAGAGCTTGTAACGACGAGTCAGCCTTTCCAAAAACTTGATGTGTAATATGCGTTTGAGCTAGTTAATATGAAATAAATACCAAGCCCCCTCTACACATTCCTAAATTACCCTGCATACAGGAAGCAGTGAAATGAACCCTAACTCCTACCTCTAGCCAATTTTATTCAACACGATATATCATTTTGCGAATCGGTACTATCTTTATCAATACTGTGGTGTGTGATTTCAGAAACTGTTATCAGAAGAAAAAGAATTTATTGATTGGATTTCGGACGGACGCAGTGATTACAGTCCCTTTGAAATCCAGAATATCTTGGCGGAATATCACAACATATTCGACAAGTTACGGAAGGATCACGTAACTGCTGTCCTGGAGAGCAGATCGTTTTATGGTACGTTGTGCTTCTTTATTATTACAGTGTTTAACTGTTCTGGTTTAAAAAAAAACATGTCGAATTCAAAGGCCCGTTTTCCGCAGATATCACTCTGGACTCGAAACCGAACTCCATCTTATTTTTGGAATTTCCTATCTTAGTTTTGTGCGAACTCACAATAAGCGTCTGTTAAGCCTTGCTTGAGTACACTCTGGTTTACGTGGATAACGTCTAGTCTTACTAGGAAACACTGGCCCCAGTTTGTACGCATTAAGGTTATTAGTTTGGTATTCATCATCTACAAGATCATCATTTCAAATAATACATAATCTGTTGTGATACCCACTTCCACTTGTAGTGTGTGGTTGGAGCAACGTGACCGAGTACATGTACTGTAAACGGTTGAATAAGACTAGGTGAGGTAGTAGTAACTTAACATATGGTTCAAACAGCACAGTCTTAAAATTACCATTTCTGATCCCAAACCTTGCTCATAGCAGTCATTAACTTTTTTCGCGAAGATACATGTACTTAAAAACGCACTTCGCACGTGACACCTTGATTCAACCAAATTTCACAAAAATCGTATTTTGATAGCGATTGTCTAACATAAAATACCCAAGAATTTCTTCCATTTCGATCTAAATCAGCTAACATGCTTTAGCATATCTAGTATGTGACATTTTCAACAACTTTAGCCAATATTTTACACACGTGACATACTACTTTGCATAGAGCGGACAAATTCCACATTCGCCCAATACTGCTGCGTTTGAGCAAGAATTTCCAACTCCAAGAGCAATTTTTCAGAATTTGACATATATTTTTTCAAGTCATTCATATTCTTTAATCCCCAGATTTCCGCACCATAGTACATAGTTGGTACAGCAATTTTATCCAACAGTTCAAGCGATAGACTCAGTGATAATTCCGTCGTACACTGGTTAGACATAAGTCATAGTAGCTGCTTTGGACCAAACTAATTTTGGTGTAAAATATTCCAAGATATTTCTATTGGGAGACAACATCCACTAATTGATTTCCGTAATCTCACTTCTCATACGCTCTGAGTGGCCCGCCATTTCTAAAAACAATGATCTTAGTTTTTTTCAGATTTACACTCATGCCCCCTAATCAGTTTAACGTCCTTTGCAAATTAATTTGAGTGCTCTAACACAGAACCATGTCATCAGCATATACTGTAACAGCGATTGGACTTCCGCCGCATCTTCATTGATAAAATCTTCTAATGGTCAGTTACTTCACCAATGTTCTGTTGAATGTCGATTTTGTTCCGGGGCTACGAACATAATTTATCAAAGATTGTCAACAACTACACGTGTTGTGTCTGTAACAAGTTTTGCATATAAATATATATAGATGGATATGTTTTCAATTGCAGGGTCGAAATATGTCCAGGTCGACTGCCCAGGGTTTGTACCTCTGTCGCTGCCAAACTATACTGAAAGGGACCTCTGTGTCGTCAAAAACGCTATTTTAAGGGTACAGTCAACTAATTTTTGGGAAAGAATCTGCTGTGTTGCTATCCTGTCGCCTGCTTGTCCCTGACCCCTTTCAAACCGACGGTAAAACTCAAGCAGTCTTCGCAATAACCACGCACCTTCGTGCCAAAAATTGTTTGTTCACGACACAGGTCAAAGTTACACTTGTATTTTCAATTGTATCAATTGGGTTAAGGAGACATAAATTGTCGCACTCGTAACATACCTGTACTGGCGACCCCGCGCAAATATCTGTCGAGTGGGGCAATGTATATCGCAGCAGCTCGTCTTCTTCGATACATACTGTACGTCTGTATAACCCCCAGCTCTGCACAGATCAAGTTAAAATGGTACTTTTTAACCTATTTAACGAGATTAACGAGTAACAAAATATTGCACTGTAACCTTCGTGGACCTTCAACAATGTGTTTTAAATCAAAAATTCGTGACAAAGTACATGTACACCAAATTGTACTTTTGGAGAGGATGTTAATTGAAAGGAAGCGACAAATGTTGTTTCCATTACCTTCATACACGAGTGTAAGTCAGTTGTTTCACTTAAAAGGGTATTATGTCCTGATGAAGCTATCATCATATACTGACTAGCAAGGGCGCGTTCATTAAAACCATTAAAATAAAACAACGCTCTGTCACCGTGGTAAACCACCACAGGTCTGGAGGTGTTTTTTAAAAACTCTTGCAAGATCTGCTAAAGCGTTGCCAACGCTTAATGCGTGCTTCATGTCTTGAAAAAAGAGCACTAACCAAGAACCAGGGATTCACTTAATGACAAGATGAGGCAACGCCATGCTTGGGAAATGTTTATAAATCCCAGCGGAGGCATTTATGATGTACCCACGGGGGACAGAACAAGGTTTGGGTGAAATCGAGCAAAGTTTAGTATCATCTTAACTTCAATTAGACATCACCAGATGGAATGTGTAAGTGAGGGATTTCAACTGGTGTGTATCCATCTAATGACTGTATTAGAAAATGGTGGTGTTATGAGCATAAAATAATGGTGTTCCATCGAAACAGGAATCCCGGTATAAAGCAGACATCCCAGAGTCGAAAACAGACTCCTGCACCTTCAAAAACAAGTAATCTGAGCCCCCCAAAACACGACAGACCTATAGAACAAAAATCCCGGGAGTCGGACAGGACATCCGGGGACCGAAGTGCTACTCTCAAACTTTCTGTCAAGCATCATTTGATGAGAAAAAAATCTTCTAACTTTAAATGGTTCTTGTGATATGTTGTTTACAAAATGAGAATTTTTAAAAGCTTATGACGTCGTGCAATATTTTGCGTCGGCTTTCGGCGCCATAAAATATTGTGTCGCCTACATGTATTGGGCAGTTCATTTTTTCCCAATTCTTCAATGAACGAGGTTGAGTACACGACACAACAAATAAATCAGCACTTTTAAAATTCAGTGCTCAAGATCATACACTGGGCTTTGGGCGTCTGCATACCACCACAGCACTGAGTAAGGGCCACGTTCAGACCAAATTTAGAGCGGTTAATTGTCTTCCTACAAATCAAAAGACGGATTCTTCGACGGAATGCGTGTTCAATGCCATTTTATTTTTTTCACAAAACACGGCTTATTGAATTCTTCTCAGCCTCCGTAAAAAACATCTTTCACCGAACGACAAAGGCCACAATAAGTGTAGCTTAGTACTATCCAAATATTTATGTGAAGATACAAGCCATTGAAATTATTTCTTATGGTGTAATGTACTTACTTTATCAGCTGTCTGCGTTATATCCATTTCCAACTTCCAGTTTTCAATCAAGTATCCCGTCGAGCGTTCTAAAATATGAAGACAAGATTTAAACACTGTAAAGAATAAACCAAGTTTTGTTTATGTAAAGTTTCCAGAAAAAACACGTCGAAGTTACAACAAAAAGGTAACTGGTTTTAATGGCGAAAACGCATTTTTGAAGTTATTTTGAATGGAATTGAATTCTTGTTGAAGTAATTCTTGTCTTTGACCAAGCTACACTGTATAAGACAACTTTTTTGGGTGTTAATTTGTGATTCTATTATAAATCGCCCATTTTAACAAAGGTTTCCGGTCGAGGTTAACTGAAATGGAGGCGGCGACCTCTGCAGTTGTTTGGTCTAAGATCACTGTACAGGCCTTTGTAGCTCCCCCAAAATGGGTTGGATAGTGTTTTGTGGACTAAATGGGAAGTAATTGCCACAAATGGTATATAATAGTTCCTTGAACTTGTTTTGAGTTAATTGAGTCCTGAACTTTGGCCTGTGCTCTTGTCTACTTGGATGCGGATGTGCCGCCATTTTGAGAGCGCATACTTGTTTTTTAATAAGTTTATTTGCATAAACTGAAATTAACAATGGGATACAGTAGAAAAGAAAACAATCACAAACACATTCACTCTCACATTCGCACATTCCAGCTCTGCTTGACTTTATACTGAATGTATAAGGGTTTCAAAAAAGTCAGGGGATAATTCTCTAGATTTCATAAATTTCCATGTCTTGACAGTGTCAAATAAAAGTGGGTGAAATCTCTGAAGTACAGGAATTCATGAAGACTTCGAACAAGTATGTATAAAGTACATGTACTGAGCTAACTTTAATACGTGATTAATTTCATAGCCATGATCTCCAAAGTATGCAAATAGCAGGACACGCTTTTCAACAAGTAGCAGGTTATCTCTAACGACGTTTGAAATCCAAGTTTGTAATTTATTCCAAAAATAAAGCAAGTGCTCAAATTCCAAAAACAAGTGATTAAAAGTTTCTACGAGTATGCAAAATGAGCATTTATCGTTTTGGACTATTTTCATTTTCTTTAAAACATATTTTGTGTAAACTTTTTTTATGAATGTGATAATACTTAAAAACTTTCAAATGGGGTTGGGGCAACAGCTTAAAAGGCATAACATAAATCTGTTTAATTTGTTGGTCAGCAAATAATTCTAATAAGCATCTACATCAGGAACTGATGTCTCTATGGAGAGTAACACATCTTTTGTCCATCGCGTATCAATTCGATCCGGTGCAAAGTCGTGCATGCTGCTGGCTCCATCATTAACCGAACTATCTGAAATTTTCATTGCCTTGGCCAGAGCAATGTACTTTATCCAATTGGTTAATTTGTATCTTTCCTTTAAAAACTCCCAAGGTTATAATTTATTTTCGAAATCTAAAAATTCCAGCATTGTAATAGTTGATGTAGAACACAGTTTTTCATTTATCAAAATATTTTTGTTATTCCATAAAACTCGATTTTTAGACCAACATTCTTATGAAAGTAGTCGGTTATTTGCTCCCAGGACTATAACATATCAGAGCACAATAGGTTGAAATTTCTATAAGCAAATTTTTATAATCATAATTAGATTTAAAATTAAAGAACTTCCATACTTTCTATAAACATATTTAGGGAATATCTCCTGTTCTTTATTTTTTTCTTCTAAAAAGGCTTATTCCATTTAATTAACAACTTATACAAAATGTTGACATCTGGAACAGCTAAGCCTCCTCTTTCCTTACTATTTACAGCAATATCTCTTCTAATTCTTGGGGGTTTATTTTTGCCATATCAAACTCTGGATGATATCATTTATCTCCAGTCGTTTATTAGGAGGCATACCTAATGTATTCACAACATAAATTATATTGGACATAGCAAAAGTTTTGATCAACTTAATTCTGCCAAGTAAGGAACTATTGTTGCTTTTCCATATATCTAATGTTTTTTGAATTTTTTTAATTTTGTCATCATAATTACGCGCATTTTTTCTTTCCTTATTATGCCCAAAATATATGCCCAAACATTTGACTGGCTTTCCAGACAATTTAAAGTTATACAAAATTTCATTGGATTCCTTATCCTTGCCAATATGGAGGCCTTCACACTTATTTGGATTTAACTTTAATCCAGAGACTTCCCCAAAACTTTGAAGGAAGTCTAATAAATTGGAACCCGATGTCTTGTCTTGAAGAAATATTGTTGTATCGTCAGCGTACTGCAATACCTTAAATTCTTATCCTTCAATATTATTACATATAATTTAATTACTTTTTCTAATATAATTCGCCATTACTTCTACTCATAAATAAAATAACTGACCTGACAATGAGTCTCCTTGTCTAACACTTCTTTTAAGTTTAATATAGTCAGTGGACAGAAAGTGGAGTTGTTAGAATGTTAACCCATTTTTTAAAATTGGGGCCAGAATTAAAGGCACGCAAAACCTTATAAATATATTTCCATTCAATTGTGTTATACGCTTTTTTGAAGTACAAAAATAGAATGTGGCCTTGAACTGTATTTAAGTTTGTATATGCAATAACATCTTTTATTCTTATATTGTAACCAATAAATCTCCCTTTAACGGCACTTTGATTAATACATGTATGTATCAATTGCTACATGCAATTATTTAAACGTGACGTCAGAACTTTGGTTAACAACTTGTAATCAATGTTTAACAATGTTATTGGTCTCCAGAAATCTAATGACTGTAATTCCGAGTCATCTTTAGACTTAGGTATAAGAGTTATAATTCCTCTATTTTGGGAGGGAGATCAATTTTCAACTTCAAGGCTGTATTCAAAACACTCAAAAAGAGGACCATTGATTTCTTCCCAAAAACATTTATAAAATTCAAAATTCAAACCATCCGTTCCTGGCGATTTATTGTTCTTAGTATTTTTTAAAGCTTTTGTTGATCTGCGCCAGTGAAAATGGCCGCCACTGGTGGTTTACACAGTGTAGTGGTGATCAAAGCCATCGTGAAAAGCACACTGGGTGAATACCCGCTCTTGGATAAGTATTTGGGGACAAAATCGACCATGGGACGTCATGCGAGATTTGCAGAAATGCTGACCTTGCTCGAGTTTGCATTTCTTTCCCGTCCCCCAGAAATAAAACGTGCCTTCATGCTTACTTTTGGTCAGTTTTAAACGTACGTAACTTGAAATTGTTCTGCAAATGATGATTGAATACCTCGCTAAATCACAAAATTTTTAATGATCTTGCATAATTTTATGAATATCGACTTGCTAAATGACAAACTCCGCTTTGTAAACCCACTAACCTATTCAGTTTTGTGAGGTTTGGGTAACCGTCTTGTTGGACACAGTGGCGGAATTAAGGGGTTCCAAGAGGACCACCCCCCCTAAAATTCTCCCAAATTTCATTTGGAAGTACGGGTGTGCGAATGTCTGACGGGCAAAATTCTGGATAATATTCTGCTCTGAACCCCCTAACTCAAAATCCTGGATCCACCCCTGGGACATAATGTCTGAACTATAAAATCACGTTCTGGGCAAAATGACGTGGTTCAACTAAGGGTCACAGGCCTTGGAGAAACACATTAATACATTCACGTACATGTAAGGGTTTTTGAAAAAACCTGTGTCGTAGTGCTGTCAGACGATTTAATCCTGTCCATTCTCAAATCACTGAAAGAAGACAGTGCTTTTAGCTCAATATTGGTTTTATCTCTCAGAGGAGACGTACCCTAACCGGGGATAAAATATTTTTTGTAGGAAATCACCATTAGAGGATTAAATATCTTTGTCATTAATGTCAAAATCAACGTTGTCTACTCTTAGGACATGAGTTACTACGTGGTGAAGACAAGCCGACGAGAGGATTGTGGAAGTCTGAGAAAGAGAATATGTGAATTGACAGAGTACCAATCACACATAATCTTGTTGACAGCAAATAATTCAAGTCAACCCAAACACCATTTTTTTCCTCAATATCAGGGTAGCATGGGCATACAAGAACAAAAAGACTTCAGCTCAGAAGTAAGTCTTAACAGAACGCGATTTCATTTCATGTCGCCCTGGGGGCAGATGTAGGGGCTCACGCGGCACGAACCCCTCCCCTTCATGGCAGATGGGGCAATCAAAAGTGCGTGAAAAATGAAATGTTTTTGTTTTTTTATATTTATTACGTTATTATAAATTATTTTCAATACTGACTTTCATACATTTTCCAGGACTTAACTGGATACGGTTTCTAGTGATTATTTACTTGAAAACCCCTTCTCTGTTACTGTTGATGTAACGCAATAAATCAGTAACCGACATCAAGTAGACTTTCACTACTCACAACAAATGGCATTTCTTCAAAGTAAGCTTAAACACTTACCTAATCACTGATCCTGTTTAGGGTTCTGGTTAACTTTACTTGTGCAGGGTAATATCAAATTCTCTTAAAAATCAGTCGATATATTTGGAACCAGCATTGTAAAGACATGAACATGCAGGGATGTCTAGATGTGCGACAAATACAAAAACGAAAAAAGTAAAACACTGAAAGGTGGGGAAGTTAAGGTGCTAGAAACCTGACTCAAGGGTTTAGCAGTGTGACGATAAACATTCCTTGACGGTGACCATCCACGGAATATGTAGATCGTTAATTTATTTCAATTCCACACAGCAGAGCTAGAGCTAAATGTCTTTCAAATTTTGAAATATGGAAACCCATTAGTAGAATTGTGGCCAAAACAGATGGAAAATGACTATGGTTATTTTTTAGGAAATCAGCGTTCTGGAGAAGACTTTTGAACGGAAACTTTCAGAAAGTCGGATGTTCTCTCTCTGCAACGAGGATGTGTCTGCAATTGTCGACGCACATCTGTCAACTCTTGGCAGTTTGGTTGCACGACACAACACACTCGTCCAACAGTTGCAGTGCCAACTGGATAGAAAATTACAAGATACCGACGCCTGTGACTCAGCTGAAGAGCCAGAGTTTGACTTCGGATCTGACTGGCAACTGACCGAAGAAAACGGGTTGTAGATACATGAATAAACTATAAACTATTTTAGTCAGTTTGGTAAATTCGACTTTGTGTAAGGTAATTGACTGATTTCGTTACCAAGGATACTAAGATTTTTAAGCAACGTATGAAACATCAGTAGTGCCAACTCTTTAACTATGCATTTTTAGATCTATGATGATTACGGGACCTTATTATATGTATGAACTCGATGTCCACGTGCTCGTAAACAGGTGTTTTTCGATGATGTCCATGTACTCTTAATTTCCGTTTTTTTCTTCTAAAACGGCTATAGAAACTATGTAAACGGATTTTCTTTTAGTGCCTGTATGCTGAGAGCCCGGCAGTCAACATTTTCCCTTTTATAATGAGTGTTTTGCGTCTTTATTTTTATGGTGGATAGATACGTTTTTGTATACGTAAAAAATATGTTTATAACCATTTCAGCGAAAACGAAGACTTTCTAGAATAAGCGTCACATAATTACGAACATCTGAACATAATTTTGGTGCGTATTGCAGCGTTTTTGTCGCCATATGACTCTGCGAAGGAGCGCACTTCTACACCGGTTAAATAAAATAAAGTAAGATAGTTCTTTTCTCATTGATTGTCGCCGAATATACAGATAATTGCCTAAACTGTAGGCGTCCAGTGTGCCATGGCTTCGTGTTTAGCAGACTTATTCGAAGTCATGAGGCAATTCCAACCCAATCGGTAGGGCATTGCGAACTGAATCTTCAGCAAATGATTCAGTACAACGGGGAGTTCGTAGAAGATGTCGTTGTCTAATGTTATTTTCATGAACAGACCCACGGGTAATTAAATTAAACGTGTTGAAAAATGAAGATAAGTAATTATGAACATATTTGTAGAAAAATATAATAACAGCAACAATATACAAGTCCTTAATTTTGAGAATTTGTGTAGTCTTAAATAAAGGATCTGTATGGGCATTAAAATAACTAGAGGTAATATTGTGAATAACCTTTTTCTGTAATTTGAATATTCTATTATGCTCACACCCCCATAGCAGAATGCCATAATTAAAATGAGGAAGGACAAGACCATTATATACAGTTTTCAAAGTTTCAAAGGGCAAGAAATGTTTTAGGTTATTAAAAACACCACAGAAACTGCTTATCTTTCTCAACAAATTGTTTATGTATGGACTCCATAACACCAAGTAAATTGAAAGAACGAACTCTTTCAATTTCCAAGTTATCCAATCGTTACATTCATGAACACTTTAAGTGCATATATGTAGTTGAAATGCAAACAGAATTTCATGTTAACGTAACGTCCACAGATACCTATAGTTTCACTAGCAAGCAACTATTCCGGATTTTTAATTGCTGAAGTACAATGCATTTTAAGTCGGCTTCGATTCAGTTAGACCCATACAGTGTAGATGTTAATGCCACTGTATCCAAATTCGTGAACGCATTGTCTTCCGGGACGAAGAATCCGGGTAAGACCTCAAACCACCAAAACAAATGCGTTGTCGCCCTCGCTTAAATCAGTTTGCAGTCCACGAATTTCGATATGATAACCAACAATTATCATCACGTACGATGTATGACAACCAGAAAATGTCCACTAGGTATCGACTGACAGGAGGCAATAGTGACCAGTTAGCAAACAGATCCGGGTTTAAGTCTCGGTCGTTATGGAGATCTTATGATACTTAACCAGAACCCACGTCTTATGGCCTGCTATTATTGACTTTTGACAAGGTCAATAAGCTCATTGACGCATTTCTCAAAAAGCTGGCCCCTTTCAGGGGCGGATCCAGGATTTTGAGTTAGGGGGGGGGGCAGGACACAGAAATAAGCAGAATTTTGGCAGACGCGCTCGCCCAGCCTCAAATGTGGGGAAGCAGAGGCCTCGGATGTTTGGGGTTGCGGACCTGTTGACTAAAAAAAAACCGTTTGTTCAGTTTGCTCAGGGCCTATGCATTGTTTATTCACCCCCGACGAGCCCCTGCTTGCGCGCACCCGAACTCCCAAAAGGTATCTGATAGAATTTTAGGGGCCATGGCCCCCTTGGCCCCCTAAATCCGCCACTGACTTTTGTTCTGTAACTTCATAGTTATCGTTAGCTTAAACAATTCTTCTCTCAGTTGTACAACTTCTCAAATCGTAATTGTGACTTTCAGAGAGTCCTAGGGGAATAGCATAGTAGCTGATTTACTAAATCGATCAAACTGTGACATTACATATCGAATTTGTGAGATAAAGTGTCTGCATTTCGTTTTTAATAATGTAGCAGACAATTTTACAACTTTGCTGTTTCTTCTCTAATCATCTTTGAAAAAATTAACAGAAAGCGGCATTCGTAATTGAGGTATGTGAATATCTCGCTAAAGCTGTGATAAGGTATCTCCAGTAGCCCCTTTTAAACGACTGAGGACATGTATTCTAGGTCATATCTTCCCTGCTTTATTATCGATGACTAGAGATAGCAGGGTTAAAGTTTATACCAAGGGGGCAAAGATGTGCACTTTGAGTACTTGCGTCTGTGATAGACCATCTGCTTTACCGTACTGCCGATTTCACCGTGCAACACCTTGATAGGCTCTTGTGTTTTGATACCTTCCGGTAACTGACAATGGGACGCAGGGTGTTTCGGTGATAATCACGGTGTATATCAGCTTCGGAGTAAAACAAGAAATTCAAGATAATTATAACAAACATGCATGTCATTGCATTTCTGACGTTTACCTCTGTCTACACCCGTCTTGCACGTGCTGGAATGACTCTCCAAGCCTCGAAACCGCCAAATTGTCTTAAAGTTGATTCGTGTTCCTGCAAGTGGGACACAAACGGTTCTATGGTTGACCTCCATGCCGTGGGGAAAGAAGGTGGTATCAGGTAAATCTTACATTGCAGTGCTTTTGGTATGTTTGTTTTCTAAACTTCCATAATTGTGATTTTTGCTTATTTCTGTTGTACAGTGAAGTTTAACAAGTGTCTACACAGAGATCAGTATTAGTACATGTATCAGTGGCATTTCAGTCAAAACAAACATTTCAAAGTGATACACAACGTTGTTTATCGGTTCACCCAGTGACTTTAAAAGTTCATGCCTAATGCTACTGAACGGTTATTCGCTTATTCATCCCGTTACAAAGCTTGCACGGTGTGTTGATTAACCATGTTACTGGTAATTGATTACTTTCAGATTCAAGAACCAGCTTGATTTATCGGGGATGTTCAAATTTTCCTACAACCCTTGCTATCCTTTTACACAAACTGCACAAGGGTTACTAGGTGTGGACGATTGTAAGGGAGTAGCGGTTAGTACACATGTGCAGGGTCACACCATAAATTAATCACAGAGTGTTGATCAGTGAGATATTTAAACGGTTCACAAAAATAGCTAACGTCTCCAAACTCCAGACCGTGAATGAAATAGATCGCCGTTTCGTACTTGTCCTGACAATGTCACAGACATACACGCCTGAATTAAGCATTATCACGATTGACGAGTTTTTGCTCTAAAAAACGCTTAGAAATGTGTTCTACTAGGTTAAGGGTAACCACGTTCACGTTGATTATCAACTACACAGGTGGGTGTCATTGAAAAATCTAATAACCAAAAATAACGAAGACATGATAAAGCAAACGTCAAAATGTGACACATTTTGCACGGAACCACGAGACTACACGAATGTCAAAATACACCACTATTAATCATCAGGAATCCGTCACCTCCCTAGATAATTTGTCGCCTTCAGTTGAGTTAAGGTTATACATGTATAGTTACTGTCCAAATCTGGCTAACTTTAGAACGTCAAATTTCACAAATGGCTTATCACCTTTATATGAAATTTTCGAATGCTATGCTTGATGCACTGTTTTCTGAAACGCTGGCAGAATTTTTCTAAATGGTCCACGTTTGCCTGAGGAACTATAAAACTATTATTTTTTATTTTTGAGAAAAAAAAAACAATCAAATGTTGGATAAAGGAAAACAAAAGGAAGTTTTGTAAAACTTTAACGACATTTTTAATTCTTCATCTTGAACATGTTTGGATACTGTTGTTTTGAAATGTTGGTGTG